>JBBHKE010001864.1:0-42618 GCA_037447655.1 Zygnema cylindricum | reverse complement strand
AACGGGATTAGTCTGACACGTAAATTAGTATAGCATGTACGGATATTTTAAATTCGACGGCGTACAATTTCTAATATTTTGTACGGATACATATATTAATGTATATAATCGTACAGCGAATATTCCATTTATGCTGTTCCCAAATTAGCATAAACATCGAAATTGGAATACACCTTTTTAAAAAAAAAAATCAAATTCTTGCATCAATTACGGTCAATTTTCTTCAACACTATTTAAACTTTGACACTAACAATGATTCGCGGTGTAGTTGTTCACAAATTCATATTGGACCTTTGTGGAAAACGTTGTTTCGCCACTTAAATCAGCTTTTATCCGCGCACAAATACCCAACTATCACTTGGGGCAACCTTTCGAAAACTAAGATCATTACGATGTGTATCGCTACTATCATTAACGCTTCTTTCGCCACTTAAATCATATTTTTTAAGTGTACACTTGTCAGACTATTAATCCGACGGTTGCAAAATGGAAATGTAAGACATATACCTTTTGATCGACGCTCTTCAAAAAAAATCGACCAATCGACGAAAGGAAAGAGGGAATAGTGAGGAAGGTTGCTAACCAACAATACGGACAAGTTTAGGTGGTCTAGTCAAGACATGGTTTTACATAAAGGGATGTCTTTTTACAATATATTTTGTGGACAAGGCGAGAAGCAATGCCCTATACGTTACACCGAGAGAGAGGAGTGAAGATGACAAATTGGCAAATGTGACTTTAGTACGAGAGAGTAAAGCTTTCATAAGTTAACATCATCAACAGTTCTTTTCCCAACAATAGCATCATCGAGGAAGAATGTCTATCAGGCTTTGACTCTGACACCGATCTTTTATGCGTAGTCGATGCCCAAGGAAAACAATATTTTTTGGTTCTTGGGTTGGGGGTATGGTGTTCTTGCTTCTTAACATCAACCAAGGTTTCGTCAAGTCTTTTTGGTATTAAACCATCCAAAAAAGACAACCTTTTGGGTGGGAACAAGCTATCCGAATGGTTGTACGCGCCTTCTAGATTAAAAACTGCTCCAACGAAGTTATAACGAGCGATGCATGAGGCATTCAACAGGAAATCATTATGGCGATGCCCTCAATTTCTCTCGCACATTTGAAGATCATTTGGTGCACTGACAAATTGTTATTTATGCTTTGAGGCTTCAACATTGATAAGTCACATAATAAAGTGTCTGGTTAGAGTCGAGAATGTCTTATTACGTCTTATTTATGGGGCACGAGGATACACCATGGATTTATAGTGCAGGTGAAACACCGAATGCTTGTCGCTTTCCTCGCCATCGTCGCTCTCGCAACAGGCAACAGCGCTGAGGCAGCAATTAAAATCGGGCCGAGGCAGCAATTAAAATCGGTGGCGCCACGTCAGTGGAGAAGGTTTGTTCCAACTCCTCTGTGCAACTGTTTCGCTTGCTCTCTCTCCATCACATTTTCATTTTGCGGAATAGCCTTGTAGTTGCGGATTTTGGTGATGCATTTCTTTCCATTGTTGTTAAACTTTCATTGAGCTGCGGCCGTTGCTATTTCGCGCAGACATTCATTTCCGCGTTTGTCTTTTGATAACTACATATAATTTAAGGAACCTTTTACTAGCTGTTAGTAAATATTAAAACTATCCTTGTCCATGATTTTGGTGATGCATTTTTTTCTTAGGTTCATGAGCTTTCAATTGAAAGGATCGATAACACAATCGGAATGCGCAGAAAATTGACAAATTACACAACGCGGAAGCGAATTTAACTCAATGTTAATTATCAACCAGCTCTTACACATTAAATTCTCATGAACATAGATAGAGACATTACATAATTCAGAAAAGGAATTCACATTAATTCTCATACATTAGTTCTACAATAATTTCTCCTTAATTGTGTCTAATTCCCTCACTGGTTGGCATTTTGACTTAGTCGCAGATTACATCAAAAAATCTAATTCTAGAAGCGTCACATGTACTTAGACGCAAAATAGAGTAAGACGCAAAGTGGAAATACTCGAAACAAAACGTCTAGAAGTACAATACTTAAAGTACAACTTAACCTACGTGAAACGAAACTGGTAGAAGTACTACGCACGAATTGAAATACTAGAAGTCCCGTACACAAACGAAATGGACCAAACCGTTCACACTTAATCAAACAAAACTAAAAGTAATAATGAAACGAAACAAAATGCGTGACGTGACGCACGACAAAATTGACCCACACTAAAAACGAACCAACATCGACAAAATCCCACATTGCAATCCTAACATTCCCCCTACAAATGTGACGATTTATACTAACTACTGAACAAACTCAAATTAACCCTAATTTAGGTATCCCTCTAACAAATACATCATGCATTGCAGCTTTAGTCAACATATCTGTTGCCTCCTCTAAAGTAGGAACAAATATAAATTCTAACTCTTTATCCTTCACCAAATCTCTCACAAAATGCCACTGAATTCTAATATGCTTTGTCCTTTTATGAAACACTGGATTCTTCACTAAAGCAATACTACTTATACAGTATGAATAAATCCTGATGCACTTCACAAAAATTCCCAACCCACTCAACATGTCGTTAATCCAAATTGAAGCTTTCGCCGCTTGACAAGCCGACATGTACTCCGCTGCAGTTGAACTTAAAGCCACCGTAGGCTGTAATCTGGAGCTCCATGAGATTGCCGCTCCACTTAATACAAAAGCATAACCAGAGGTGGATTTTCTCGTGTCAAAGTCTCCTCCCCGGTCAGCATCGCAATATCCGAAGCAATCCAAATCGTCTCTACTTCGGTAAACTAATCCAATGTCCAATGTTCCGGCCAAATACCTGAAAATCCGCTTGACCGATTCCCAATGTTGCTTCTTTGGAGCTTGACTGTACCTCCTTACAGTTGAAACAGCTGCAGAAATATCCGGTCTTGTCCCTACACTCAAATACATTAGGCATCCAATTGCCTTTTTATAAGGGACATTAACAATTTCCTCATCATCAAATTTGTTAAGCTGTAATTTTGGGTCTAGAGGTGTGCTAAGGGGATTAGAACCTAACATAGAAAACCGAGTAAGAACTTCTTTACAATATTGTTCTTGACTCAATTTAATACATCCGAATTTACTCATAATCACCTCAATGTCCAATATATATTTTGCTTCACCTAAATTTGTCAGCTTAAAATGCTTCTTCAAATAAGACTTCAATTCTTTAATTTTCTCTAAACTATCTGACACCATAATAAAATCATCCATATAGACACTAAAAATAATTTGATCCACTCCATTTCCTTTCACATATACACCGGAATCTGAAATTGTTTTCATAAATCCAAAATCAATCAAAACCTTATGTAAGCGTAAATACCATGTCATCGGTTCTTGCTTCAACCCATACAAGGATATTTTTAGTCTCCACACTAAACCGGGTTTGGATGGTACTCCTTCAGAAATCTTCATATAAACCTCCTCCTCGAGATCTCCATTGAGGAAGGCGGTCTCCACGTCCATTTGATGGATGTGCTTCTTTCGGGAAAATCATCAACAATCATAAAAATATATCTATTTCCACCAAGACTTATTGGCTTAATAGGTCCACATAGATCCACATGAATAAGTTCCCAAGGTTGACTCGCTCGAAATTGTACATTTTTGACAGGGTGCGGTTTCCTCTTTTGCTTCCCGTTGCTACAACCATTAGATCCATTCACCTTTTCTCCGGTCGCCAATTCCAAACCTCTCACCGAAGAATTCTTAATCATCATTTTAATGTTTTCCTCCGAAGTGTGGCATAACCGATGATGCCAAAGGCTAAGGTCGCCTTCTCCATCTCCACAGAAAGCATAGAAGGTTCCTCTTTTACCGGCTGTTTCCAAATTAACTTACTAACCAAATTATCCGACACAAATCCTTCCCCAATTTAAATTCCTTCCTTACTTTTAATCATGATTCTTAAATCCTCCAACGTAATAACTCTACCTTCGGCCTTTTGAATTTGAGGAACACTAACCAAATTCACCACTCCATTAGGAATAAACAAAGCATCATTCAACTTAGCTTTATGCACTCTAACATTTCCAAATTTATCTCTCACCGGTAAATCATTTCGGACCGTTCCAACCGTGTCCACCGGAATCACATGTCCACTCGCAACTGTGACATTCTTTGGAATCGTAAGCTTCTTTGTATCCGAAAATAAACTTAAATCCGTACACACATGATGAGTTTCGCCAGTATCAATAATCCAATCTTTTACACAATGATTACATGAGCCGAATTCAAAATTGCTCCGGTTTTCTCGTCCAATAAAATAGTCAAATTGTAATGTCGCTCCTCAATATCTTTTTCAAATTCCGTATAGTTTCTTTGATAACCGAATCCTCTTACTTGGCCACGACCTCGTCCGCGCCCTCGGCCACGTCCTCGGCCACGTCCTCGTCCATTTCTTTGATCGTCATAAAAGGAAGAATTTTCCCCTTCTCGTTGGAAACAATGTGAACTCACATGTCCCCACTTATGGCAAATATTGCATCTCTTCTCCTTATCCGAGCACTCGGGTGCAAAATGCCCAATTTTTTCACATTTGAAACAAGTCACGTTAGTGGTGTTAGATTTATCAAATTGACTTCTACAAAATCCAACATTTTGACTTCTTTCCCTACCTATTCCTCTAAAATTTCCTCTAATACCCCTCGTCTAAAATTTCCTCGGAACAAATTAAGATCTGGGGAATTCGAGGTATTTACATTATGGATTCCACTACTTTCAAAACCTCTACCTGCACTCTCTCTAGACTTCTCAATGGACTTCAAATAATTCACCGCATACTCAAGTGTAGCCTTGCGTTTAGGTTGAATTATTTCACTAGACGTAGAATATCTTTCGGGTAATCCCTCTAAGAACACTTGTAACTTTTCATTTTCGGGTAAAATTTTACCAAGACTACTCAATTGCTCCAACAAAATATAAAATCTTTTGACTCCATCATCTATTGACTCATTATGCTTAAACTTAAACTTAATAAAATCCTTGAACACATAATTTGCCTTATCTTTGACTCTTTTCTCAAAATGATTTTCTAATGTTTGCCAACATTTATGTGCTGTATCATGAATAAGAAAATAATCATGGACCGATCCGGTACAACTTTGAATTAATGCATTCATGGCAGCCATATCTTTCAATCTCCACAAATTCTGCGCCTTGTGATCTTTTGGCATTTTCTCCTTGCCGTTGACGATCTTCCATAACTTCTTCAAGATGAGACTCGCTCTCATTATCTTCTTCCAAATAGCGTAGTTCGATCCGTCAAAGATAACCGGCTTGCCTCCCATTCGAAAATCTTCTTCTCCTTCGAACTCATTATCAAAATCAAAATCAAAATCCTCTTCTATTTTTTTTTTCTTATATTTTTCATCATCATTTGTATTATCTGAGCTGCTACTAGAACTAGAGCTAGAGCTGCCATTTAATTCCTCTTTTACCGAAACATTTTCATTTTTCACCTTTTTATCCTTTTGTTTCTTAAATTTCTCCCACTCTTTATAAGTGTCTCTATATAACCGAATCTCATAATGTTCCTTCTCTTTAGGTTGATCCAATCCAAAGGGTTTAGCTTGCAACGACTTGCTCGGAATTTGGGGCAATTCTTTCACCAAAACTGAATTCTCGTTCGCTCAGACCCTGAAGAGATGGCTCGGGTGTCGGCGGAGTTCTCGAGGTCCCCAAAGGCATCCTGAGTCCGGATGGAGAGGGTGTGTTCTTCTTTTTCTTCCCTCCCATACCTAACTCACTAGATCCTCAATGTGGAGCTAACCTGCTCCGATCCCAATTGAATGGATCAAAACAAGGGGTATAATCAAAAAGAAGGTATTGATTTTGAAGAAACCTTCTCTCTAGTTGTTAGATTTCCTACTGTCAAAATTTTGCTAAGTCTAGCGGCTATAGAGAATATGGAAATACATCAAATGGATGTCAAAACTGCTTTCTTGCATGGAGAATTAGAAAAGACCATCTACATGAAACAACCTAATATGTATGTAGAAAAAGGAAAGGAGGAATTGGTGTGTAAACTGATGAAATCTTTGTATGGGCTGAAACAAGCCCCTAGACAATGGAATTTGAAGTTAGATAATTTTTTGACTGGGCTAGGTTTTAAGAGAATTAGCTCAGAACATTTTGTATATGTTATACAAAGGGAAGATGGGATAATTTACATTGTTGTATATGTGGATGACCTTTTATAAAAAAGTAAGTCAATGGATGAAATAAACCGTATTAAAGCGGCTTTAAGGTCTAGGTTTGACATGAAGGACCTCGGAGAAGCCACGTATATCTTAGGTATACCGGTAGAAAGAGACAGAAAAAAAAGGCTGATTATGTTGACTTAGAAAGAAGCAATACGTAACATGTTGGAAAGATTTGAAATGAAAGATGTGAAAGGATCTTTAACTCTCATAGAATTCAGTCAAAAATTGGAAGGAATTGAGTCAGACTCATGCATAATGGTTTGTGAGAGTCTAGAGACAGGGGAGGAAGAGTTTATGGCTTCAAAGCCATATAGATAGGTAGTTGGAAGTCTTATATATTTTATGAACTTTACGAGACCCGACATTGCAGCAGTTGTGGGAGTCTTGAGTAAAAGTGATTCTGCAAAGACAGACAGAAAAGCAACAAAAAAGGGTGCTGAGATATCTTGCAGGTACTCGAAATCTTAAGCTTGTACTTAGAGGAAGAGAGGTGAAAATACAAACGTAGAGCGATGCTAGCTATGGAGACATGCCAAGCAGAAAATCTAAAACTGGATTTGTTTTGAAGATTGGAGATGGAACTTGCTGCTAGAGTAGCAAATTACAAAGGTTACACCTCAATCCACAAAGGAGTCAGAATATATTGTAGCACTTTTCGCCCTCAAAGAGCTCCTATGGGTCAAATCCATTTTATAATAACTTGGATTTAAGCAAACAGGTCGTTAGGCTATTTGGTGTGACAACCAGGCAACCATTGCAATTGCCTCTAACCCTAGCCATCACCTTAAGAGCAAACACATGGATGTTGGACTTCACTTTGTCAAAGAAAAAAGTACGTGCAAAATATATAAAATTGTGTTATTTACTAGACGAGAAGATGGTGGCTAACATGTTAACAAAAGCCCTTCTTGCTTCTAAGTTACAGTTTTGCAGAGAGACTATTGGACTAAGTGAGTAACTAAGTCTAAAGATTTAGGGGAGTGTTGAAAATTGGAAATCTTTATTTCAGTAGATAGTGTTGTGAAAAGATGCTAAAACAACTTAGAATATTTTTGAATTAGTCTGCTATAGTACTTACCTTAATTAGTGTTACAGTAGAAAAACTACAATAGAGTGTATTGTACTTTTACAACGATGCGCGTCAGCAAGAGAAACGTATGCAGGTTTTATAGAGTGGCACCGAGAATGAGTTACACGCGTCACGCAAGAGACGATTGGATTCACCGGATCAGACGAATTAAATTTGAACCGGTTACTTCGGAAATATATGGTACGGTTCGACATTATGATCATTGATTGAATTCGTGCCAATGGACGCGATTCACTTGGAACCACAAGCGTGATTCACGTGGGACCACAAGTGACGAAGCACTAAGGTGCTTCGTACTACACTGCTACAGTCGGCTAGACTTTAGCGACTACCGCTGACTAAGCACCTGGAACATTTATTGTACGGTTTCGTGTCTGAAAATATTTGAAGAACATTGTTTTGTAGTTTAGTGTAATAAAAAATAGTGTTTCGGTAATTAGGTTTTTGGAAAATAATAATTAGGTTTTTGGAGGTACTCACTGTTCAGTAAAGTACAGACTGGATACTTTGTCGTAGGTCAGGATAGTTTTGTAGTACGGCTACCCGAATTATTGTAACAAGTAGATATACTCAATGTGAGTATATAGTTTATGACTTAGCCAATTTTGTATCATCTAGTTTTGGGATTATGACATTTTAAGGGCAGATTTTGGGAAACTTCAAAGAGTTATATCTTATGGTTTACTTCGTCATTTGAGCTGCAATTTTGGGAATTGTCAGTTTACTTTGTTGTGTATCACTGTGGGAAATTTGAGGCATATTCGATTTTTTATTCATATTTTGTGTTAGCTGAAAATTGGTTGTTGAGTAGGTGTTTGATAGTTACTGATGTTTTCTATGTCTACTTCCACTACTACTGCTAGTTCTCCTCTTACAACTGTGGTTGTAGAACAACATAATCCACTTAATCCATAAGCATCCCTGCAAGTAGACTAGAACCACCTAAATACCTTAATACTTTTATCGTCAATTTCCAGTCTATCTTTGTCCGTTTTTGTAGACTTATGCTCAAACCTCCTATGATTGTTGCAATAACATGTTTTATGCAATTCATATAAATGAATTAGAATCCAAAAACTGTATCTATAGAGAATCCTTGCTGTAAATTTCGACTCCCGTAACTCCAGACTGTCTCTTACAATGTTGTCAAAATTTGTCTTTCTACCTTCTAACTTTTGTCCGAATTCCGTAGGAGTAGCAATTCCCTTTTCATCCATCATTTCAAAGTTTTCTAACATATTTCCTATTGTTTTTTTTCTTGTCAATCTGATGATCCTGTTATTCCTACCTCTTTCTACTTGTATAGCAAGGATATTTTTAGTCTCCTCTAAATTTTGTAGTCTGAACTTGTATTATAAAATTGTCTTAATTTTTGTTTTTCTTTCATAGGTTATTCTATATTTTTTTTTTCACTTCTAATAGCTTTTTGATCAAGTGAGAGTTCCACACTTTCCCAAGTTTGGGCGTCCAAAATAGGTGACACACTATCATTTATTGTAGTTACCTTATGCTATTTTTCGAATTCTATAATTGCCTCTTGAAGGGTAAGAGGCTCCATTTTATTTTCAAATATTGCGTAACAGTTTCCAATAGCATTCTGCGGATTAATTCTCCATCTCCCCCCCGGAAATTTTGAGGCTGGTGGTGGAGGTTTTATCCAACTGTCAGTTTTTGGTCTTTCCGCCAGCAACGATCCATCGGTATTTAAAATTCTTGGTCTAGCGACGGGGGGTCTCGTCGCTTGTCCAACGATACGGCATACTTTTTTTTACCTTTGGTTCACCCTCTTGTGAACGTTTTCATAATTTTAGCGACGACATCATCTCGTCCCAGGTTCAGCGATGAAGTTTTTTCGTCGCTACTTCTTGTTTTTATTCCGGCCCCCGTCATTAATGATCTAGCGACAAGATCATCTCGTTGCTAGTTTAGCGATGAGATATGCACCTTCTCAAGTTCTTGTAACGTTACAACTTGATCCATCCTGTGTTTAAAGATATCATAGTCAGTAACGTTTTCTGTCTTTCTATCAATTGATTGAGAATTGCTAATTTCTCTTCAACTTTGATAATGATATTTCTTGTTATTACTATCTTATTCTTCTCAGGTACATATACTCTATATTCTTCTAACAAATTATCGTAACCAACTAGGAGTCCGACTACGGGTCTTGGTATACCTTTCACCTCCATTTTCCACTTATTTTGAGTACTATAAGAAATAAGAACCTTGCTACCAAATACATTAAGATGCCTAACTATTGGTTTTCTTCCCGTCCACATCTCATGAGGTGACTTTCTTTTGATTACTCTAGACTCTACTCTATTTTTAATATATGTGGCACAATTTCAAGCTTCAGCCAAGAATTTCAAATCTACACTTTTGTATAAAAGCATTGATGTGGCAATTTCTCTTAATGTTCTGTTTACTCCTTCTGCTTTGTCAATTTTCTCTAAATTTTTATAAGATATTTAATATTCTTGAAGATAAGTAATGAAATCTCGTGATAGATGTTCTTCTTTGTTGTCCAATCTCAATGTTCGTATTCCAATTCCTTGAATTTCCTCGCTCCAGGTTTTGAATTTTTTGAAGTGGGAAAACACTTCACTTTTCTCCTTCATGTATTAATTTTCGTGTAGCATGAATAGTCATCTGTGAACGTCACCATGTATCTTATACCTCCTACTGATGCGAGTTTAGCCGGTCTTTATATATCAAAGTGAACTAATTCTAACATTTTTTATGTTCTATGGTTACTTTCGCAAAGAAAAGGATTTATATGTATCCTTTCGAGCACATCCATTACAAACTTCTTCATTTTTGCTAAATTCTACACTTTCTATTATACCTTCCTTTTTCGTATCTATTTTCCAGCCAAAATCTTTTGTAGTCGTGTTATTGAGACCTAAAATGGTATTTTCCTTTGTTTCCAAAAAACTAACTTTTTGTTCTGCCTTTTCCATCATATTTGAGGTGAAGGCAAATTTTTGTGTAGGTTGGCGAAACTCTTATTTTCGTATATACCAGCCTGGACAAAATTTTCCAATTTCAGCAGCCTTTATTTATTTTGGACAACTTCTATAGCCATTACATTTTTCATTACAATAATAGCATATATCAAATCTTTGAGAATATTGAATCTGACTATTTTGAAACTCTTCTTTTTGAGCGTTTTCTGTATTAAAAGCTTCAGCTTGTCTAGTAACTTTAAAAGCTTCCTGATTAGACTCTTCATTTATCTAAGACATACTGAATTGCTATCGCTAGATTCCACTCAACCTGCGGTGATTTTTTCAAATTGTCAGAGGCTCCTATATATTCACTAAGAAGCCCTCTCATTAACTGAAACTGCCTCTTCTACACTCTAAAATACACTAAAAAAACATACATGGGGAATGCTTAGGCATTAACAAGGGCTTAAAATTCGTCCCCTTCCGTGAATTGTTCGTCTGTAACCTCTTCGTCTTGAGTACTTGCGTCGACGTCGTGAGAATTTCCGAGGGTTTCCCATGCCCTTGCTAAAGAAGGTGGCACTTCTTCGCCGTCGAAATGGTTTCGGTGTTTGTTGATGATACATTGCAATTGATGTGTAATTATTCCATCCTCCCATGTCCCATGTAAAAAACATCATATAAAAAATGGGGTTAGTAATGTAGATACATAAATAGATAGATAGATAGACAGATAGATAGATAGATAAATAGTTAGATAGATAGATAGTTAGATTAGATAGATAATTAGATTAGATAGATAGTTAGATTAGAGAGATAGTTAGATTAGAGAGATAGTTAGATTAGAGAGATAGTTAGATTAGAGAGATAATTAGGTTAGAGAGATAGTTAGGTTAGAGAGATAGTTAGGTTAGACAGATAATTATATTTGACAGATAATTAGATTAGAGAGATAATTAGATTAGGTAGATAATTAGATTAGAGAAATAAGATTAGACAGATAATTAGATTAGACAGATAACTAGATTCGATGGATAATAAGATTAGATAGATAATTAGATCAGATAGACAATTTGTTTATATAGATAATTAGATTAGATAGATACTTAGATTATATAGATAGGCAGATAATGAGATTAGATAGATAATTAGATTGGACAGATACTTAGATTAGATAGATACTTGGATTAGATAGATAGGCAGATAATGAGATTTGACAGATAATTAGATTAGACAGGTTATTAGATTAGAAAGACAATTAGATTAGATAGACAATTAGATTAGATAGAAAATTAGATAAGATAGATAATTTGATTAGATAGATAGGGAGATAATTAGATTGGGCAGATAATTAAATTAGACATATAATGAGATTAGATAGATAATTAGATTAGACAGATAATTAGACAGATATAGATTGACAGATAGATAGACAAATAGATACTTAAAGTACAGTCATAATTGAAAGTATAGTTATAATTTAAAGTACGTTTATGATTTAAAGTGCAGTTATAATTAAAAATATAGTTATAATTAAAAGTATAAAAAATAGGAAACAGAAACAAAGCAGAAAAAATGTTTTTTTTTGTTTTGAATTATAGGTTTGACTTTGTTATAAAAAGGGTAAACGGAAAAAAAAAGGATTCGAAATGGATTTACGGAAATCAAAACTGAATCAGCAGCTGAAACTGAAAACGGAATAGAAACTGAAAATATAATATTCAACTGAAAACTGAAATTAAACTGAAAAATTGCAAAATTGTAAAAAAAAATTGGCAAAAACCTCTTAACAACAACAAAGAGTAGAAAGGAAATATGAAACAGTATGAACGGAAAAAAATGAGAGTATAACACATTGTAAATCCTCGAAAACCGCTCAAAAAATAGTAATAATCGAGAGGTGGGTTGATGAGGCATAGGGGAGAAGAGTTTTCGGAAGACTTACTACATCCATTGCTTCCCAAAAATTGTACGGGAAACTTCTTGATAGTTTTGAGGATGAGATTTCGGTATCCGTTTGCCCGCTCCTCAGCGATCATCCACGTGATTATCCGCAAACGGTCCCTTTTGGTTGTAACATGTTGTCTTTTCCGTCCGTACTGCGGCGGGTCAACAAGTGTAGGGTGACTCCCCAAATCTCCACCCACGATATTGTCGTCTCCACTCGAAGCTTCTTCCACTAGTGGCTCCACACGTGGTAATTCGGTTGCACCACTCGCCATTTCGGACCCCACACTGTTCATCTCTCCGATCTTCAACAACAGATGCAGGGATATGAGATATGACGTTATATCTCGTAGCGTAGATACCCCACGTTCTTGTAAATCTCCACATATCCGAAGACTAAGCAACTATTTATAGGGGGGAAGTATAGGCACGAACGAGAGAGTGATGTAAGAGTAAATGCAAATAAAAAATAGAAATCGATAATGCCATTGCTTGCCCGAAGGTGCATACATATGTAAAATTATAAAAGCAGGAGGTTAAAAAAAAGCGGCAATCCATTGTGAAAAGAGGGTGGGTTTAAAATTTAAACTTTAATATTTTGTTTTAAATTTCAAAGATCACATTTTTTAAAAACTCAAAAATTAAGCGTGAATGTGTCAAATTTGCTGCCGAAAATTTTCACGAAAGAGCTGTGAAAAACGATGCAGGTTATTCAATGTACGAAATTCTCCAGCAAAAAAGTCCAAGAGGGCTGACGGTTTGTGTATATTCGTCGTTTTGCATATTTTCGTTGTTTTACAGGCATGACGTTTCTACGGTTAATAAAATGGCCATGTGTAATTGTGGTCGTCCAATAATATGTCGCGTTACATAGATTGGTGAAGTTATATTCTAATTGCGACTCATTTAGAGTTAAACTTAACTGTAATAAGTGTTCATTTTCCGACTTCGTCGTCTGAGAGCAACTTTATTAGAGTTAAGAGACATTATTAAAGTAAATTGACTCTAATATAACCACCAAAGTGCGACGGTATTATAGTTCAATAGTACTATGAAAATGAAAGCAACGCAATGGAAATGTTGTTTATATTCGAACTACAACCGTAATTCATTCGTTCATAACAGTTGATAGTTGATTATGTAACTGAGCTTAATTTACATGCAATCTTCAACGGTGGTCCGACGTAACTGACATTCAGCGCGACAAATAATACTAACGTCATAATGACGTCAAAATATAAAGACTTTTTGTACGTCTATGTAATTTAGTGTTCATAATTATCGCCGACAAAAACCCAATAATTAATACTTAAATAAATTAGAGTAAACTTCTTGTAAGAAAAAGTTATATCACATAAATTAGCGTTCATAACTATATTTTTTTTTGTTTTTTACTCTAATTTTTTTATTACTCTAATTACGATTCCCGATGTACAGTACACCGCGAATCCTAATTAAAGTAATGAAAAAATTAGAGTAAAAAAAGAGAAAAAGATAATTAGAGTTATGAACTCTAACTTGTGTGATAGAACTTTTTCAGAAAATGAATTTTACTCTAATTTATTTAAGTACTCTATATTGGGTTATGTCGGCGATAATAATCCGCGCTGTAATTATAAACACTAAATTATATAGATGACAAAAGTTGTCAGTCTGTATATTTTGACGTCATTATGACGTTAGTACTATTGTCACGCAGAATGTCAATTACGTCGGGACCACCGTCGAAGGTTACATGCAAATTGTGTGCAGTTACATAATTGAAAATCAACATTTATCAACGGCTTAATTACACTTGTAGTTCAAATGTAAACAACACTTTTCGTTTTATTGTTTGATTTTCATACAAAAAAGGTATTTTTTAACTCTAATAACGTCGCACTTTGTTGGTTTTATTAGAGTCGTTTTACCTTTATAAGGTGTCTTAACTTTAATAAAGTCACTTTCAAGTGAGGAAGTTCAAAAATGAACACGTAATACAGTGAAATTTAACCCTAATTGGGTCGCAATTTGAAGATATCCTAGCGAATCGACGTAACGCGACATATTATTGGACGATCACAATTACACGTGGCCAATTCGTTAACCATATAAAGGTCATGCCTGCAAAACAACGATAATCCTTTTTGTCTCTTTCGTAAGAGAAATCCATACATTCAATAAACTGTATCGTTTTTCACAGCTCTTTCGTAGGATTTCTGGGCGGCAATTTTTACAAATTCTAGTTTCGTTTTTGAGTTTTTAAAAAAGGTGGGATTTCAAATTTACCACCAAATGTTAAATTTATCTCAAACAGTCTAACAATTGAACACAACAACAAAACTCAACTCAAGCATAAGATCAAACGTCATATCTCATATCCCCCCACCTGTTGTTGAAGAGGTGATCGGAGAGATGAACAGTGTGGGATCCAAAATGGCGAGTGGTGCAACCGAATTACCACGTGTGGAGCCTCTCGTGGAAGAATCTTCGAGCGAAGAACACCACACCACGGGCGGAGATTCGGGGAGTCACCCTACACCTGTTGACCCACCGCACCTGTTGACCCACCGCAGTCCACCTAGAAATAACAACATGTTACAACCGAAAGGGATCGTTTGCGGATAATCATCTAGATGATCGCCGAGGAGCGAGCGAACGGATACCAAAAACTCATCCCCAAAAGTATCAAGAAGTTTCCTAAACAGTTTTCGGGAAGCAATGGATGTAGTAAGTTTTCCTAAAACTCTTCTCCCCCTTTACCTCATCAATCCACCTCTCAAGTATTACTATTTTTTTGGTGGTTTAAAGGATTTAAAATCTGTTATACTCTCATTTTTTCTATCTAATTATGTATCTAATCTAATTATCTTTAATCTAATTATCTATCTCATCTAATTACCTGTCTAATTATCTGTCTAATTATCTGTCTAATTACCTGTCTAGTTATCTGTCTAATTATCTGTATGTCTATCTATCTATCTACTTGTCTATTTATGTGTCTATATAATTATCTATCTATGTAATTATCTAATTATCGACCTATCTAATTATCTAATTATCTATCTAATTATCTGTATAATTAACTATCTAATCTAATCCACTATCTAATCTAATTATCTATCTCATCTAATTATCTGTCTAATTATCTGTCCTATTATCTAATCCAATTATCAGTCAAATTACCTATCAGTCAAATTACCTATCTAATCTAATTATCCAGTACACCGCCAATCGCTATTAGAGTAAAGGAATAAATAGCGTAAAAAATAAATTAGTGTTATTAATGCTAATTAGGAAAAAAATAATGCTAGTTATTTGTTTAATTATCTGTCTAATTATCTGTCTAATTACCTGTCTAATTATTTGTCTAACTATCTGTCTATACATCTGTTTAATTATCAGTCTATATATCTATCTAATGAGATATCTAATTATCTATCAAATTATCTATCTAATTATCCATTTAATCTAATTATCCATCTAATCTAATTATCCAATACACCGCCAATCGCAATTAGAGCAAAGGAATAAATAGCGTAAAAAATAAATTAGTGTTATTAATGCTAATTAGGAAACAAAAAATTCAGGGAAAAAAAAATTGAAGGGAGACGGAGGTGGAGAGGGAGATGGGGAGGGGGATGGGGAGGGGGAGGGGGAAAGGGAGGGGGAGAGGGAGAGGTAGAGGGAGAGGGTGAGGGAGAGGGAGAGGGAGAGGGTGAGGGGGAGGGAGAGGGCGAGGGAGAGAGAGAGGGAGAGGCGGAGGGGGAGGGGGAGGGGGAGGGGGATTGGGAGGGAGAGGGGAGAGGGAGAGGGCGAGGGAGAAAGAGAGGGCGAGGGATAGGGCGAGGGAGAGGGATAGGTTAAGGGAGAGGGCGAGGGAGAGGGAGAGGGCGAGGGAGAGGGTGAGGGAGAGGGAGAGTGAGAGGGGGAAGGGAAGCAAGAGGGAGAGGGAGAGGGAGAGGGAGAGGGAGAAGGAGATTGAAAGAGAGAGAGGGAGAGGGAGAGGTTGAGGGAGAGGGAGAGGG
This sequence comes from Zygnema cylindricum, assembly GCA_037447655.1. NCBI lineage: Eukaryota > Viridiplantae > Streptophyta > Zygnematophyceae > Zygnematales > Zygnemataceae > Zygnema > Zygnema cylindricum. The sequence continues at coordinate 26,377 of JBBHKE010001864.1, read as the reverse complement.
AGAGGGCGAGGGCGAGGGCGAGGGCGACAGTGAGGGAGAGGGAGAGAGAGGGAGAGGGGGAGGGGGAGGGGGAGGGGGAGGGGGAGTGGGTGGGAGAGGGGAGAGGGAGAGGGCGAGGGATAGGGCGAGGGAGAGGGAGAGGGAGAGGAAGAGGGCGAGGGAGAGGAAGAGTGCGAGGGAGAGGTCGAGGGAGAGGGAGAGTGTGACGGGGAGGGGAAGGGGGAGGGGGGGGAGGGAGAGGGAGAGGGAGAGGGTGAGGGAGAGGGAGAGAGAGAGGGAGAGGGGGAGGGGGAGGGGGAGGGGGAGTGGTTCCTCTTGCCATTCCTCTACGCATTTATTTGGGTAACGATATGATTCTAACTTCCACTCTAGTTGGACAGGTGCATATTAATTCTGGTTCTCACGCCTCTCGTCCAATCATATTGGACAAAGTTTTTTTCGTACCTGACCTAAAAAAAAAATATTTTTTCGACAAGTTCGGCTCTGCGTCATGGGTGCTTTGGTGTCATCACCGAATCCCATGTTCAATTCTTTTATTCTAGTAAAAATCTCATTGGGAGTGGCACTAGGATGGGCAATTTATATCTTTTATTTTTTTTTAATGATTTTGCTCATGCCTCTTTAGCTCATTCTCCATCTTCCTCCTCTTTTTTGACATGGCATCTTCGATAAGGCCATCTTAATGGTGCTAGTCTAGCTTCCCTTGGAAAAGGGCTTGTAAATGGCATCAATAATTTTAATGAAAACAAAATTGACTTTTGTCATGGTTGTATTATTGGAAAAATGCCTCGCTTACCTTTTTCTTCTTTTTCTTCTCGCTCTTTGGCTCCCCTTGATCTCATTCATAGTGATGTATGCGGTCCCATTCCCATTCCAAGCCTTAGTGGCGCATCTTATTTTCTCACTTTTATTGACGATTTCTCTCGCTTACACATGTTTATTTTATGCGTCATAAGTCTGAGGTTTTTACACATTTTCAACATTTCAAAGCACTTGTAGAAAATCACTTGTCGTCTCGCATCAAAACAATCTGCACGGATAATGGAGGGGGATTTTTTTCAAATGAGTTTTCCGAATTTTTACTCACACATGTAATTATTCATCACAAAACTTCTCCTCACTCTCCGCAGTAAAATGGTGATGCTGAACGTCTCAATCGCACTCTCATTGACATGTGTAGCTCTCTTCTTCATTTTGCCTCTTTACCTTTTCATTTTTGGGCAGAAGCCTTACTCACTTCCTCTTATATTCGTAATCGCTCTCCTACTTCTTCTCTCTCTAAGAAAACTTTTTTTGAAGCTTGGCATGGGACAAAACCTGACGTCTCTCATTTTTGCATCTTTGGATGCGAAGCATACTTCAAAATCCTTCCCTTTCTAATGGTAAATTAGGTCCTCGTTCTATGCGAGGAATTTTTGTCATGAGGCTCCTCTTATACGTACACTTGTACCCGATTTCCCCATCACTCCTCTACCTAGTTTATTCCCTCCTTATGAAACTGTCTCCTCTAATTCTAATACCACCTTGCTCACACCCCCTTTAACCCCATCGCAAAACACGTCCCCTTTACACCATCACATTTCTCCTATTTCTACAGATCTTACTCTTTCCACAGATTCTGTTTCTTCCTCCAATTCCGGCGATAAATTTTCCCAAGGGCGCTCCACGATTTTTGGTACTGTACGATCTGACGCTAATGACGCGACACGCCTAGACGCGACAAATTCTCCTACTGTTGTACGACCTATCGCTGGTGACGCGACGGTCCTTGACGCGACAAATTTTCCTACTGTACGACCTGTCGCTGGTGATGCTTTGGTCCTTCCATCGACAAACTTATTTCCACGTCTTTTGGAGGGTACTTCGCCCGCACGTGTTGCTCGCAATTCAGTCATCATTACGCCACTTACGCCACCTACTAAACAACTTGCCAAACGCCAAAGTACGCGCCTCTCACAACCGACGTGGAAGATTTGTGAAAATCTTGCTCACGCTAACCTTGCCGACGTCAAAGATCCTCCTACATTAAATGCCGCGTTGAAAGGATCTGATGCTTACATGTGGCGCCTTGCGGCTACACAAGAATACGACGCATTAATGACAAACAATACCTGGACGCTTTGTACTCTTCCACCAAATCGTCGTGCAATTGGCTCAAAATGTGTCTTCAAAATTAAACGACTAGCGGATGGTACTATTGATCGTTACAAGGCACGACTCGTCGCCAAATGGTACTTACAGACAGAGGGTGTTGACTACAACGAAACTTTTTCTCCTGTCGCAAAGTTTGACTCCATCCGTACTATTTTGTCCCTTGTAGCTCTTCATGATTGGGAATTACAGCAACTCGATGTCAAAACTGCTTCTCGACGTCAAAACTGCTTTTCTTCATGGTAGTCTTGCAGAAGATATTTTTATGGAACAACCACCTGGTTACGCTGTTCCTGGTACACAAACTCTTGTTTGTCATTTACGAAAATCTATTTATGGTCTTAAACAAGCACCTAGAGTTTGGCATCAAACCCTTGTCGCAGCATTAATTAAAGAAGGTTTTAAAGAAATCAGTGCTGATCCTAGGATTTATATTAGAGGTACAGGAGACCAGTTAATCATCATTATTATTTACGTAGATGATTTAATTCTCGCAGGTCCTAGTAAGTCCTCTATTAATCAAGTAAAAGACATTCTCTCATCCTATTGGCCTATGACTGATTTAGGCGATATTTGACTATTGTTTAGGCATCACTATTTTACGTCAAAGGTCTGCACGCATTTTGCAAATGAGTCAAGAGCACTACATTCTTGATCTTCTTGAGCATTTTGCAATGTCCGATTGCAATTCGGTGCCTACCCCTCTTGATCCAAATACCACTCTCACCAAAGAGTCCTCCGATGGGAATGCCCAAGGAGATATAAACTCACTCTATCGGTCGATTGTTGGAAAATTGATGTATGCTATGCTTGGAACACGGCCGGATATATGTATTGCTGTTTGTCTTTTGTCTCAATTCTCGCATTGTGCCACTCAAACTCATCTCCAAGCCGCCAAACGTGTCCTTCGATACCTCCAAGGAACGAAACATCTTCAGCTCACCTTTTCCCATACTTCTCCCCCCTCACACTCCTCCCCTTATTTTTCTCCGGACACTTCTATTATTGGATTCTGCGATGCCGATTGGGGTAATCAACTCGACGATCATCGTTCCATTTCCGGTGTATGTTTTTCTCTTGGTGGTGGTCTCGTCTCTTGGTCATCCCGCAAACAAAAAACAGTTGCTCTTTCCTCAACGGAGGCGGAATATATGGCCGGCGTTACCGCCACGAAATCTGCTTTTTGGTTGCGACGCCTTCTTTCCGATCTCTCTTTTCCTCCGTCTTCTCCCACCCACATTTTTTGTGACTCTCAAGGGGCATTGGCTCTTATGAAAAATCCTATCCATCATACACGCACAAAACATATTGATATACAATTTCATTTTACGCGTGATAAAATTCTTGATGGCACCGTTTACTTCTCTCATTGTGCATCCGGCTCTCAACTTGCTGATTTTCTTACCAAACCTCTCCCTCGTCCCTTATTTCATCATCACATTTACTATGCTGGTCTTCGTGACTAACCATGATTTAATCGAGGGGGGGTGTTGAAATACAATTAAAGCATTCTACACTACTTATTGTTTCCTACACTACTTTTAGAGTTCTATTTGCTACGCTATAAGTCTTGTACTTCGGTTTAGCATTCTGTACTTTATTTAGTGGAATGTACATACCTTGATTCGAATTGATGATTCTTGCGTAGGAATCTTTTTAGTCTTAGATTCCTTTTACCATAACTAGATGTACCTTCCTAAGTTACGCTCTAGGCTAGATGTACCTTTTAGAGCCTTTTTGCAGCTACCCTTTACCTCGTCTTACTATTAGACTCTCTTGTGTCGTTGTGAATTGTCATCAAAAATCAAAGACACTTGAACGACAAACCTCTCTCTTGTTTCCTTGTTTGTCGCTACTTTCTTCCTTGTCTTATTTATCTTAGTGTTTTTTCTTGTTTTGGCTTTTCTTGATATTTCAACATATTAATCTTTTCAGCCTTTTATGGCATCACATTCAATACCACAGTCACTTTATCTTCAAACTTATCTTAAAACACATTGGAGATCTGTTTTAGATAAAATAACACCGATCACTCCATCTTCAAACTTATCTTAAAACACAATGGCGGTGTGTTTTAGATAAAATAACACCAATTTCACAAATTGAAAAACATATTCGCACGTGTCAAAAGTTTTCGAATTCTTTTGACAACGACAAAAAAATACACGTTTGTTTTGTTTTGTCATCTTGCATCTTAATTACTCAATCACTTCTTTTTAATTGTCTTTTTTTTTTTTTTGCATTAATGTTTGGGGTGTAGTTACAATCAATTCTGAAAATTATGTATGGTTTGTCACTTTTTTTTATGTTTTTCTTGGCCATTTCATTTTTAATTTAATACCAAATTAAGCGTGTAACTATTCGATCAAAAGCAATTTTTCCTAATATTTTAGTAATATTTTTTATGTTTGAAACATTGACTCATTAACATTCTTTTTTTTATTCATTACCTTCGCTATAGTTAACCGACTTTTTTTGTTTGGTCTTTTTTTTCTAACGTATGGGATATCTAGGTTTTTGTAAAGAATTCAGATTTGATGTGTTTCTTTGTTTTTGTAATTTTGACCCTTCCATTCTTTATAACAATAATTTAATAAATTTTATATAATGTTTTTATTTTATAAATTTCAAAAGATAAAAAAAAAAATTGAAACTAAAAATATTTAATAAATTCACTTAACAATATCATTATTTTATAAGGTTGGACATCATTCACAACATTTTATATATATATATATATATACATATATATTTGATAAAAAGAACTATATATAAAAAATATATATATATATTTTGTACTTTATTTTTTTATTTTCATTAAAAAAAAATATAAAATATATATATATATATATTTTGTAATTTTTTTTTTTATTAACTTTTATTTATTTAAATTTTTTGAAATGTTTATTTTTTTGTTCTCTTTTTAAAATATTTATATTATTGACTTTTTTTTTCATATATAAGTATTTTTTTTTATCTCTATTAGAAATAAAAACTGATAATTTTTTTTTTTTTGTTTTTTTTTTTTTTAAATATAATGTTTTTATTCTATCAATTTATATAAAGATAAAATTAATGGTTGAAATGCTTTCGAGAAAAGCGAAACATATATAGCCCACTTTTGTCGTCCAAGCCTCTTCCAGTTTTTGAGTAAATAACATTTTTTTTTGTCGATATCATGTTATGGTGGTTTGTATAGACTCCATTTCCATCTCTTCTCCCCCGTTTTGTAAATCCACGTTTTTCCTTTATGAATTAAACCCGTTAAGCTAAACATATCGATGAACGATATAAGTTATTGGAATTATCCTGTGTTTGTTTGTATTGCAAAAACGGCATCGGAGAAGTTTTGATGACAGTTTGTCATCATTTTTTCTGCTGAGATATTTTCTGTTTGGATTCTGGGAGTACAAAGAATGTTTCTGTAAGGATTTTTGACGAAATTTTTGATAGAATCTCCACTATTGGGGTGCAATTTTTGACGAAATTTTTGATAGAATTTCCACTATTGGGGTGCAAATGAGGGTCCCCAGGTGAGCAGTTGGCGGGATTTCATGAAGGGCGGGAAAAAGGTGAGTTATTACGTTTTATTTTTTCTACTTGTTTTTCCTTTTCCTTTTTCTTCCTCTTTTTTTTTCTTTTTGCTTAATCTATCCTTTTTTCGATTGATCACGGTGTTAAGAGAGTGCAAATGCAAAGAATATTTTTTCTGGTTTGTTTGGTTTTTGGGACCACTTACAATGTTTTTGCTTTGTGCTTGAAATTTTAAATTTCCTCCACAAATACTGATATTAAATACAGAAGTCCCGTTTCCAAGCATAATTATCATCATATCATTATATATGTGTACGGTGTGTTTTTATTGCATGTTCTGTATTGTATTGTATGATGTGGAATTTGGTCTGATATTTAATTTCAATCTGCGGTGTACAAAATATAAAGGCATTTAATATGATATTTTATCTCAATTTTTTATTCTTACGAAAAACAGAAGGCATTATTTATGAAATTTCATCACATATCTTCATGCGTACAAAAAACGAAAGGCGTTTTGTAAGATTTTTTCTCGCATTTTGTCATTCAATACATAAAATGGAGGCATTCTATATGACATTCTATTCTATTTTATGGTTTTTTCATAAGTACAGAAAACGAAGGGCGAGTTAAAACCACCAAAGTTAAAAACAGAGGACCCTATGAAGTCATATGTCCAGAGACCCGTAAAGAAAGGTTAGTTTAACTAACTAACCTAACTAGACTTAGCAAATAATTGGTGTACATAAAATTAGTAGTTATAGATGTGTAACTGGAAGTCGTTTCAAGTAGTGTTTGCAAAAACTTTTGAAGGTCAATTTATGAATCGGGCCGTCCTTGTGTCCGTCATTCCAATGTTTGTGAAAAGTTTCTTTTTTATTAGAGAGAGAAGAGATCTCGTTCTTCGGTTTATATGAAAATATGGAGCATTTTGATAGTCCTGGAGGGATGAAAGGAAGAAGAAGGAAAAAGAAAGATATCGATTCGATATTATTTTTCTTGGGATGTTTGGTAGTGATTGTTATCTCTTGTTTATTCAAAAGCTTTTTGGGAGACGAGTCGAGCCGTATGGCAAATGCAATGGAGGTGGTTGTTGAGGAAGTGGTGTTGTTTTTTTTTTTTTGTTTGGATCGAGCAATTTGATTTGTTTCTATTGTCGTCGGTTTTATCTTTTTTTGTTCACCCAAGACCTAAAGATCACATTGAACTCTTCAGTCTTTTATTTGGAGGATAATGGTTGTATTTATTATTGAATTGGTTATTATTGATTGATTTTTTCTCGTGAAAGGCAGTTGTTTTTTTTTGTAGAAGTCAACTCGGATTATAAGAGTGTGGTGAGAATCATTAAAAACACAAGACGGTAAACCATCTGAGTTTTTGGAAACAAAAAAAGGAAAAAAATGGCTCTGACGGAAGACTTGGGAAAGTAGACATGGGTTATACGAAAAGAAAAGTAGAGATGTTACTTTAATCGGTTTCACCTTTGAACTCGATGACTTATTTATTGACCGAATATCGACCTCTCAGGTTAAAAGTGAACTAGAAGCACAGTCAATAATATATCTCAACCGTTTGCTTTTGGATATAATATTTGTGTCTTTGTTTTGCCTGCCATTTCTTAATGTGTTCCTTTCTTTCGCCCTGGTTTTCCAATTGCCTGCTTCCCTCCACATGTAGTTTTTCAGTTTTGGCATTGCCGCCGCTTTTTGTACCCATGGACTTAGGTGGTTTGCGCTTTTTAATAAAGTCTTATCGGATATTCAAAACTGCAGTTAGAAAAATGAATGGCACAGTACTTAAGTTGAAGTTCACAACATCTGAACATCAAAATAGTGAAAAGGAATTAGCCCAGTCGATTTTGTGAAACAAATAAGTGCAAATTTTATTTGTGTTCATTGGTCATACGGAAGCAATTATATACAAACAGCTCACTTATAAGAAACATAATGGACATTATGAATGTGGTTGTTGTTAGGTTCATTGTTGAATCGCGAGACGTGACACTTTAATGAACCGCAATGTATTTCGCGTTCGCGTACGAAGCGCTCAACTTCGATTCGCGTCTATGTAATTGTATGGAGATATTTCGTGCGATTATTTCGCACAGGTGGATTTGTGACGATTTGAGTTGGACGTCACTTTCATATCGGGTTGGCGATCGAAGCGTTCAACTTCGATTCGCAAGTACACATTTGGAGTAATATTGGAGTACGTTTGAAGTTTGGTACTTTCGGAGTATAGAGGTTTGGCGGTGAAACGTACGACTTCGTTTCACATCAATATTTAATGAGTCAGCGAACGAAATGTACGATTTCGTTTCGCGTCACTTTTGTTTCTACGTGCAGGTGAGTTATTTCGTGTGCAGGTGCTCATTTCGTGCGCACGCACGAAACTTCTCTTTTGGAGTTTCGCGTTTTGGAAGGAGAAGGCGTGTACGCCTTCCTTCGTGGAAGTTTCCTTTCAGTGTGCGCCAACCAGGAAGGAGATTGGAGTTTACCGCCTTACTAGTTTGCTTGCTTTGCTTTGTAAGCTAGTTAGAGAGGCTATTTAGGCAGCGTAGTTCAGCTGCAAAATTATCCTTGTATTAGCTTTAGATCAATTGAAGAGTAAAGATGTAGATCCTTTGTGATCGATTAAGAGAGAGAGGAAGATCCTTAGTGATCGATTAAGAGAGAGAGAGAGAGTATGATCCTTTGTGGTCAATTAAGAGGTGTTGAGGATCCCTAGTGATCCATTTGGAGAAAAGAGGTTGTGATCATTATTGAGTGATCTTTTAAGAGTGAAGAGTTTATCTTTGAAGAGAGAAGAAGAGGAGAGAATAGTTGATGTAAGAGGCTTCGGCCAGAAACACTTATAAATCTTTTTGGCCGATTATCCTCTTGCTGTTTATGAGCTTCCGCTGTGTAATGTTTCATGTTTTTTGAGCATTTATTATGAGTGGGTATTTATTTTAAGATCCAACAATTGGTATCGGAGCAGGTTATGCTTCAGTTTATGAGAGAGGTGTGTGCAACGAGAAGGAAGAGTGAATTCAGTTTTCGGAGGTTATCCCTTTATGGATTCTTTCCGATTGACCCCTTTCAAGTTCGGGAAAATTTGCAATTCGGATGCTCGGCTCCGAAATTCCGTGGATGAATTGATGAAAGTTATGAGGAAGAAGAAGAATATAGATACACCTTCTTCTATGCCTACTTGTGAGAGAGAGTTCAATTTTGTCCGGTGCTCAATTTGGGGAGAATCGGATCATGGAGGAGAAATTTGAAAAAATGATATTTTGATGCGTTATGTAGATTCTCGACTTCAATCCCAAACAAGTGAGAGAAGGGAGAGAATCATTTTCAGGCTGTCGGTCTGTTCAGTGGAGGAGCGGATGAGTTAGAGAAAAGGGTGAGGATTAACAGAAGGGTGAAAAATTATTGACGAAGATGAAGAATGAGAAAAAGAGGAGAAATCGGATTCTTGTTCCGGTTTGAAAGAAAAAGAAAAGAGTTGAGTTCAGATGGAGGTAGAGAGTGTTTATTCTCTCGGAAGGAAGAAGAGTACTCCTTCCCTCTTGGTGGCTTCGACGTTCGATCGGAGAAACCATTCAGTTTTTATTTGAGTTTTATTTGAGGAAGAATCTCGGATGTATGGAGTCCCGAGTAAATTGGAAGATCAATTTCCGAAATTGTTCGACAAATTGATGTGGTATTTTGATGCATGATTGCAATCTGAATCGAGAGGAGGAAGAGGAGAAAAGAGGAAGAATCATATGCCGGATAATTCAGATTCCTATTTTGATGGAGATGGAGATGAGAGTGGAGTACACGGATTTGAGAAAAAAGAAGGGGAAATTGTCACGTATACTTTCAAGGAGTAAAGGTGACATTAAGGAGTTTTGGGGACATCATAAGTCCTCAATGTTTGTTATATTTTGTCGGTGGTGGAAGAGGTCGTGTCAGAGGTGACCGAAGCAATTGCGGTATTGACCGCGACCGTGTTGATGATTTTGAATTTGGAAATTATGTCGATTATGGAAATGATACCAACGACATATTTCAGACTTTTATTGTGATGATTGATTCGACAAGTGGAGAATGAAGATTGAGAGAAATTTCGAATTTAATGAGGATTTCGATTTTTTTATGAGGAAATTTCGATTTTTATAAGGATGTTGAATTTTATGATTTTTTTTTTGGGCATTGCGAATTCGGAATTGGAGGAGAAACTGCACGTCTATAATCGGAAGAGGAAATTGGAAGAAAATGTTAATATTAAGAGTGACATTGACATTGACATTTATGATAGGAGCGATCGGAATTTTTATTTTTGAGTGTCGTCGAATTCTCGAAAATTTGAAGATTTTAAATCGAGTTCTAATTTAAATTTAACGAATCTGAATTGGAGGAAGAGGAAAAGAGAGAATAAATTTATTCAAATGAGTTTTAAGTTATGAGGGGGAAGAAGCCGAATTAGCTTTTTTATTTTCGGCAAGGAGAAATGGTTTCGAACTCGCATCATTCTATTTCGAATGTGAGAGAAATCAACTTTTTTTTGTTGACTATTTTGTGTGCAAGAATGTTGTCGAGAGCCCATAGTCGTATTTCGAATTAAGAGAATTCGGAAAGTGAAAAACGATAATGGAGGCGGCAAAAGATGAGAGAATTGAGAAAGAGAAAAAATGAACTAAAGAGTGTGACGTCCGTTTTCGACGCCAGGTAACGAAGGAAATTTGAAACTAAATTTTCGTGTATGTGTGCGACTTTGTACGCACACATATTGATTGACGCGGCTATTTGTACGGTCACCAACTTAAGAGGAGTTCTAATCAATTTTGATTGTGTTGGTTGAAAGTCCGAGAGGGGGTTATATAGGGCCTTCTAAAATAGAGTGGCGGTCGACGAAATCGCTTATACGATTTGTTACACGCGCGAGAGTCTTGATTTGTATTCACACAATCTAATTTTTTGAGAATCTATGAGAGGAGAAGAGTTGTTTCGAAATTCGAACAAAATTAGATTTGTGTCGGTTGGAATCCCGAGAGGAGAATTTATTAACGCCCTCCTAAAATAACTTGGCTTTTATTGAATCCGCTATTTGGATTGGTACAGACGCCATAGAGTTTCATTTTGTTTTAAATCTGATTATGGCGTACTTCTGAGAAGAGGCGAATTTGTTTTGTACAGAGAGGCGATTTGACGCCTAATGTACCTTTAAGTTGAAAAGTACAGTATCGGATATTGTTGGCGACCTTTATTTTTGTGTCGTCTGCATATTTTGTCAGGTGGCGTAAGGTTGTTATGGTACATCATCGGTACCATATGTGACATCATTTTCGATTCACGAAAATTGAATTATTTTTGGAGTTACATTTGACGAAAGTGAAGTCGTTCCGTACAGACATGCGATTGGACGCTTAGTGTACTTTGGAGAAGGAGCGATGATGCCGGATATTTAGACGGCCGTTTTGGTTGTCGTCATATATTGGCAAGCGAGGAGTTATTCCATGACGGTCAAGCAAATCTTTCGATATATTTTTGTTACGATTGATTTGGGACACGTCTTGTGATTGGTGAAGATTCATTGGATGGCGTTGATTGGTGCGGCAATTTTCGACCTTGATTTCGAAAATTCAACGGCCGATTACGTATTAATTTGGAGCGGCAGTCGATTATTGTTTGAAGATGTTCGAACAAATGAGGATGTGCCACGTGGAAATTTTGTATATGATTACGCAATCATTTATTTTACCTTTTGAGGAGTGAGCGACCAAAATTGGATTTTGGTTACGCTTTGAGGAGATTCTCGCAGTACAAAAGAGAATCTTGGACTTATGCGTCAATCAGCAGATTGACCGGTGTCGCGTTTGTCCGTTGATGTTTATTTTGGAGGAATTTGGAGTTCGACGATTCCCACAATAAAGAGGGGGATTGTTACGTTATTTTGCGAATCGTCAACGAGGACGAAATCGCGTGAAATTTTGTTTTGAGGAGTTTTGGCGATTCTGCCAATGAGAGGGGGATTGTTAGGTTCATTGTTGAATCGCGAGACGTGACGCTTTAATGAACCGCAATGTATTTCGCGTTCGCGTACGAAGCGCTCAACTTCGATTCGCGTCTATGTAATTGTATGGAGATATTTCGTGCGATTACTTCGCACGGGTGGATTTGTGACGATTTGAGTTGAACGTCACTTTTATATCGGGTTGGCGATCGAAGCGTTCGACTTCGATTCGCAAGTACACATTTGGAGTAATATTGGAGTACGTTTGGTACTTTCGAAGTATTGATGTTTGGCGCCGAAACGTACGACTTTGTTTCGCGTCAACATTTCATGAGTCAGCGAACGAAATGTACGATTTCGTTTCGCGTCACTTTTTTTGTTTTACGTGCAGGTGAGTTATTTCGTGTGCAGGTGCTCATTTCGTGCGCACGCACGAAACTTCTCTTTTAGAGTTTCGCGTTCTGGAAGGAGAAGGCGTGTACGCCTTCCTTCGTGGAAGTTTTCTTTCAGTGTGCGCCAGCCAGGAAGGAGACTGGAGTTTACCGCCTTGCTAGTTTGCTTTCTTTTTAAGCAAGTTAGAGAGGCTATTTAGGCAGCGTAGTTCAGCTGCAGAATTATCCTTGTATTAGCTTTGGATCAACTGAAGAGAAAAGATGTAGATCTTTTGTGATCAGTTAAGAGAGAGAGGAAGATCCTTTGTGATCGATTGAGAGAGAGAGAGAAAGACCCTTTGGTCAATTGAGAGAGAGCAGATCCTTTGTGGTCAATTAAGAGGTGTTGAGGATCCCTAGTGATCCATTTGGAGAAAAGAGGTTGTGATCATTATTGAGTGATCTTTTAAGAGTGAAGAGTTTATCTTTGAAGAGAGAAGAAGAGGAGAGAATAGTTGATGTAAGAGGCTTCGGCCAGAAACACTTATAAATCTTTTTGGCCGATTATCCTCTTGCTGTTTATGAGCTTCCGCTGTGTAATGTTTCATTGTTTTTTGAGCATTTAATGTGAGTGAGTATTTATTTTAAGATCCAACAGGTCTTTCTCCAAAGAAAAGAACTCCATTATCGACTATCCACTTATCCCCTCCTTGGACAAGCCAGGCGGTCCATTGAATAGTTTTATACTTGAACCCACCATTGGTCAACTTTGACTCTTGGCTTGCAAAAGAATCCAAATCCTTAACCACCACATACTGTTTTCTACCAGTCAAAGCTACCTTTTACTATGTAACATTTCCAATCACAAAATTTGCGTTAATCAAAATACGACTTCACACGAGCTGCGTGTAATAAATTCGGGCGCGGAAGCCTTACAAAAGAAAGCCAAGCCAAGCCAAGCCAAAACTGAACAGACAATACAAAAGTGAAATTAAACAGCACAACATAACTGAAACAACAATTCACACATTAGATCTTCTCACTTTCTTACATTGTTTCTACCAAACAGCTTGTTTAATTTTCATAAAAGCTATGAGAGATATTATTTCTACCCACCTTCATTACCACATCATTTCCGACTTAGAAAGTGGCCCTCAAAAATATTGTTTCAAATATTTACAAATCAAATGCAAATTTGACAAAGACATACATCAGCAAGTCAGTAACACAATTGGTTTTTCTTACAAACGTAACATCGTACTCCCCAACATTATAAAATTTATACATTTCACACATTCCTACATCGCAACGTTGTCAGACTACATTCAAACATTCATAATTCACTTATGTTTTTCTACCTACAAAACCCAAAACCATTTACAAATTACTATACTCACACTGACACACACTGGAACCCAACTGGATGTTCTACACTTGTAGCTGATAAACCGAAAACCTAACCAAGGTAAGCAAGATCAAAACCGACAACATGTTGACTAACCCGAGCTTGTTGATACATGGATTGATTCATAAACATGCCCCATTTTGCTTTCAATTCAAGGGAGAGGTAAGCCTCCTCCTCACATCTGAAACTCAAAAATGTCAAGATCTTTCTTGAGCTGCTTTACCACATCATTTCCGACTTGGAAACTGGATCTCAAAATGTCGTTAGGAATTCCCGCTGTGAGGAAATTGAGATACTCCGTTTTGGGATAGTCGCAACTGTAGGCCCTCACTTGCTCAGCGCGACTGTCGTTACCATTCTTTGCCCAGTGAAGAAACCCCGCTGGAACTAACACCACATCCCCTTTACAAAAATTCCTCTCGAGGGGTTCCCCCTTGGGAGACACCGCTCCCACCTTAATGCATCCCTTCGTCACGAGCGCCATCTCCACCGAACTGCGAGAACGGACATTTATGTTAGTTAAAGTCATTTTTTTTTTGTATGTTAAAAAAACCGTAGAAAGTAAAAGACAAAGAAAAAAGACCGGAAAATAAAATAAGCGGAAAAAAAAGCGAGGGATGAAATGAGATCAAAGAAGATAAATAGGAAAAAGTAGTAAAAATCAATAAGGAATTGTGAGAAAGGGTTGCCTACTCTGTGTGCACGTGAGGGGTGTTCACTGAGTTCTTCTCCATTTTCACCACACTAATAGAGACGCCCTGTCCCACAGCGCCTGAAATCCGGCCCCACGTGGCATACAAGGATCCGGCAGGAGTCTCAGTTCCGCTCTCCGTTAGCCCTCGCAGCACAAAGGAAACGTTTTCTGGAACAGGGAACGGAACGGACGTGGGGGTGGAGGAAGGCACTGGGTAGGTGCCTCCCGCCGCACACCCCATCACTAGAATAGAGGCGAAGAGGAGAGATAAAGAAGACTTTCCGTCAATGAAAGCCATTGCTTGACTGGTTGTTGGTTGAGACTTCAGAGTAAGAGAGATTTGTGGGATAAGGAAATATTTTCGAAGTTTGAAATGACATGGTATTAATTTCCGCCTTCGGCGGTTTTATGCGCCGCGGAACAAAATTGGGGTCACAGCGAAAAGACTGCCGCGTTGCCTTTCGATGAATTCGGTCTAAATGTGCGACGCGGCGATGAATGCCGTTACGTAACGGAAAGTGGTTCCGGCGGCGACGATTTTGACTGGTGCTTGTCACGTCACGTTGCTAATCCTCTTTTTGTGCGCTGAGCCCGTAGAACTATAAGGGCATATTCCCATGTGACCGAAACTTAGTCTTGCTACTTTGTTTTTTAGCGAAGATTTTCCGTAGTACTTTCAAAGCGTTCCGCTGTAACGCAATTTAATCGTTACTTCAAATTGTGACGGAAATAGACGCGGGTGTAATTTGTGACGGTTGTAGTTCTACGGGTTCAGCGCACAAAAAAAAGATTAGCAACGTGACGTGACAAGCACCAGTCAAAATCGACGCTGAAGGAACCACTTTCCGTTTCGTAACGGAATTCAGGCGCCACGTGGCACATCTAAACCGAACTCATCAATGTCAAGACGGTAGCCTCGAATGTCGCGCCGACCCCAATTTGCTCCCGCGGCGAATAAAACCGCCGGAAGGCGAAATTTGATACCATCTCACTTCAAACTTCGAAAATCTTTCCTTCTCCCACAATCTCTCTCTCACTCTCAACCAACAACCAGACAAGCAATGGCTTTCATTGACGAAAAGTCTTCTTTATCTCTCCTCTTTGCCTCCATTCTAGTGATGGGGTGTGCGGCGGGAGACACCTACCCAGTGCCTCCCTCCTCCCCCACGTCCGTTCCGTACCCCGTTCCCCAAAACGTGTCGTTTGTGCTGCGCGGACTGAAGGACAGCGGGACAGTGACGCCGGCCGGATCGCTGTTTGCCACGTGGGGCCGTCTCTCAGGCGCTGTGGGGCAGGGCGTCTCCATTGCTGAAGTGACAATGGAGAAGAACTCCGTCGACACCCCTCACGTGCACACCGAGTAGGCATCCCTTTCTCACACTCCCCTTCTAATTTTTCAAACTTTTCCCTACTTATCTACTTTGTTCTCATCATCCTCTTCGTTTTTCCTTCCACTTATTTTTGTTTTTCGATCTGTTGTATTTACTTCCTATGGTTTTTCTGAGATACAAAGCTCTGCCTTGACTTTGACTTTTAAAGTGTGTACTATATATAAGACACATTTAGAGTGCAAAGTGCTATGTGGAATATTGAAAAGGTTTTGTTAAGACACAAAGCTCTACGGTGACTTTCACTTTGACTGCCATGGGTGTCCGGGTCTTGCAGTGCGGCGGAGATGACTCTCATCACGAAGGGATGCATTAAAGGGGGAGTGTACACACCCAGGGGGGAGCTCATTGAGACTGTTTTGTGTAAAGGGGATGTGGTGTTGGTTCCAGCGGGGGTTCTTCACTGGGCAAAGAATGATAATGACAGTCGCGCTAAGAAGCTGAGGGCCTACAGCAAGGACTTTCCCAAAACGGAATACCTCAATTTCCTCGTAAAGGGAATTCCTGACGACATTCTGATGGCCACTTTCCAAATCGGAAATGATGTGGTAAAGCAGCTCAAGAAAGATCTTGACATCTTTGAGTTTCAGAAGTGAGGAGGACGCGTTCCTCTCCCTTAATTTCAAAGAAAAATGGGACAGGTTTTCGAATGAATCCATGGGTCCACAAGCTCGAGTTAGTCAACATGTTGCCGGTTTTGATCTGGTTTGCCTTGGTCTAGGTTTTCGGTTTATCATCTATGGGTAGAAAATCCTGTTGGGTTCCAGTGTGTGTCGGTGTGAGTATATAAATTTGTAAAAGATTTTGGGTTTTGTAGGTAGAAAAACATAAGTGACTTATGAATGGTTGAATGTAGTCTGGAAAACGTAGCAATGTAGGAATGTGTGAAAAGTATATAATATCGATAATGTTGTGAAGTATGATTTTACGTTTGTAAGAAAAACCAATTGTGTTAGTGGATTGATGATGTATGCTTTTGTGAAATTTGCATTTGATTTGTAATTGATTACACAAATGTCATGTTCTTTTCCGAAATTGGACAATTTATACAGTCTAAAGAAGTTTCAAAGTAGAGACTAGTTTAAGAACTTAATGCAACTCAGAACGGAGTGAATCTCTTTTAGTATATGCAATACGAGCTAGTATAATGGTATGCTGTAAATGTAAAGAACACGTTTCATCCTGACTTGTGCTAGACTCAATAAACTCAACACAATAAGAGCACATTAGATATGATGGTCACTTCACTTTTACCTCTAACGACAACATCAGTGGGTTAATAGAAGATTTTAATGAGAATTCAACTGACTGCCCTTGCAAAAGAACAAGGAAGGTTTTGAGGGGGGAAGAATTTGATGCCTTTAAAAAATAGGTTCCAAGACCCCCCCAATTTGGACGACTATGATTCAGAAGTTTCTCAATGAAACATAGCACTGAAGAAAGTGAGACAGTCTCTCCTTTCGTCCAGTCTATTCTTCGTGTATCTTCTTTTCTTTTGTCATGTCATGGCATCCTTCTCCAAAGCTCCTACATTAATTTAGTTGGTTGTTGTTAATAGAATACGGTGGTCATGACATCATGGTTGACACCGGAAAATCAACCATTAATTACAGGTTTTTCTTCGGAGGTGTAGGTTTGAAAGACAACCAATAGTGACTTTTGAATTGAACTGAAGCTCACGACATGGCCGCCACTCAAATTGAAAAGAAGCTAGTTGGTTATGTAATTTGCTGGCTAAGTCTTTTAACGTTCTACTAAATTCTTATTAATTTAAGGTTATTCTGCCTTGATTAAAACCTAGATACATCATTGCAAATTTGAAATGTATCGACATACGAATCTGTTTTGCTCTTCTGGAGGCAAGAATACCACCTACAAGCTCTCCATTAATCTTTTACTATGAAACTTGTTGAATTCTCGTGAAAACGCTCTATCGACCTAGCATTCAGAAACATTGTTTCCGTTTTATCTCCAAGTAAATGTTTCAGAGGGAGTATTGAAGTGACAGTTACGTCTAGCATCAGCTGATTGTGTTAACCCCAACCTAAGTCAGGATCACTTATGTTTTGTACATTTAGTGTATATCATTAAGTTACCTCGTATTGCATGTACTACATCACATTGCATGCGTTCTATGTTAGACTCCATTTTGTATTCGTGATCAATCAGTGTTTGTAAAACGAGAAGTTGCCTCTTTTTTAAACTCCTGGAAAATATCCATAGACGAAAGCAATATACCATTGAAGTAATCCATCACAAGCAATATCCAAATTTGACAGATACCATGACTGTTTATAGTTCATAATCACACATTTTTACGTTTCAGCATTATCCACACTAACAATTAAACTTTCTTAAAACTTTTATGTTTGCATTACCTTTGAAATTTTAAAACCTTATTTCGAATTACATTCGATGATGCAGTTTTTCCACGTACAATAGAACCCAACATAATTTTCTACGCACAGATTAGAAATCAACACCTACTCTGAGAAAAAACGTGATCATACTTCTTAAAGGAGAAGATCCATCGTTTGATTGGACTCTGGACATCTTTCAAATCACTGCAGTGCGATAGAGTTGCAGTGAAGGAAAACATTTTTTGACAGAATGGCAGCTAAAATACAGGTAAGAAATACAAGTTGTTTCTAGCGATTCTTTCCTAATTTCTTTTTATGGAGACGCCTTTTGCTCTCTTCTTCAATTTAAAGGCAACCATTATGTTTAAACCCCTTTCTCTCTATCACTTTCTTCACTTGCCTTTATTTTAGATTTAGCTTCAATGCATTATATGTCGGTTAAATTTTACGAGTGGTCCCGCTATGGTTTGACAGACCTTACAACATTTAAGAGTTTACTAATCCTATTGGGCGATAAGATCGCCAATAAGAATGTCAACTACAGATTATAAACAAATTTTATTTCCAGTTAGAATTAGATTTTGTTTTACATTTAAACCCTTATGAAATATGCCTGGAGAAAATATTGGTTAGAAAGAAAATCCTAACCCGATAACACTATAGCGAATATGGGAAAACGAATGGGAAATTATTTTTCCGAATATTCTCGTCGCGATTCACATATAACCGAATATTATTTTAACAAATCAGACTATAGTCCAAATGTATACATTTGGGAGGACGTCAATTTCGGTGGACATGGAATCTTATGAAGGGTGTTCACTTCACTAAACGAGAAAAATGCTAACAAGAATCCAAGTGACAGCAACAAATAATGTTCTAATTATCCAAGTGAAAAAGACAAATAACGTTCTAATTATCCAAGTGAAAAAGACAAATAGTGATCTAATTATCCAAGTGAAAGAGAAAGAATTCTCAATGTTGGATTTACATGAACGGAATACTAAGATAATTATGTATGAACCTTAAAGTGCGCACTATATATAAGACACATATGGAGAGAATTATGTATGAACCTTAAAGTGCGCACTATGTACAAGACACATATGGAGTGCAAAAGTGCTATTGCTCAATGTAGTCATCCAGGTTCGGTTCAGGTTCGGTTGAGTTCGGTTAACCTTTATAATGTTTACCTCCATATTTTGCGGATGCAATCGCGACCGTTCGATTGTGCATATTGTAGTGTTTATAAAACTGTATTTCCCGAGACGCTGCAGGAGAAAATTTTGGCAGCTACGTTACTGTAGTCACATACAATTTAGCCTTACTTTAACTTGGAAGCTCCAAGTTTCCCCGTCTCTAATTAACCACATTTTTCCTTTTGTTAGTGCTTTTTTATTCCAAATCAGGTCTCTTTTTTTATCCGATGAGTGGACCATTTGGTGACTTTGCCACTTTGGAATTGTCAACTAGTACTCCCCAAGGTAATCCTCTAAGAGCTCCTTTATTGGCTTTAGCCTCACCTTCAGGCTTTAAGAGGATCAATTACCGCTACCGCTTTTCCACGTTGTTTGTTCCCTCCTATTGCTAATGACACACACATCACTAGCCCACTCGAACCATCATTTTTCCGAACACCTTTCCATGACGTCTTTTCGTCAAATTTACTAAATTTGTGACACGGTGCCCTACAGACCTTCCATCAGATGTCCCTCTACCTTCAAAAATTCTTATTTGTACTCCTCAAGAGGACACTAGGTCTTTAGGCTCCCATAACAAAGCCCCTCATTTTGTGAACCATTTTGTAAAGGATGCTTTCTTGAATAATAACCCTAAAAGACCCTAAGAAACCAATGTAAGGACTTTCAAAAACTTCATGATTCACAAGTGGGTTCGCTATCTTAATTCGTTGTTTCGCACAACGTAAACTGTACTCGGCAAGCCGATTACCTCCCACCTCCAAATTCAACGGTGCTTTTAATAGCCCGGAAACTTTACTTGCTCTTATGCAAGTTGCTTTAATAGTCTCTTGGGGGTCTCAATTTGACTCATATGGTCACCATAACAGCAACAACATACTTAGAGAGTTCGCTCTGGTGCCATCTTGATCAATTCACATATTTTGGTGGACAATGCTCCAATTTTAGCTCAACGATCTCAAAAGCCATGGGGGTTGTTATTATTCGAACAATAGTTTTTGTTTGCTAGTTCGCTTTTAGTTGAAGACGCAGTTCTCGAGATTTCTTCTCTGATCACCGGAAGTCACTTGCGGGTGTAACCACATGTCCCCTATAATGTAGCCGCCACCAATTTTAGCTTTCTTTAGATCCTCCCTTCCACTAAAGCGCTTCGTCAACTTTGCTCTTGTTTGGAACCAATGGTTGGAGCTTTGCTTCTTGCTACACCAATTTAGGCCACACTTTGCTTGTCTTTTTGACAACTTTTTTCTGTAATTTTCTTATGCCTCCGCTTGATGCACCCCTTCATTTTTAGTCAAGTCTTGACGTGTTTGTCGTAATGTTGTGTATCGGGTAGAATCATATCGCGATAAATCCGATATTCGATATATCGATTATCGATCGGTCACAGGCCTCGATTTATCGCACCGGGACCAACATATTATATTGCAATATATTTGGTAGAAAATGGTGTCCGCATGCATCCAGACGCAAATCGTACAAAAACCTTCGTCACCTCCCTCACCACCACCACCGACCAGCTAGGGGGAGGGGGCGCTTTGATTTTTTTTTAACCTAGCGTCACTTCGATACATCGCGATTGAAATATATTGTAATATCGCCCGATATATATCGCATAAATATCGCGATATTAAGCTCCTCGATATATTGAAGCGATACATTGATTATCGGGTACCCAAAATTAGGTACATATGGAATATCCGCAAGGGACCTTCGATACACAACACTAGTTTGTAGTATACCTATAGATGAGCATGGCGTCAATTTTCTCTATTGCTCGCATAGTTGGGAACGAACTATGACGTATGACATGTTTATGGATGCAATAATTGTTGGAAGAAGCATGGTACACAATCAAAGGCGTAAGGTCATATAAACACTCCAACCACTTTCTCAATTAGGGTTATTCACGACGATCACGCGTATTTTGTGTTTTCGCATACAACGGAAATAAAATTGGGTGTCGTAGTCCCAATAGACTTTACAAGATCGCATCTTCCCTCGCATCTTTCCTCACACATTGTTGCATATAATGTGGCAGCTCGAGATGCAGCAACCTTCAAGGAGCAGGACTACTCGCAGGAAGATCCGGCTGACAACTTCCTACCATATGTTTTAAGTATCTTCAAGGCCTCAAGACTCGTATTTCGACAACGTGTTTTGTGATTCCCATGGATGATTCCTTAAAGTTAGAGGACCTTGGCAGCCCTCCCTCAACTTCAAGACAAAATACCTCACAACTATGGATATATTTCCCCTCGAAACCAGGTCTGATTGACCATTGATAGTTTTTGTCGACAAGTGATGATTTATTCCCTGATTCTACTTTTTGTAACATGCCAAGATTTTCATAGTCAATTACAGAATCCGCTGTAGTACAGCCCCCGTCTCTATTGGTGCTAAATGTTCAAATGCTTCCTGTTTTTGATGGTGACGTCACAATTGAAAGGTAAGTATTTTTCCTTTGAATCATTGGACTCATAAAACAAATCCAACGGTTGATCACAAATATGTCTTTGATAGACCAAAAAATGTTGAAAACTACACCGCTCATCGTTATCAGCGGTAAAAATTTATAGTGTTAATGGGAAATTATAATTAATAATACTAATTTAGTGCAAGGCGACGTGGCAGATTGCAGTCCACCTTAAATAGTGTTGTTAACTCTAATTTGTGATTTTTGGCCAAAAAAAGTCGCGACCGAATACTAATAACTTTGAGCGGTGTAGTCATGATGCAAATTGGCACATAAAAGGCAAAAACAACACTCACAAATACCAGAGCAGCAAAGTCGAAATGACAACAATAGGAAATTAAACTTACATCCATAGGAATCACAACATCCACACATACATTTGAACAATTATGTAACCAAAATTACTCTCTGCCCAAAAATGGTGATTACTGGGCAGTATCACCAGTAATGGCATACATATATTGATATAATATATTAATGCATACGTATTATTGATTGGCCCTAAAAGCAATATTACGAATTGCTTGTGAAATAGAATCATAATTACATGTCATTATCATTTCAAACCAATCAGTATTTTATTTCTAAATTCGACACAACGTCCCAAAAACAACAGGCAACCAATGTATAACTATGATATACAAATCAAAATACAAAGCTCTCCTTTGAGGACCATAATTCAAGAAACATATACTAATTACAGTTGTAATGTCAAACTACAAATGTCGCAAAACCCTACTGTTTTGTCTCTAAATAAAAAAATGTCATTTCTTCCCATGAAACAATATCGTGGTATCCATTTGAACAAAACGAATTGCATAAAACTACCAAATTACTACTAAAGCTAATGAAACAATCAAAATTCAAAAATTACTACGAAAAGTTCATGAAAACTGTACAACAGGAGGTCAATATTGATCCTTTTCCATCGCAATAATTGGCCCATGAGTGACGTCACAAGCCATAGAACCTAATTAGGTTAAAAAATTCAACACCGCCAATCATCTCAAAATCAGGCACGCAAAAAAACCCTAATTTTTTTCCCTTCTAACAAACCACTTATTATTAACAAACCCTTCCTCGAATAAACTCTCCTCGACCATAATCATCAATTTCTACACTACCCTCGGTCTCTAAACTTGGCTTACAAAACCAAAACTATCGCAAAAAGTAAAACCGCAATTATACCGGCTAATATCAATATATTTCGACTCATATGTCGTACCATGGAGGTCAAAAGCTGTCGACTCTTACTAATGTTCACTTTGTTCACTTATTCACTAATGTAGAGTAGGCATCCCTTTCTCACTCTTCTCTTCTAATTTTGACAACTTCTTCCTATTTATCTACTTTGATCTCATTACCCTTGTCATTTTTCTTTCCACTTACTTTGTTTTTCGATCTATTGCCTTTTAAGTTGACACCGAACAATTAAACATTAAATATAGGTTTCTCTCCGGAGGTTAGGAACAAAAGATAACCAATAGAGACGTTGAATTTAACTGAAGCAAGTACATGGTCGCCCCTCAAATTGGAAAGAAGCTAGATTGTTATGTAATTTGCTGGCTAAGTCTTTCAACATTCTACTAAGTTCATATTTATTGGAAGTAATTATGCCTTAATGCAAACCAGGATATGTCATTGCAAAATTAAAAATTATCGTCATGCAATAACGTTTTGCTCTATTGGGGGCAAGAATACCACCTAGAAACTTTCGATTTATTGTTTACTAAGCAACTTGTTGAATTCTCACTAAAACACTCTAGCATTGAGAAACATTGTTTTCGTCATCTCCAAAAATGTTATTCAAGAAATAGTATTGAAGTGACAGCTACGTCTAGCATCAGCTGATTTTGTTAAGTCAACCTAAGTCATAATTATATTTGTTTTATACATTTATAGTATATCGTTTAGTTAGCTTGTGCTGCATGTCTTACATCAAATTGAGTGCGTCCTGTGTTAGTCTTTATTTTGTATTCGTGATCCATCAATGTTCGTAAAACGACAAGTTGTCTCTCTTTTGAACTTCTGCAAAATGTCCATAGATGAAAATAATATAACATTGGAATAAAATGTTCAAATTCCTAGAATCGAGGGATAGTGTGGACAATCCCATTATAAGGAATGATGAGCTGAATGATGCGGCGACCAGGATTTGAACATGGGACATTTCCCTACAGCTGTGAATGCGCTAACCACTGCACCACCATCCAGGTTATCGTGGCTGGTATTACCTATTTTGTTGTGGGTGCACCCTACATCCTGATGTTTACATTTTACGTACGTCAACCTAATCCATCAGTTGTAATATGGAGCATGACGAAAACACACTTGTCAAAGCCATAAGCACAAATACAAAAGGAATATTTTATTTTGGGCAATCATTTTGTCATCACATAACATGACTGTTTATACTTTATAATTGCACATTTTTACGTTTCAACATTATCCACACTAACAATGAAACTTTTTTAACTCTTATGTTTGCATTAGTTATGAATTTTAAAACCTTATTATGAATTATGTTCAAAGATGCATTTTTTCCACATGCAATAGAAAACACACGGATTAGAAGTTAAACACCTACACTGAGAAAAAACATGATCATACTTCCTAGTGGAGTAGATTTGGACTCTTGGCATCTTTCGAACCACTGTGGTGCGATAGAGTTGTAGCTAAGGAATTTTTTAAGGGAAGAAAACATGTTAAAAACCTTTAACAACATGTAAGAAACCTTCAACAGATTCTTTACTGATTTCTTTTTATGTAGACTCCCTTTTCTCTTTTTTCAATTTAAAGGCATCCATTATATTCCTTCCTCTTTCTCTCTATCACTTCTTCACCTGTGTGTAATTTAGATTTAGCTTCAATGCATTAAATGTCGGTTAAATTTTATGAGTGGTCTCGTTATGGTTTCACAGGTCTTACAACATGGGAGTTTACTGTTTCTATTGGGCAACCGCCAATAAGAATGTCAATTACAGATTTTAACCATATTTTATTTCCTGTTAGAATTAGATTTTGCTTTATATTTTGATTATGAAACATGTTGGAGAAAATATTGGTTAGAAAAAAAAATCCCAACCCCATGATATCAAAAATGTTAACAAGAATCGAGGTGAAAGCAACAAATGATGTTCTAATTATCTAAGTGAAAGAGACAAAAAATTCTCTAATGATGGATATACATGAACGGAATACCAAAGGGATTATGTATGAAACTTAAAGTGTGCACTATATACAAGACATAAATAGACTGCAAAGTGCTATGGGTAATAGTGAAATGGCATATTGGCAAACGTATTTTCGAAATCAAACACTGGTTAGGAAGTCTTAAAGTCCATTGAGCATGGGTTTGGTTCTTCACGACACTACAAAGTTTATCTACATTTAGCGTTAAGACTTGCATTCATCGGATGTGTATTAGTGATCTTTTTTTACTTTAGTGTCGAATGAACTGGTTGGTTGTAAAACATTGAAAGAGTTAAAGTCAATAAAATAAAAAGTGTCATTGACACTAAATTTGGATGGTGGAATAAATTTAAGGCCTCGGATAAAGTGTCATTGACGCTAACAACCATAGACGGTGTACCGTGAAACAAAAATACGATCGCACAACTGATAGAACTTTATTATGCGGGTGCAACATTACCCGCAAGATTTTATCATGTTCATTTGAACGAACTAATTAGGGGAACCGAGTCAACCGATAGGACCTAATAAACTGTAGAGAAGGTGTGAGAGGATTTTCCTACTCTAATAAAATTCCGTTATTATGTCAATTGGAAAATACACATTCACATAGAAAACACTCACATTTAAGGATCAAATTTTACTTAGAAACAACTTTTAGTCCTCATTATATAGCTTGGTCTCTTGCGTCTTGGCTCAACCCTAATTTTAAAGTCTCTTTCTATTTCTCTCCTCTCTAATGCGATTTCTACTCTTTACCACTATAAAATACTAATAGTTGCTTAGGGATTTTAGGTGCAAATGTCATTGCTCTATTTTAGATTGATTTTCTCAATGATTACTATCAGTCCGAAAAATAACGTATTACCAAAGTCTTTCTCCGAAGGAAAAAGGATTTAGAACTCCATTATCGACTAGCCACTTAATCCCTCCCTGGACAAGCCAGGCAGTCCGTTGAACAGTTTTAAACTTGGACCCATCATTGATCGGCTTTGACTCTTGGCTTGCAAAAGAATGCGAAATATTTGACCACCACTTAATGCTTTCTACAAATCAAAGCTACATTTTACTAGGTAACATTTCCATTCACAAAATTTGCGTCAATCAAAATACAACTTCACAGGAGATGCGTGTAATAAATTCATGTGCGGAACTGCACTAATTGATTCTGTAACAGTACAAAATAAAACCCAAGCCAAAACTGAACAGACGATACAAAAGTGAAATTAAACAACACAAAAAATGAAACAACAGTTCACACATTAAATCTTATCATTTTCTTACATTGTTTCTACCAAACAACTTGTTTAATTTTCATAAAAGCTCTCCATCGACCCAGTTATGAGAGATATTATTTCTACCCACCTTCAAATGTAGTTCAGATGGAGTAGTGAAGTGACACTTGCATCTACTATTCTCCTTTGACTCGGTTAAGGCTATTGAAAAGCTAAGGCCAAGATTACATCCGCTCTTTAAGTTTGAAGTATAAGGTTAAGTAAGCAATACGTTGATACATGTAGTATTGTGTGTACCACAAAAAGTTCAACGTGAGTTTTTTCCAATCCTGTTTTTAAATTTGTTGTTTAATTGTACTTACGAGCAATCAGTGTTTATGAAACAACCAC
>JBBHKE010001863.1:55031-65948 GCA_037447655.1 Zygnema cylindricum | reverse complement strand
GATAATTGATTAGATAATTTGACAAATAATTGGACAGATAATTAGACAGATGACTAGACAGGTAATTAGACAGATAATTAGATTATATAATTTTACACATAATTGGACAGATAATTTGACAGATAATTTAACAAATAATTAGACAAATAATTAGATAAGATAGATAATTAGATTAGATAGAAATTAGACAGGTTATATAGACAAAAAATTACCCAGATAATTAGACACATAATTAGACAAATAACTTTGCTTTGTCTTTTAAGTTTTATTTTCCAATTTTGTGTTTTGATATTTTTCTAATTTTCCTTCGTTGTCTTCCCTTCTGTTTTTGGCTGTTACTTCTGACAGATCATATTCAACCACTACAGTAAGAGAGAAGGATCTTACCTCGCCATCATTGGTGGAGATGGTTGGCAACAAATTTTTTGACATTTCGAACAACAAAACCCTAAAAATGTAAGCACCCTAAGAAAGTAAGCAGATAGCAAGATTGAGATAACCTGGGGGACGTGCAATCCATGGCGGTGAAAAAGGAAGCGAGAATTTCACAGATCCTTGCTGAAAAATTGGAGAGATTTTCCGGATGGCTGCGCAGTCAAGATGGCGGCGCAGTCAGGATGGTGGTGGTTGTCAGCCAAAGGGAACAAACAAAAAAAATGACCGGTTCTGATTGGACAAAGAAAGAGTGAGTGTGATAAGTCCAAGAAGATTACATTTTGTGAGGTCTGCCCGCTTTTGGCGTTACCTCACGACATATATCACCCACACCAAATGTTGTAAATTTATTCTATTTTTGTCAATATGGTTACTCTATTTCATGTAGTCATGTGTTCAATCGTTCCTCTATCAGATTTATAATCCAGTTTAATGATTTTATTTTCAACCTTTTTTGTGATTAAGCTTAGTCTAATATCCATGTGTTTAGCTTTAAAGTGATGTTTTAGATGAGCTGCAATAGAGATTGCAGCTTGATTCTCACAGAAATTATTCAGAGTGCTAGATTTCATGAATCCAAGTTTTTCAAGAAGAGACTTCACCCACATTAATTCTTTGGTAGCAGCACAGAAAGCCATGTACTTAGCCTCCATAGTGGATTGAGCAACTACTTTCTGTTGTTTGTTATTCCAAAAGCATGGACTAGATCTAACTTGCAACACATGTCCAGTAGTACACCCCCTTAAAGGCACATCTCCATAACTGGCATCTCTCCAAGTAGTGATGTCAATGTGCTTTTCTCCCAAACGCAACCAAAATTCCCTTGTCCCCACCAGATATCTTATCACTGTTTTAGCTGCCTCTCAGTCCTTGTTTTTGAGTTCATTTAGAATATATATAGGACACCTATAGCTGCAACTTTATCCGGTCGCGTATAGTTTATAAAGTAGATTAAATTGGCTACAATATGCCGATAAAGGATGGTTTATATAAAAACTTATTTATTCCTCATCCATCTCATCAATAATAATCAATATTCCTCTTTTTTTCACCCTTCAAAGACTTTTTTTCAGATCTATTTGATTAGTACATCCATTTACATAATCTATCTGAAATTTTCTTAGCATATTTCTATTAGCTTACTTGTGAGTGAGTTTGATTTTTATGTTCTCACTATCTCTCTTCATCTGAATTCCCAACATTTATTTTGCCTCGCTGAGGTATTTCATGTCAAACTCACTTCTAAGATCATGTTTCTGTTTTCTTAATTTTATCTAAAGACTTGCTTATGACCAATCTTCCACATAAATAGCAATAAATATCACCCCATTTTCATCTTCAAACAAGTATATGGAATGATGTGAACAAATTATGATATACCCCAAACCTGTCAAAAATTCGTCCAGATTAAAATTCCATTGCCGCGGAGCCAGCTTAAAGCCATTAAGTGATTTTAATAGTTTGCACACATTGGTTTCTTCCCCACTTTCCACGAATCTTTTCGATTGCCTCATGTAAATTTTTTATTCCAATTTTTTGTGTAAAAATGGGACTTTTATATCTATTTGGCGTGTTTCAATATCCTCTACTGCGATTAACCATAAGAGGATTCTAACTGAAGGAAATATGACTATTGGTGCAAAGGTTTCTTCATAGTCTATGACCTCTTTTTAAGTGTAACCTTTAGCAATCAATTTGGCCTTGTATCTCTTAATGGTTTTATCTAGGTTTAGCTTAAGTTTAAAAACCCACTTACATCCAATTGGTTTTCGGTCTGGTGGACAATCTAGCAGTTCTTATGTATTCGCTTCCATAATGGAAGCCATTTCCTTATTATGGCAGTTATCTATTGATTACAATCTGGAGTATTTATTGCCTCTAAGTATATTGTAGAAATTAATGGTTGTTTTAGTGTTTTCTAGGTCTAAACATGTAAAATGAAATGCAAAAAAAAAAGCAGAGGCAATTTGCCTCTAACTCCTCTCTTCAGCTCCCACACTTGTCGCAGTCACTGAAGGTTAGAGAGGGAGCTACAGCCATGGCTGCCTATGCTGTCGAGAGAGAGAGAAAGAGGCAGTAGATTTTGGTAGGTTTACCAAAATATACTTGACGGACCCAGGATTCGATCCTGGTACCTACCGTCTAGCAATCAGCAATAGCCGGTAACTTTATCCTATAGTCTAGGATCAGTGCTAAGCTATATGGGGCTTGATAAGTATTTAAAGATGTACTTACACATTAATTTATTTAACGGCGCGAACAGACATGTAACATAAACACAGTAAGAATATACGTACAACTTAGGATACTTCGCGAAACGAATACCGCGTTTTTTTTTTACGGCGAAACAAATATCGCGTATTGATTTTCGACGGCTAGAATCAAAAGCCGGTTTTGATCGAACAGCCACGATAGTTGTCGAGATCGTGGAATAGGCGCTTTGGCGGTTTTGGGTCATTGCCACGTCAAGCGCCACGTGGCACGACATCAGTGAGAAACAGGCAGTAGATTTTGGTAAGTTTACCAGAATATACTTGACGAACCCAGGATTCGATTTTGGTACCTACCGTCCAGCAATCAGCAATAGCCGGTAAATTTATCCTATAGTCTAGGATCAGTGCTAAGCTATATGGGGTTTGATAAGTATTTGAAGATGTACTTACACATTAATTCATTTAACGGCGCGAACAGACATGTAACATAAACGCAGTAAGAATATACGTACAGCTTACGATACTTCGCGAAACGAATACCGCGAATTCTTTTGACGCCGAAACAAATACCACGCAGTGATATTCGACGGCGAAACAAATATCGCGCATTGATTTTCGACGGTTAAGATCAAAAGCCGGTTTTGATCAAACAGCTACGATAGGTGTCGAGATCGCGGAATAGGCGCTTTGGCGGTTTTCGATCACTGCCATGTCAAGCGCCACGTGGCACGACATCATTGGCTTGCGACATCTCAGGTGAATATGGGAACTTATCCGGATATGGCAAGCAGCAAAACATTTCAGCCGTGTCGTACGATGGCCGTACATAAAGTACTTCGGCACCTATACCTTTCTGTACGACACAGTCTTCTGATTGGTATTGTACTCTAGTAGTAGAGGGTTTAGAGAGGGATATAGGACTTAAAAAATTTGGTAGGTAGCCGCCTCTCTCCCAGAGTGCTTATGTACAAAAGGTCAACTTTCACACTTCATAACTTACTGCTCAAGGGAGAAAACTCATAGATTCTTTTTGCTATCGACTCAAGGAAGTCTTTTCTTTGTAATGGTGAAGGTGGGCAGAGTTTTTGTCTTTCGTGTGAAGGTTATTCCTGTCCAACATCAAAACGGTTAAGGTTCTCATAGGGGCTTCATGTGAGTTGCCCATACTGAGGACCTATGGAGGTCTCAGAATTGCATATATCTGAGGCTCATCCGGGTGAGACATCTTTGTGAGTTGGTTATTCATTTGTCTTTGTTGGAGCCGTTTGCTACATCTTCTTCCCCCTTTAAAATGTCACGCTGGTATGGAAGGCATTCTCGGGTTTCGTTTAGGGATATTTCTAGCTCTTATTTCTCTCAATTTTGGTGTCTCATCAAGTGCTACACCGGTTTACACTTCGTATTGAGGTGTTATCCTGAATGGAGTTCTTTCTTCCACTTTTGGTAAATTTACAGATTCTTCCTTTTCTTTATTTTTCTTCTCACTTATTCCAAAGTCAAAGTTAAAAAATTGATTTGGTACAAATCTACTTTTGACTTTTTTGTTATATATGAAAGGATCAATGGAATTTCCTTCATTCATCACTGCGAAGTGTTATACCAATATTATATATTTCTTTTTCCTATCATACACTCGATATCTTTTAGTGCTCTATTCATATCGTAGAAGATATCATAGTTTCCCTCTTGTCTCTAGCTTCCATTTAGTTTTATCTGAATCTAAACTGTAGACTTGACTTATGAACACTCTCTCACTAGAAAAATTCGGTTTTTTTTCTGTCCACCTCTCATAAGGTGTTTTCTTCTAATTTGTTGAAGTTAAGGCTTTGCTTTTGATAAAGTTAGTGTAGTTCATAGACTTACCCCAAAATTGCATTCCTATCCTCGTATCAATTAGCATACTTTTGCACATATCCCCTAGATTTCTATTAACTCTTTGTGCTACTCTATTTTGTTTTGGATTGTAAGCGACAATTTTTTCATCATTAATTCATTCCCCTTTAAGAAACTCTTCAAACTCCGTTGAGGTGTATTTTTTCCCATTACCACTTTTTTTTTTTTTATTGAGGTCTCTTGTAATCTTTCACTCCATACTTTGTATTCGTTGAAGTATCCTAATACTTTTGACTTATGTCTGAGAAAGTTTACCTTAGTGTATCTGGACTAGTCATCCGTTATGGTTAGCATTTTTTTTTCCCCCATGTGAAGCATACCTAGGAGGTCCCCAAACATAAGTGTGTATTAGATCTAATACTTTCTCTCTTCTAATTGTAGATGCCTTTGGGAAAGGAAGTGTATGAATCTCTCCTTAAGCACACCCAATGCAATCATCTATGGAATCATCTGAAGTTTTATCATCTCCAAACTTAATTCATTTTTTTTTATTTTTTTTTATCTATCTAGATGCGCATGCCCCTACCTTTTGTGCCATAACATCATATCACTTTCACACGAGTAGAGAACACTATTTTATTTAAAAGTACAACTCTAAACATTCTTTCACTTCCTTTCTCAACTCTAGAATAAACCTCATCATCAAAGCTAGTTGTGAATATTTTTTTCATATTTCTTATTTCAATTTCTTTGTTATCTACTACAGATGTAGAGACAAAATTCTTACTGAGATATGGAATATAAATAAAAATTGAGAGTGTTATAATTGAGGCCTTCCCATCACCTGAAACCTTTAAGTTAACAGATCCAACAAGACTTGTGGTTTCTACTCTACCATCTCCGTACTCTATCTCAACTATTGGAATTTTCCTCAATTTAGTGAACCACCTCTTATCCTTGCACATACGCATGGAGGCCCCCAAGTCTATGATCTAGCCATCCTTGAGTGGATCCCTCTTACCTCGGAAAGCACATTCCAGCCTCTTTGGAACATCGACATGTTTCTCAGTGGTTTCCGGATTAGGGATGAGCTCCTCAATCTCTTCTTTCGGTTCGGTTGCTTCCTCTTCTTGCATTTCATGAACCTGATTCAGAAAAGCCTTTTTCTTTCCTTTATCCTTTGAGGTATTTTGCCCATAATTTAGTCAGAGACATGCAAGTGTGACAGAATCTGCCGTATAGTGTCTCGGTTTCTTGCAGAATTTGTCGTTTAGTGTCTCACTTTCTTGCAGAAGTGACATAATTCACCTCGTGGAGCTCTTCTCCTCTTTGGTCAGATCTACCACCTCCTTCTCATCTTCCACTAAAATATCGATAAAGATCCTTTCCTTTTTTCTCATCACGCTTCTGCCAATTAGATCTTGCAGTTAGTGTTTCCACACTTGAATTTCTTCTCCTTAGTTTTATGGTATTTTCTTTCACTAAAATCATCTCCACTGTATCATCCCAATTCCAATTGCTATCACCTATTCGCTGCAATCTGTTAATTATATTCTCATACTCTTTAAGTAGTTTCATCATCAATGTATTCACTCTTTCTCTCTCAAACCATGCATTACCTGCACTCTCTAGTTCTGCAAATAAGCGTGCTAAGTCATTGCGATAATCATTCATACTTCCTCCCTTATAAATATAAGCTGAAATCAAATTTTCTGCCATCTGCTGTTGCTGCAATGACCCACTCTTATATTTGTTTACTAGTGACTCCTAAATTTGAGAGGAGGACCTTATTTTCAGAAGGTGAATAGCAATGCCTTTTACTACACTTTTAAGAATTAAGTGTTAAGCAGCAGTGTCCTCATAGTGCCACTTTTCATACTTTGACCTTTCGGTCAGACTCCCTGTCATCGTTGGTGGTGGTGTTGCAATTGATATTGTCCTCCCCTTCCTCACTATCCTCAGTGATTGTGGTAGATGTTTTGCAGGCTGTAGTTGTGGAGGTACCAAAAAATGTGTTCCTCCAAACCATCGTGGTGGTGGGCATCGAATATGTCTCGATATTATGCCCCATACGTGCTTCTCAAAGAGAGCCACTTCCATCATAATATCCCAATAAAGAAAGTTTGATATATCAAATATCGGCACCCTAGATGGTGGGCCCATAATCTAAAACTCTGTGCCTACATTAGCACACAGAATATACAGCGTATATAAGACCTCTAGGATAATTTTTTCCCCTTCCTCTTTCCCACTAAATAAGGTTCACCCTAGCACAAAAATATTATGACCACCATCACCATTGTGAGGGCCCGGCTCCCTTGAGCCGAACGAAAAAAAAATCACTAAATTTGCTCCTTTGATCAGTTAGTTATCAATAGTCAAAGATAATCTTTATAATTATAAGCTCTCTCAGAGAGAGGTGACTAAATTTCACTAAGTCCAAGTGTGCCTACTCATAGCCACCTACTACTAAACCCTAGACAAATAGGAAAACTGTACAGTACAAGAAGGTACATCGATCGATGTACTTCTTATAGGACCATTGTACGACATGGCTTTCTAGGTGACGTTTGTCAGATCGCGAGCCATGGTTCCTTCTCTCATCTTCTCACTTGTCCAATAATATTGCACCACGTGGCATCGCGTGACGCTCTATCTAAAAGCCGCCAAAAGTTTATTTTAGGTTGGTTGCTGCAACGAGGGCCGTCCGATCAAATATAATTACATGGTTCAGATTCGCGTCCGTGCATGAATCGTTTCACATGCGCCTCTTTGACAGTTTGTTTCGTTAAATGAATTAGGCGTCGCGTAATTGTATATATATTTATCAAACCCAATATGTGTTTTGATTCTACAAAGTATTAATAAATAGTGCGGAAGGCTATTTTGACTTCACAGAACCCAAGATGATATCTAGGCCAATCCAACTTTTTGGTAAAGTATCCTCCATTATTGTCTGCCATTTTTTGACTAAGGAGGTAGCCATGGTTTTCTCTAATCCTCTCTCTCTCTCTATAGAGGCTAATTGAAATAGAGAAGTGAACTATTAATTACCGTTTTTTATCAAATATAAATGGCATTCTCATGGTCGCCTCATGTATGCAGCTTGGATATATTGTTATCCTCGAGCTTTAAAGATTAGGTTTGCCACGAATATAAACCATAGGCTAGGTAGTATACCTACCTCCGCCAAAGGAATGATGTATGATAAAAGAATATATGGTAAAGCATCAGATCACCTTAGAGTTGCATGTTAAACATAACCTTCCAAGTGTTTATTAATACGAGTATGTAGGAATTTATTGTGCCATCTAAAATTAGTGACACGAGTATGTTTGGACATTACAAACATAGGGTGTTCACCTTGTACATCACTTGTATTTAGATTTCTGGTTTTTATTAAAAATCTTAGAATCCACACTATCGTTTTATCTTATTTCAGCTATCCATTGGTAATGCATGCATGAAATGATTGTTAGTTGGCATTTGTTGCTACGTAGATTCCTCAATTATATCTTTTGTTGTGTGTTATATTCTAAGGTTTTAAGAACCTCGCGTTTGTATCCGCTACGTGGCACTTTCGAGCTAAGTGTATTGAGTTGCGTTAGGCTAAAAAATAGTGAAAAGACTCAAGTTTAAGAGCCATATTGATCCAAAGATCTTTGTCGCAATATACCATCTCATCTCGAGCTTGGGTTTTGAGTTCTCTATCTGATCCAATGGTCTACCACTCAAATTTTTAACCGGTTCGAAACAAATGGATTTTAACTCTTAGCTTGCGAGTATTAAAATATAGAAAAGAGATGCCCACAAGTAAAAATCAGATATAATGCACTCGACGAGGGAGATCATAGACACGCATTGACGGCGAAGATCGTGGTCTCTACCAAGAGCATCAAAATCAGGGAAAGAAGTAAGAAAGGAATAGGTCCCTAGAGACAAAAATGGTAAATGTTGCGCCAAGTCTAAAGGATTTGGGCAAACAACGCCATGGGCTCGACAAAACTAGCGTATACATACAATACAAAACTACAAAACTGAAAGTGAACAATGCAACACAACATAAGTGAAACAAAAAATCATAAATTGATTATTATCACATCAATACAAAGGTTGTAGACGTGTAGAATGTTTGTGATGTTTGTAAACGCATTCAAATCTTGCGATGGTTGTAGACGATTACAAAATGACATTGTTTTTTATTATTCATGTACTAAAAAAACAGTAGATGATTAGTGTGAATGGTGTTTTTATTTTATTTTTGTTTATAAGTAAAAAGCTAAACATTAACTTTTGCATTTGACGCCAATTTGTGTGTCGACTCTGGAGTATCTAAGGTGAGCTACACCTAGTAATATTTCAAGTGTACCTTGAGAATTTTTGTCGAGATATGTATTTGTGGGGTTTACAAACCGTATGAAACATATAAATTACGATAAAATTTTACTGTATTTTTTGCTATTTTACATTATTTTTTGCTTTATGTGAAATTATGTTCTTGCACTTCTCGGCGACTAACAAAGAGTGTTAATTCACACACAAAACCCACTTAATGTAATTGAAATGAGATATCATGTGGACGTTTTCTACAAAACAAACGTGTTGTACGTTACGTGAATTTATACAAAAAAAACATAACATGGTCAATGTTATTTGGAAAAATTCCATGTTAAAGTTTATTTCAATATTAGCATTACTAACTTATAATTCAGGCCAGAAAAAATTGGGACAAAATTAGTGTGATTAACAGCTATAACGACTATTGGTTTATTCGTAGTTGTAGACGTCAAACTTTCCGTGACATTGTCAATGTTTAGGGTTATGGGACATTGTGACGCCATGCTTATTCGTGACAACGTTAACGTCTAATTCCATAACTTTTGCCATGGTTTCTCGAATTTTTCTCTTGTCTTTTCTCACTCGATCTACCATTAAACTACGCCCAAAGGTAGGCATTTTTTTATTATAACTCTTCCATTCTATACCATTATATTTTTGTTGCATTCCTTGAAGAGGCTAATGCTTGAGGGAGGGGAAGAGGCGACAACGACGTTGACTTTTGCAAAGTACTCATAGTGAAAGTGGAGGTCCGAAACCGTCCAAATTTACTTTTGTACATGCGCGCGACAAGTAAAAACATGACGTGTACTCTCACCCTCATGCAAAAATGTTGAAACACGTTTGGCACATGTGCAGATGTTTTCTTGTTCGTTTTTCAAGTGCTACTTTAAATAAAGTTGACTTCCGAGTTAATTTAAGTTAAAGTTGAAGATGAGCTGGTACCACGTGGTAGTGGGTCGAAAAGAGGAAGACGCCAATCTGGTATATTCAAAGTTTCAAGATGACTTAAGTTGTACTTTGTATTTTACCTTCTTCCCCCGACGGAAAATTTTGTTGTTGTAGATTGAAATTTGGAGGAAAACGATAAAAATCAACCTTTAATTTGACACATGGGCACACCCTTGAGATACATTTATGGTTTTCCAAGTTGGGCAAAACTGAGAACCTAACGTAGTTCGCTACATGATTGTCAGATTCATAATCTCACGTTACGCACTTCAAAAAATATTAAATTTTAATTTGATGCTTCCAAAAATATGTTATTTTGGACAAAGTTTATTAAGGGTGAAACTACTCACTGAGAATGGTGATATTGGTAATATTGTTTAGTAAAAGTACAAATTCTCAATTTTAACGCTCTATATTGAAAGGTGTTTCTTTTAATTTTCACTACTAAGTCAACTAAATGTTCTTTAAAAAATATGAAGTCTGAACCTCCTGGTCGAAATGCACACCAATCAGAGATCGTCCATGGTCGTGTGGTATCATTTTCACCTCGGCTTTCGAAACGGAATCGCAAATCAACACTTTACGACAAAGGTCGCAAACGGTCAACCGAAACCGTGATCGACCGTTAACCGACCGCCCGCGCCGGATCCGGAACGGATTCGGTTGCCAAATTTTGGGGGTCGGGCGGTTACGGTTGGTTGACTCACCAGGAATAAAAAAACGGCCAGTTAAGGTCGGTCAAACAAAAAACCGAAAAAAATGATAATTTTGTACTTTTTTTTCCAACATTATTGTTCTTTATACTTTTGGTATCGTGGAAGTACGTGGCATCATGATTAGCGTCGCAAATCTGACACGGTACTAACATTATTCATTTCGCGAATCTTACAAAAATATAAGGGCCGCAAATCGTAATCTATTGTAAAGTGTTAATTATGCACTTTATGCGGTGTTTCCAAAAATATACTTAATTATTATATCAATATAACGCGACAGATCTTAATTATTGGCTTACTTATACATCGTACATTATTGCAAAGTGCTAATTATGCGTTTTATACCGCGTTTCCACAAATATATCATATTATTATGTCAATGCCACGCGACATGTACAGCGCACCGTAACTGTATTATTATACTATATAAA
>JBBHKE010001863.1:44138-55021 GCA_037447655.1 Zygnema cylindricum | reverse complement strand
TAAGCATTCGGAGCAAAGAATTCCATTGCGTTGCGTTTTCTTATTTAAAAGTGTTTTTCAAAAGATTTTTTAAATTACTCTGTTTTAAAAACATGACCAATGATTTACACGCATCTATTAGATCAAAGAATTCAAGAACTTCCACATCGTATTTGTATTTTTTGGAAGTTCCGCTCTTGTTCAAAATCGTTGTCACAATTGTATCAATTTTATGGTCCGCGCAAGGTATCCAAGTAAACATACTCGGTAGACCTTCAGTCGCACAGATGTTAGAGCCACTGTCGGTCACAACAACGCAACGATTTGCCAAAACATCAAAATTGGACAATTCAAAATTGGTTAAACAAATTTTGAAAGTCGTTAAAACATTTTTTGCGGTATGTTTTTCCTCCAGAAAATGATCGACTTGAAACGTCCGAGCATGAAGTTTAAATTCTTTGTCAATAAAATGAGCCGTTACTGACATGAATAAGGTTCTTTTTATTGTCGCGGTCCAAAGATTGGTCGTAAATGCGACGAAAATATTGTTATAAATATTTTCTTTAAGTTTTGGGATGATCAAACTACGAATATCTTTGGAAAAAGATATAATGTAGTTTTTTACGCCATTGGCGGACGGGAGTAGTTGGTCGATGTCAACACTTTTGTTGGACGAAACACCAACAACAAATAATGCTTGACAAAATGCTTGAAAACCCGAGAACAAAAAAAAAAGAATAAGAAAATAGCATACAATTATTGACCATGATCAATAAATAAGGTTTATATCAAAATAACATCATGACAAACCAAATAAAAATAAAATAAATAAAATTAAGAGTACGAATATAAATTATAGATAATAAAATAGTGATGAAGTTTAATAATATAAATTTATTAACAAAACAAGTTATAATGACAAATACATTAACGCCATCCTGAATGGAATTCAAAATAAATCATACCTGAACCGTCGACCATCGAAAACGGTCGAAGGTCCTCGCAACACATCAACGCCACCATTTTCGCAATTTTTTTTTGGTCACTCGTTTTCGCCTCCATTTTTGAAAGAAAATTACGAAGAATTCCTCTAGAACTATCCATGTCGCCCAAAGCTAAACATGTGTGAGTGTTAATTGTTGAGATACCGTTTGTTGACTTGTATTGATAAACTACGAAACATGTATTACAAGCCACTAACCCTCCCCCCTTTGCTATGTATTTGTTTGATGTTTTAGTTTCATATACATGTTCAAATTTTTTCCAACAACTTGAAGTGGCCCTGCTTTCTTTCACTAGGTAATACTGAGCAGTTTTACCATTTTTTGATTTTTGAAGTTCGTTTTGGATTGCAGTTTTAAGAGAAGCGAGAATGCTTTTGTCCATTTTGGTGTATGACTAGGTTTTGTTTGAATTGTGGTCAAGTTTTTCTAACTTAAATAGCATTCCCATTTATCGATTTATTGTTTGAAGCATGTGAGTAAGCTAATAATTAGGATTTGTCTTGGGAAAATGACGTAATAATTTGATTTCTGCTGATTTATTAACTAATAATGACTACATGTCGCGTGACATTGACATAATAATATGATATATTTGTGGAAACGCGGTATAAGACGCATAATTAACACTTTGGAATAATGTACGATGTATGAGTAAGCGAATAATTTGGACCTGTCGCGTTATATTGATATAATAATTCGACATATTTTTGGAAACACCGCATAAAGTGCATAATTAACACTTTACAATAGATTACGATTTGCGGCCCATATCTTCTTTTAAGATTCGCGAAATGAATAGTGTTAGTACTGTGTCAGATTTGCAACGCTAATCATGATGCCAAGTACTTCCACGATACCAAAAGTACAAACAACAATAATGTTTGAAAAAAAAGTACAAAATTTTCATTTTTTTGGTTTTTTGTTCGACCGACCGTAACCGACCGTTTTTTTTTTCCTGGTGAGTCAACCGACTGTAACCACCCGACACCCAAAATTTGGCAACCGAATCCGTTCCAGATCTGGCGCGGGCGGTCGGTTAACGGTCGGTCACGGTTTCGGTTGACCGTTTGCGATCTTTGCTTTCGACTGCACAGAATGAAATATTGGTTCTGGCACCACTCAACAACAATTCGTATGTTGAATTCATCCTCCCAATTTTTAGTGTTGTATATCGGTAGGTTTTGCCGATATCCGATATGTCCTATTTTTTGGCTTACTGATAATAGATATATCGGCACGATATATTGGTACTGCTGATATCGCGATAAAAAACCGATAATATCGGTTTTTTATCACGATAAGACCGGTACCAATAACTATCGGCGATAATTGTACAGTTTTCCGTACAACTATACGGATAGTTGTCCGTACTAGACTCCCGTTATACAGGGTAAGGAAAAGATTGTCATAAGAGGCATGCCATGCTATATACAGTCAAAAATATATTCAATATATTACAAAGTACTATTACATAGCGTACTTTATTTTTTTTTCTACTTATCGCCGATAAGGAATTTGTTGGTCTCATAACGATATATCGGAACCCCTCACCGTTCGATTAACCGATAAATATCTCTATTAGTTTTATCACAAATGGTTTTTTGTCAATCAACAACATTACCAATTTCGACGTGGTTGTCTACCACTGCAGAACGATCTTTCGCGATCGAAAGAAGTTTCTCAAAATTTTTATTAATGACTTTTTTATAACATCGAACATCCATGCTGTACAAACTTACAAAATCATTAAAAAAAAGTTTAAATATAGACGATAAAAGGAGAACAAAAAAGGAGAGAACTAAAAAAAACCCCTTTTTATATTAAAATTGAAATTAGATCCACATGACCAAACTCCTCCATCGTTTAAGTTAACTCCCTTCTCGGCCATTTCCGCTTGTAGCGGTCGACAACACTAGCATGTGACACAACAAGATCGCCCTCGAACACATTGGAGGAAGAGCAAAGGTGAGATTAGTTTAGTCCCATTTGTGACGTTTTATGACGAATGTTTGTTTTCATATGTTGTTCACACCACTTATATCATTGGCCCGTCGAACCAAGTTATTCTTGCCTTTCCCCATTTTGTATAGCAACTCTATAAGACACACCTTTCGTCAAATTCACTAAATGTGTCGCATAGAGCCCTGCTAGTCCGCCACTACATTTCTCTCTCCCTTTAGGTTTCCACATTTCCACTCTTGAAGAGTGTATAAGGGCTTTTAGTTCCCCTGTCAAAGCCATTGATTTTGTTTACCATTTTGTTAAAGACACCTTGTTGGACGACCTTTCCCACTGTGAGGACCTTCCCAAACTTTCGGAATCACAAGCGGTGTTTCCTATCATAAATCGTTGTTTCGCCAAACGCCCATAATACTTTATGTGCACTTACCACCCGACTTTTTTTTCCTTTCCCCCCTTTCCGAATTTGATGATTGCCTCTCTGGTATTTCCCATCGACTTGTTCAAGTTGCTCGACCAATCCATTTTGCGTCCTACAATCACCTTGGCGCTAACGGCTTACCTAGGGAGTTCGACTTTGGTGGCATCTGTTATTACTTCAATGGTTCTTCCGGACGATACACCTATCTTAGCTCATGTATAATGTCACATCGACAAAGGCTTGCTCTCGTTTCAAAAGATGTCATTGTCCACTCGAGCACTTTAACCAATTGAGGCTCAAATTCAAGTTTCACGTTCTCTTCTCTTGTCACCTGAAGTCGGGTGCAACATTATATTGTTGACATAGTAGCCGTTAACGAATTGAAGGACCTACTTGAGGCGCTCCTACAATTGAAGCTCGGGGTCGACTCCTATTTTTTCCGGCTTAGGGCTCGACCTTGGCTTCTTGATAAACCAATTTCCACTTCATTCCGTTTATATTCTCCTCAATTTGTTGTTACGTTTCACTTTCCACTTGGCTTGCCGCGCCTTTCATTTTTAAGCAAAGCCCCGTTGCCTTTGTGGTCATACGAATCCAGATTACGCCGATTACGACCTACACTAACTTCAACGAATACCAGTAATGATTAAATGTGTCATCTTACCATAAAGGGGAATCTTGGGGAAATCTAACGGTTCCCTATTTACTGTGTTTTCGGATTTGGATTTTACTCGCTCGTTTTTGGATTTTAGAGTTATGCTTTTTAATGCTTTTTCAAAATGGCTTAAACAACCATTTATGCGTTACTACATACTCCGTAATTAGCCACTTTTCAGTATTCTATGCGATACTGATGGCCAATTATCTTTTCCAAACAGTCTTCAAAAGATATATCGATAAATAATAGGGGGGTATTTAAATAGCTTTCAGGGTAAACCTAAGAGTGATAAAAACCTTAAGAAAACAAGACCAAAGTTTGCTAAACCCCCAGTAAACTTGGCGTTCTTTTTGGAAACTCTTAGGTGATTAAAAAACCCTAAAAAACCCTAAAAGACTTTTTAATTTACCGATTATCTGAAAGCGGCTATTCGCATAATGTGAACGCTTACGTTTAGGCCATTTACCTACTCGCAGGCTTTTTAATTCACATTTAATGTAGAAAATTAACGAAAAATCATGGTTTTTTCTCAAAAATCATGAATTTTTCACGTACAATTCTTCATTTAAGGCTTGCGCCTAGTGTGAACGCTAATACGTAGGCTTACGACCTACGCGTTGGCATTTTAGTTCACATTTAATGTGGAATTAATGTAAAAAATCGCGATTTTCTCGCTATTTTACCCTAAAATCGCAATTTTTTTATCGATTTTTCCTATTTTCTACATTTAATGCGTACGTTTAATATGAAACACCGTCGCGTAGACTTACGACCTACGCGACCGGATTTTTGTTTCACATTAATTACGTTAATACATGACAAATCGCGATTTTGCTACGCTTATTCGCGCATTTTTGTATTCTCCCACATTGCTTGCAACTTCATAGAATTAGTTCTTACTATAAATTAGATTATTTTCAGATCACATTATTGCTTTGATGGTAATTGTGTAATTAGTGCCATCTGCTACTGATGAGTCTCAGGTAGAGGCGAAACTAGTCTAGCGTTGTACAGAGGGAATTTTCACTATAATTACATGTCTTTGAGCTAATTCACTTGTCGTAAATGTATGTTTTCCAAAGTGTATGTTTGTCGAATGAGTTGAAAGTTGCAATCTTTCTAAAGAATATGGATAAAATTAACCTAACTAATTAATTTTACCCCTTTATCTTTAGATCTACCTTCCTTTTACAACATGTGTAAAAAGAAAAATATAAAAAGATTTAAAAGTAGGGTTACAGAATTGTACCTTAAGATTTTGGTAGCTGCCCCTTGCGTTCCTCCTAAAAACCCTAAGAAAAAAAACCCTTAAAAATCCTTAAAAACCCTAAAAAACCCTAAAAAACCCTAAAAACCCCTAAAAAACCCTACAAATTATTTGGTTTTGTACATGTTTGCGTCCGCTATGGAATGTTGATTTATTTTTCTTTTGTCATAGGTGCTGACGAACTGGCGACGAGGCATTGATGTCCCTGAATTTTACACCTGATTGATGTTACAGTTGACTAAAAACTGGTTTAACGGACCAACCGGCGACGTAAATGTGTCGCCGCTGAACTCTAGATTTGCAA
Source organism: Zygnema cylindricum (assembly GCA_037447655.1). Classification (NCBI taxonomy): domain Eukaryota; kingdom Viridiplantae; phylum Streptophyta; class Zygnematophyceae; order Zygnematales; family Zygnemataceae; genus Zygnema; species Zygnema cylindricum. The sequence continues at coordinate 49,429 of JBBHKE010001863.1, read as the reverse complement.
TAAGGCAATATCGCCGTCTAATCAAAAAATAATAAAGACGGTGTGTCATCGCTGGAAAATGCTTCGGCTACGAGGCAAAGTCATCGCTGAAAATCCCATTGGCAATGACAAACTGTCAACGCTGCTGAAATAATAATGAAAAAGTCCATGGCAGTGCAGCGACAAAGACCAGCAATGAGGCGCGCTCGTCGCCTAATGTGAATAATGTCAAAAACAACATGTTTGTATATAAAAGCTAAGAAATAAGAATTTGATCACCTATAACAACATCATGTTTCGCATAGGTGAATCATAAACACACTGTAACACATGCATGACGAACCATAGCTCTTACACATACTCATATATTGCCAAAAGAAACTCATGTTTCATAAAATGGTCGCGTTATACATCATTTTAGCATATTTACTTCAAAATGAAGTAAATTAATAAATTGCAAAAACTATGACAGTGTAATAAGAGACACACGATGCAACGTATTACCCCTGTTGTATTGTATGATAACTCCTATATCATAAATCCATACACTCCTTTCATATTTAAAACGGGTAATAAAAGCCAAATCAACAAAAACTACAAAAATATGCCTATTCTACGCCCTAAAATCCACTAAAAAAGCATAATTGGGGAATGCTTAGGCGCTAACATGGGCTTAATATTTGTCCCCTTCCGTGAAATGTTCGTCCATAACCTCGTCTTCTTCAGTACCGGCGTCGGCGTCGTGAGAATTTCCGAGGGGTTCCCGTGCCCTTGCTAAGGGAGGTGGCACTTCTTCGCCGTTGAAATGGTTTCGGTGTTTGTTGATAATACATTGCAACTGATGTGTAAGCATTCCTTCCTCCCATGTCCCGTCCTTCAATGACAACCCACGTTGTATCATAACTTTTCTCGCATATCCCATCCCATCTTTGTCTTTCATGGAGTTAACTTCTTGGATGGAGTCCCAAGCCAATTCCAGGAAAAAGCTTTTCCCCGACCCTAATAACTTTCCGAACCAACCTTGATTAGAGGGTTCTGACCATTGTTCATTCCTAATCCATGACATCTTCTAATTTTCCCACTTCCTACTCCAAACCTCTTTTATTGTCGATATTACGAAAGAATCTGCCAGTTGCACCAAGTGAGTAGCACTCTGTGGAAAGAAGTGTAACACCGTATTTTTGGCAACCAAAACGCGGTTTAGCTCCTCGGGCATATTGTGTCCTTCGCAATTATCGAGAAATACTGTTTTATGTCAACCGTAAGGATCAGCTTGATACGACCCCCGGTCCTCAAACCATTGGGGGAAGACTCTCTGGTCGTTCCAACCATTGGGACCCCTGCGATAGCACACACCTGTTATTGGTTAGATGGAAAAAAAAGGCATTAAATAAAAAACATGAAGAAGGGAAAGAAGGAGAAGGGGGATGAAAAAGATGAGGGGAGAAGAAATGGAGTGGGAAGAAACGAACAATTCAAGACAAACAAAATGAAACAAAAGGATGTATACCTGGAATATCGTCGGGGAGATTGCGAATCGGGTAACTCCTATTACGGTTTGTGAGAATAAGCATGGGTGATTCAATCCGTGGATTCACCCCTCCAGTGAGACGCACCATCAAAGTCATGGATTCACCTCCACTCGCAACGTCGGCATACTCTACGACTTCATCGCCACGGAAGCCTAATGTCTTGCCATTGTCCATATTCAAAATCAAGTGGGTCTCATCCATATTTTCCACTAAATCTCCGACAAGCTCACCTAGTTCACACAATGAAGATGACGACAACGAAACAAATATGAGTAAAAAAGAGTTAGTACTTCAGGTTTGATAAAAGCAACAATTTTGACACAAAAAATTAAATTAGAATATCATAGATAGCAATAAAGTATAAGTCTAACCCGAAAGGAAGCCCATTTTTAGAACACCCAAGTATACGCCACGGTTTTCTCTATGTGTTCCTCTTTTTCCGGACTACATTGTAATTTGCCTTTCTGGGCACGGATGACAATGTTGTGTTTCTCATGAAACCTTTGGATCCACGTTTTTGTAATTCGTGTAGTCCTCTCACGTCTGAACTCGTCAAAGAACTCCGACGCATGCTCCTCTTTCTAACGTATAATGATGTCGTATGCCATCTCTTGCACAATTGACATAGAAAGTTTCATACCCGCCTTTTTAAATCGATGAAAATCCTCGAGTAATTCTTGATGAAGACGGGTCACCCATGGCATTTCCTTCCTTCCCCTACCTGGTAATGCTTTCATTACCGCCACATTTTGTTTTTGAAGCCCGACGTAGACAATGTATTACTCGTATCTCTTACGCCTCGTAGTATGGCCACCCTTTCGACCCACCATCTCCTTGCTTTTTGATACTTTGCAAATGAGGATAAGAAGAAAAAAAATAAAATACAAATTAGGGTTGGTAAATAACACGAAGGCAAAATATGAAAGCAGGTGTGTTTGTATGTTTGTGCCTATTCAGCGACGACATACTGTTGTCGCTGGTTCGGCTTCGACAGTATGTCATCGCAGAATCAACGATGACAGTATGTCGTCGCTGAATAAATGATGACAAACCGTCATCGGATATTCAGCGATGATAATTTCTTGTCGATGATTCGGCTTGAACATAATGTCATTGCTGATTCAGCGACGACATTATCTCCTCGCTGAATAAATGATGACAATTCCTCGTCGGATATTCAGGGATGACAATTTGTTGTCGCTGATTCGGCTTCAACATAATGTCATCGCCGATTTAGCAATCATACAATATATACTAAAAATGGTTTTGGAAGGTTAGGCTTAGCGAAAAGCTTACCAGATGGGCCATTTCGTCACAGACTCACTGGCTATGGTCTCTACCCCTCCAAATTACCCTTTTTTATTTTTGTTATTCTCTCAAGAGAGGTTTGCCACAATTCGCCGAACATTTCTCAATTGTTCTCGTTGCTCTGCAACTTGCCAACTAAGCTCCGCAACTAAGCGTGGAAGATCCTCTACCTCCGGTGGGAGGGGAGGAGGGTTCACAAGTACCACTCTCGACACTTCCCATAAAAAAGCTCGCCTTACTACAAGGTTGCGAAATTTGTGCAATATTTTATTGCGTGCTTTTCTCAACTCTTTTAGTTCGGGGGTTTTACGAGCAATTTGGAGGACGGTGTTTAACCAAGGGTCCCATGGATAGTAATGTCGAAGTAAGTCTGGTACATTGATGAAATAGCCATTACCTTCCCGAACAATCCACGTGAATTGTTGGTCATCGGGTTGGAAATGTTGGATTTACCCAAAGTTTGACCCTCCATCTTCTCCCGCTATGAAAAACCAAGTAGGATGAGCCAGTACGTTGGGAGGAATATCCAACATTTCCGGGAAAGGGTTTCTCGATGGATCAATGGGGCGCAGTTTGCCGTACCTCCAATGCTCTGGCCATTCGTCCAAGGGAATGTAATGGGAGGTGTTTGGACGGAAACTATCCATTTCTTCCTCTCCGGTGGGAGGCGGAAAATACCAATCCAGCTCCTCTACAAGGTATGGAGCTGGCTGAATGGGCCCCTCTTGGCTCGGAAGAGCCAAAACGAGTGCTATTTCCCAGTTCGGTGAAGGAGGTTGCATGACAACCTCATCATCACTTACAACGTCGTTTTCTTTCCTTCTATTGGAGCTCTTCGAACTTTGATCATCCTCGGTCGAGGCTTCCCCCAGAAACTTTATCACCCGAATGTCTGCGGGATGAATTTGTTCGGGCGATTTTTCCTCCACGGATGGTTCGCTTCCGTCCACGATACTTTCGTCATCCCGAAACCCGATGGGACATAATCCTCACCATCTTCCCCTTTATATTTGTTTTCCTCTTGTACTCTATCTAGTTGTAGGTCATCTCCCTCGGGCGATGACACCACCCTACCCTTCTTCTTTACCTTTCTTTTCCCTCGTAGCTTTTGTTCGCCATTTTTGTCACTTCCCTCCTCGCCCGCTACAACACCCTTCTTTACACCCACTTCCTCTATCACCATTTCTCCTCCAACCTCTTTTACTAACCCGTTATCACTTCCCTCCTCATCCGATTCCCCTTTTTGCTCTCCTACCTCACCCTCTAAATCACCTTCATTTACAACCTTTTCCTCTATGACCCTTTCTTCTCCTACCTCCTTTTCTAATCCTTTATCACTTCCCACCTCATCTGATTTTCCTCTTTTTCCTCTCATACCACGCCCGCTTAAATACCATCATTTATACCCTCTTTCTCTATCGCCCGTTCTTCTCCTACCTCTTTTTCTAACCCCTTATCATTTCCATCCTCATCCGATTCCCCTTTTTCCTATCCTACCACACCCGGGAAAACACCTTCCTTTACACCCTCTCCATCTATCACCATTTCTCCTCCTACCTCCTTTTCCTAAAAAACTGAAAAAACCAAAAAAACCCTAAAAACCCTAAAAACCCAAAAACATAAAAAAGAGTAAATAAATCTAATTTTTTCTTTACATTATTCAAGGTACTGTTTGAATCGGCGTTGACAACTATACACCGCGAATCGTTATTAGTGTCAGATTTTAAATAGCGTAATTTTTTTTTTGTGTTATTGATTATAATGTAACGCGTGGGACGTGGCAAATTATGGTCCACGTCCCTAACTAGCGTTATTAATCCTATTTCGGGAAAAAAAACAAAATTTTTAGAACCCAAAATTAGTGACTTTGACACTAATAACGATTCGTGGTGTAGTATAGTGTCGTTTTAAATAGTGTTGCTTATGTACAAAATTGTACCTTGTTAACGAAAAAAAGTACAAAAAATGATTTAATACATGCCGTTATGATGTAATTGTGTTTTCACAAACCGCGTAGTGCAAACGTCATAATGACGTGAAATTGTACTTTTGTCGGATTCTGTATGTGTACCTAAAAGATATTAAAAGCGAATAATTATTACGGACAAAAACCCAAATTAGAGTTATTGATAAACTAGAGTGATTTTTTTTTTGAAAAAAAAATAAAATATAAATTAGAATGGATAACATTAATTATCTATTTACGATAACTACAATTCGCTGTGTAATGAATGCTTAACGCTAACAACAATGAGCTTTGTAATTTTGTAATTTTTCGGTTACGGGCGGGTACCGTTAGTCGCGAGAAATCGAGTTTCGGTTAACTTTTATTTTCGTAAACGCCGGTCGGTTAACGGTTAACAATTTTGGAGCGTGACATAACCCGGTCGGGCGTCGGTTACTCAGATTTAAAAAAAAAAAAAACGGACGTTTTCGGTTGTGTAAAATTTTGACTTTTGCTACCTCTACAGT
>JBBHKE010001863.1:33000-44128 GCA_037447655.1 Zygnema cylindricum | reverse complement strand
AACCCTAAAAAACCCTAAAAAACCCTAAAAAACCCTAAAAAACCCTAAAAAACCCTAAAAAACCCTAAAAACCCCAAAAAACCCTAAAAAACCCTAAAAAACCCTAAAAAACCCTAAAAAACCCTAAAAAACCCTAAAAAACCTAAAAAAACCCTAAAAACCCTAAAAAACCCTAAAAAACCCTAAAAAACCCTAAAAAACCCTAAAAAACCCTAAAAAACCCTAAAAAACCCTAAAAAACCCTAAAAAACCCTAAAAAACCCTAAAACTCTAAAAAACCCTAAAAAAACCCTCTTGTTGTTTAAGGGGGAGGTTACTCCTTACCTTCCTTTTCATTTTTGTTGTTGCGGTAGTAAAGCAAGTTTTCACCTAAACAAGGTATTTTTTGAGGAGAGAGTTTGTGGTATTTGGTTGTTGAAAAAGAGTTTTTTGCCTTAAATATAAAAGGTTCAGATTGTCGGTTCCTAAAGTGGAATGCGAGTCCCATTATTCTTGCCAATTCATCGATTCGTTGCAAACCCATTTCCGGTTTGAATTTTTTCCTAGAGGGGATAAATTTTTAGCCTTTTCCGAGTACTTGTGTTTCTTGAAAAGAGAGTATATGGGAGGGGAGATTGAAGAGGGCGCAGTTTTTAATCCGAGTATGATTTTGTGAGGGTGTCATTTGTTGAATTTAAGGGTGTCGTACAATTTTGGGTTGGGGAGGATCATAGATTATTTTTTTTGGGGTTGAAAACGTCGAGGGGGAGGAGGAGGGGGTGGTGGAGAAGTTGTTTCATCGGGTTTATTATCCCCCGAATTTTTTCATGGAGTGATAATTCTTGTTTTCGAAATTGGGTTTATTTGACTTTTATTTTGCGATTTTGCAACCACTACACTACACCGCGAATCGTTATTAGCGTTAAAGATTAAATAGCGTAAAAAAATCATTAGCGTTATTAACACTATTCGGAAATTTCAAAATTTTAGGGTTTACTCTAATTAGAAATTACTCAAAATTTAAAATAAAATTAATAATTCTCTTTTTTCACTTAAAAGGTACAATTTTTGTACGGTCTGACACTGAGCGTACACCATACTATTAAAATTGCGGTGTACTTTCGTTATTAACGCTAATTTGAACAGAACCCTAAAAGGCGTATAGAAAAAAATACGATTATTAATTATATTTAAGAATTTGGGTCAAAATTTGTGGGAACCGAGTTAGCCTTCAATACGGTAACAACGATTCACGGTGCAACACTTTGCTTCTACGAGCACTCCGTACCGATTTAGAAATCGTACCATTGGGAGGTACGACATCGTGTTTCCCAATTTTGGTTCAACCAATAAGAACTGTTGGAGGTCGCTCAACGTACGGTCCACCGTCGCATGCCTCTTTCGCAAGGAGCTTTTGCACTGTCGCCATGGCTGCCCTCTCGGACACTCGTCTCTCCTGTTCGCTCTCGGCCACGTGGCAACCTGGAGGGTCAGCATGTCCACGTCCCACCATCGTCGTCCGTTCCACCTTCCTTTCCGGATCATCCATGGTTGTCTTTAAACCGGAACGCGGCCCACACTATAATGGGCAAAAACACGTCCGATAATCATAGACGTGGTCCCGGCTGACCAACGTCCGTCGGCAGCAAGTCCGCGTCGTCCATCTTTGAGGAGTTTCATCCAAGATGAAACTTTGTTTGACGCCTCGGTCTTCCGGTGAATCTGAGTCATAGAACCGAGTCTTGCGGAGTGTCTCATTTCAATTTGCTGACGCGTGTCCCGTTAATGTGATACACACTGTACTCTCTCACTGTTCACTGTCACACTAATTCTGGTACATATTGAACCAGACCTCCAAAAAATAAACTAAGTACTTAGAAGACACTCCCCTCACATAGGAGGCTTAGTGAGGACTAAAGCTTTTAAAACAACATGATTCGGCTTGAACATAATGTCATTGCCGATTTAGCGACGACATTATCTCGTCGCTGAATAAATGATGACAATCCGTCGTCGGATATTCAACGATGAGAATTTGTCGTCGCTGATTCGGCTTCTACATAATGTCATCGCCGATTTAGCAATCATTTAAATATATACCAAAAATGGGTTTGGAAGGTTAGGCTTGGCGAAAAGCTTACCAGCTAGGCAATTTCGTCACCGACTCACCGGCTATGGTCACTACCCTTCCAAATTACCCTTTTATAATTTTGTTGATCTCTCGAGAGAGGTTTGCCACAATTCGCCGAGCATGTCTCAATTGATCTCGTTGCTCCGCAACTTGCTGACTGAGCTCCGCAACTAAGCTTGGAAGATCCTCTACCTCCGGTGGGAGGAAAGGAGGGTTCACCGGTACCACTCTCGGCACTTCCCATAAAAAAGCTCGCCTTACTATAAGGTTGCGAAATTTGTGCAATATTTTATTGCGTGCCTTTCTCAACTCCTTTGGTTCGGGGGTTTTACGAGCATTTCGGAGGACGGTGTATAAACGAGGGTCCCATGGATGGTAATGTCGAAGTAAGTCCGGTACATCGATGAAATAGCCATTACCTTCCCGAACAATCCATGTGAATTGTTGGTCATCGGGTTGGAAATGTCGGATGTACCCAAAGTTTGACCCTCTTTCTTCTCCCACTATGAAAAACCAAGTAGGATGAGCCGGTACGTTGGGAGGAATATCCAACATTTCCGGAAAAGGGTTTCTCGATGGATCAATGGGGCGCGGTTCGCCGTACCTCCAATGCTCCGGCCATTCGTCCAAAGGAATGTAATGGGAGGTGCTTGGACGGAAACTATCCATTTCCTCCTTCCCGGTGGGAGGCGGAAAATACCAATCCGGCTCCTCTACAAGGTATGGAGCCGACTGAATGGGCCCCTCTTGGCGTGGAAGAGCCAAAACGAGTGCTCTTTCCCGGTTCAGTGAAGGAGGTTGCATGACAACCTCATCATCACTTACGAAGTCGTTTTCTTTCCTTCTATCGGAGCTCTCCAAAATATGATCATCCTCGGTCGAGGCTTCCCCCACAAACTTTGTCACCCGAATGTCCGTGGGATGAATTTGTTCGGGCAATTTTTCCTCCTCGGATGGTTCGCTTCCGTCCACGATACTTTCGTCATCCCCGGAACCCGATGGGAGATAATCCTCATCATCTTCCCCTTTATTTTTGTTTCCCTCTTGGACTCTATCTAATTGTAGGTCATCTCCCTCGGGCGATGACACCACCCTACCCTTCTTCTTTACCTTCCTTTTCCCTCGTAGCTCTTGTTCGCCATTTTTGTCACTTCCCTCCTCGCCCGCTACAACACCCTTCTTTACACCCTTTTCCTCTATCACCATTTCCCCCCCTACCTCCTTTTCCTAAAAAACCTAAAAAAAACCCTAAAAAACCCTAAAAACCCAAAAACCTTATATAGAGTAAATAACTCTAATTTTTCTTTACATTATTCAAAGTACTTATTGAATCAGCGTTAATAACTCTACACTGCGAATCGTTATTAGTGTCAAAGTTTAAATAACGTAAAAAATAATTTAGTGTTATTGATTATAATTTAGTGCGAGAGACGTGGCAGATTATGGTCCACGTCCCTAAATAGCGTTATTAATCCTATTTCGGGAAAAAAATCAAAATTTTTAGAACCCAAAATTAGTGACTTTGACACTAATAACGATTCGAGGTGTAGTATAGTGTCGTTTTAAATAGTGTGGCTTACGTACAAAATTGTACCGTGTCAACGAAAAAAAGTACAAAAAATGATTTAATACATGCCGTTATGATGTAACTGCGTTTTCACAAACCGTGTAGTGCAAACATCATAATGACGTGAAATTGTACGTTTGTTGAAACCTGTATGTGTACCTAAAAGATATTAAAAGCGGATAATTATTACGGACAGAAACCCAAATTAGAGTTATTGATAAACTATAGTGATTTTTTTTTTGAAAAAACGAAAAAATATAAATTAGAATGGATAACATTGATTATCTATTTACGATAACTACAATTCGCTGTGTAATCAATGCTTAACGCTAATAACAATGAGCGTTGTAATTTTGTAATTTTCCGGTTACGGGCGGGTACGGTTAGTCGCGAGAAATCGAGTTTCGGTTAACTTTTATTTTCGTAAACGCCGGTCGGTTAACGGTTAACAATTTTGGAGCGTGACATAACCCGGTCGGGCGTCGGTTACTCAGATTTTGAAAAAAAAAAAACGGTCGGTTTTGGTTATTTAAAATTTTGACTTTTGCGACCTCTGGTTAGCCTTCAATACGCTAATAGCGATTCGCGGTGTAGCAATTTGCTTCTACGAGCACTACGTACCGATTTAGAAACCGTACCATTGGGAGGTACGGCATCGTATTTCCCAATTTCGGTTCAACCAATAAGAACCGGTGGAGTTCGCTAAACGTACGGTCCACCGTCGCATGCCTCCCTCGCAAGGAGCTTTTGCACTCTCGCCATGGCTGCCCTCTCGGACACTCGTCTCTCCTGTTCGCTCTCGGCCACGTGGCAACCTGGAGGGTCAGCATGTCCACGTCCCACCATCGCCGTCCGTTCCACCTTCCTTTCCGGATCATCCATGGCTGTCTGGAAACCGGAACGCGGCCCTCTCTGTGGCTGCAAACAGGGAAGGAACTTCCCGAGGGCAATCCCTCCCCATTCTTCGGCTCCTCTCCCTCGGCCAGCTGCCACGTGGAGAGATATCCGCACTCGTCTGTCCGCCTCGGGCCCGGTCAGTCCCCATAGTTCTGCGGACAAAACCCGCCCTTCCGGATTTTGCGGGCCATGGCTACCCGGCAGCTGGCAGGCTGAGCTGGCGGAGAGACGGCCCATGGCCAACCGCTCCTATACTCTGATGGCGTGGCGTCTGCCAGCTGTCGGCCGCGTGGCATCATCCGCCAGCTGTCCTCCTCCCGAGGCCGGCGGCGTGACTGCCTCGGGGCGGTTCTCGGTGAGCGACGAGGCGCTGGCGGCGCGCGGCCTCGCGGTCGGCGGCGACGCGCGCGGCCTCGACCTCGAGCAGCTCAACGCGCTCTTCGCCAAGGTCGGCTTCCCGAAGAGGGAGAAGGCCAAGCTCGCGGTGGCGCTGGAGCACACCATGGCGCTGCTTTTGGTGCGGGAGGTGAAGTCCGGCCAGCTGGTCGGCTTCGCACGTGCCACGGGGGACGCCGTGTTCAACGCCATCATATGGGACGTGGTGGTGGATCCCGCCTTCCAGGGATTAGGGTTGGGGAAGGCCATCATGGAGCGGCTCATGGCGCGGCTGCTGGCCCAGGGCGTCTGCAACATCGCGCTCTACGCCGAGCCCAACGTGGTGGGCTTCTATCGCCCGCTGGGGTTTATGAGCGACCCGGATGGCGTCCGAGGCATGGCGTACAAGCGCAGCAGAGGAGGAGGGTGAGTCGTACCCTTAGTTCGCAACGGATTGGGTTGGGATTTTGATTTTTTCCCAAGGTCCCAACCCTAATTTGTAGGAAATGGAGTGGAGGCAAGGGAATTCCGGCATATTTTTAATGGTTGGGAAAAAGGAATGAGAGGATAGGGATTGGTGCATTATTCTTTCCAGGGCTTGTAAGGCTGTCTGGGTTGTCGTTAGTAGTACAAAGGTTTTTTAGGTCTTCTAAGTTTTCTTACGCTCTTCTTGCTTTGCTTCCTGCAGGTGACTGCCAGTGAAACATTCAAAGCTGATTTTGGGACCAAACATTTTTTTTTTGTTTTCAAGCTCGACTGATGTCAGCCATGGTTTTCACTTGTTGGAGAATACACAAAGAGTAAATTTTCAATTTTTCATACAATCTTAGCTGTAGATACTTACCAAGCGCATTATTTTTCAGATAGTTCTGTAGCAGTCAAAATAGGCAGATAGGTTAGGTCATAAGCATCAATTCATTCAAAACATGTAGGTTGTAGAGCAGAAGATAGCAAACGACTCGATCATGGAGTTGAACAAAGCGTCAAGAATGAACGCCATAATTTATAAGTTTTTGTTTTTTAGAACTCAAATTTATGTACTATCATTGGTTACAACATAATTTGTATTATATTTTCTGTCACATATTCTGATGTTCAGTTATTGATGCATTTTGGAGAAGTTTAGTCACATTCATTTCCGATTTTGGAAACCGACGATTCATCCATCCAAAAGAAATCAAGTTGCTGTGTTGCATCCTCAACACCTTTCGCGTTGTGTAGTACCAAAATTGTAGAACCATGAGGAAAACATGAATTCCATGTTTTATTTGCAGCTGTATACGTGCTGATATCAGTATATTCCTTCTTGATCTATTAATAACAATATCTCTACTATGGCACTGCCCTGGTTCATTCCACTAATTTCTTAGTTTGTCTTTATTTTAGGTGGAGTCATGGCCATTGAAACTTTGTAGTTTTGAGAATGTTCTCCAGAAGAGGAAACTTGTGCACACGACTAAACAGACAAGGACACAAGTTCAAGATTTAACAAATTTCATCTATTTTTCCTTGGGTGGCTAAGTGAGCTTCAGGAGAGGAGGTGGTTGCAAAAAAGGATATGAGATAGAGATTTTTGGCCCCGAAGACTTGGATATGGTAATATCTGATTTGTAGGTAACATATTAATGCCTTACAATGCCAGCGAGTGTTGATTCAACTTTGTTTGGGCTGCATTGTTTTCTATTTGAGATGTGTCGTTTGGAAGGTGGGCTGGCTCAAAGCTTCATAGGGCACTCCTATTTTACATATTTTAGACCCAAAGTGGAGGATGACAGTCATTTTATATTTTCTTCCCTTTTTTTGACACCATCGGAGCTTCTTCACTTGGCCGGTAAAGGTTTTGTTCGGTTTCTTCATCTGACGGATCAGTTGCGAGTCTGAGTTTATGCTGTCTCATATTTTGTTCATGGTCAATAAGCTTGGATTTATTTTCCGGGTGGACAACAATATTTTACAAAGACGACAACAACAAATAAGAAAAACAAATGAAAAACTCAAAAGGAAAAAAAAATGATACGTGTGAGCAAAAGCGACAAAAAGTGAACGGAAAGATAGATGCTCAACCAAGCAAGCACAACTCAAATAGATGCCAACCAATCGACTGTACATCATAAATCACTCACATGCAACCTCAGAATCACAAGGACGTCATCATCATCACAAATTCCGGGCAAAAACAAGAATGCGCACTTCCTAACATTGTATGCAATTAACATCGCAACTTCCCTAATGTCAAATCCTTAACTTGCTCAGCTATACTATCAGCTGCTCCTCCGGTCCTCCCTTGACCCCTCTCTTGACTTAGAGCTAAAAGTCGGTCTCTCATCACAATTAACTCCTTCGGTTCCTCAAAATACTTTTCAACCACAGCTGCCACATCCTCGGGTGTGATGTTCCCGATGAGCTCCGGCACAACTTCCTCGTCAGCCCATCTGCATCAGTTGGTCAAACACTTTTCTCACCCGTCAAAGTTAAAATCATAAAGTTGACAATCATATCATGTATTCCACTAATTTTAGAAAAATAAACAAATTTCCTCTACAAATAATTGGATCGCCCTGCCCAAAATCTCCGGAAAACCTTCCCAACTATGAAACCTCTCCAAAAATTCTCCAAAACTTTTCCAAAATTATCCATAACCTCTACAAAACCTCTTCTCCTCTCCCCCTCCCTCTCCCCCATTTCCCCCCTTCCCCCCCCTCTCTCTCGCTCTCACTCAATTCTCTCTCTCTTGCTCTCTCCCCCTCTCGCTATCCTCTCTCTGTCTTTTCTGTACCTGTTAGGCCATGCCAGGAAGCCGGCCGATTGCAGCAGTGCCGCATTGATTTTTTGGGTGAGCCAGTCTCCCAGACTCCCCGGGGCCATGGCCAGAAGCCCGAGAATGCCTCCCGTGGCCCCACGAAACACCTGTTTTTTCAATTCCCAGTTTCCCATTATTTTTTTCAATTCCCAGTTTCCATAAAGTTTTTCAATTCCCAGTTTCCCAAAAAGTTCTTCAAGTTCCAGCTTTCCATGAGTTTTTCGATTCCCAGATTCCCATGGATTCCCAATTCCCAGATCTCTATGAGCTTTTTCAATCCCAGTTTTCCATAAGCAAAATCAACTCCCGGTTTTCCATTAAGTATTTTACTTCCCAGTTTTCCACAAAGTACTGAACCACTGGAAAAATTACATTTTAAAGACAGACGTGGGGCTCGAAACAGAAAAACACAATAGGAGATACAATTACAAAAGTAGAAAAACAGACAAAACAGGATTTTAATGAAAAAAAGACGGATAAGACATTTTTAGAAATACAACTGAAGGAAAAAAAAAATAAGAGTCATAAATAGGCATTGGAAAACGACTGGAACGAATGAAAGTGTGTAAAAAAAAACGGCAAACATCTCAAGCAAAATAAGAAGAACACACAAAAAGAACAAAAAGAACATAGAAACAGAACAAAATAATAATATAAAACTCGTCTATGATCCATATCCTCTCTGTTTCCCAAATGCTCACAAGAAGATCAAGAAGATACCTTTTCCACAATCCTGGAGCTGTCACTATTGCCACAATGTGAAATTCATAAACCACAACAAAAAACAAAAGACACACCTCTAGTTTTTGAAACAATAGAACATAAGCAAAAGCAAAAGGACCCACCTCCAACTTTTGTGTCGGAAGCACCACCACCATTGGCACGCCCAAACAGCCCAACTCCGCCGTGTTCGTTCCGATCTGCCATTCCCATTATGGAGATTAATTCCTTTCACTTTGTTTGTCCTAAAGGAATTCCCCACATCAGTAAAGCCAAGGCCCACAGATGAATTACACAAAAATACAGGCATAATAAAACCATATAAAACCAATAACAAGACAAGGATAAAATTCATATTATTCATTTCAAGTCTGTTACATCACCTAACTGCAATTTAAATGCAGAACCGAGTCCACAATCAAAATACAAATAAGAATGCCAATCAGAATATAAATTCAAATACTAATCAGGATATAAACAGAAAAATCGAAACATAAACCAAAATTCAAATTAAAATACACATTAAAATATAAACCAGAATACAACTCGAATCGTACAAAAATCAATATCAAAATACACCAATTACGGATTGAATAGTCATAGAAAAGCAAACATACCGCTGAAAATATGTTCCTACGACTGTAAAATCAGTTAGTAAGTAAATTTATGGAATTTTAGCAGAAAATTCCAAGTCAATTTTTCTATACTGCCCTGTACACCGCTACCACATATCATTTCAAAATACTGGTTACAATCGTAATGTTTATTACATTACATTAAAACGATATCAGTTTATAAATTCAGTTACTATATTATATATCTTACCTTATCCTATAAAAGTCCAGTTACTATTATAATATTATCACATATATAATATCTAACCAGTCACTATTATAATGTTTATTACATATCCTTTTCAGAAATTGGTTTATTATAATATTATTACATTATTCCTCTTCAAACTTTACTGACCTGAGTCAAACTATTCATTTTCCAATTCTGCTAGTTTGGAAGTGGTTAAACAAAAAACTAGTCACATACAAAAAATAAAGAAGAAAAGAATATTTTGGTGAAGATTTTAATAAATTCCATTGATACATACCGAATACAGCTTGAAGTGCTTTTCGTATTTTACAGATAGAAAAATATACAACTACAGGTTGGTATCGTTTTTTGGAAATTGAACATTAACTCTTAAGAAAGCATTTAAGATTCAAAAGTGGCCATTTTTTACCACCCTCCCCCTCTCCCCAAAAAAACGGTTTTTCAGGAAAGTATCCATTTTGAATGAAAAATCACAAAACAGGATAGAGAACAGAACAAAAGACTACGGAAAAGAACAGAACAGACAGTACCACAGAATCATATGCTGAACCATATATATAGAAAGAGAGAGAACTTCTGGACCATATATTCCACTTAGTAACATTGAGCCCAACATCTGCCTCCTCTCCTTCTCTTCTAATTCTCTGCTTTATTTATTCACTAACACAAAAGGTCTTAAATAAATGCACTTAAATAAAGAAGTGAACCGAAACAGCAACATAAAACTCACCGTTGTAACACAGAGACTGCACTTCTGCAGAAGCTCATATGGAGGAAATCGCCGCCAAAGCTCAATTTCTGTTCCATTTTCAGTTCCAATTATGCCCTCCATGCCCTGCAAAACCTTATCCTCTTTCTCTCCCTCTCCCTCTCCTTTATCTGAGGAAAGAAACGGAATAACCTCTCCCGAAGCCCATCCTAAACGTTTTATTACCGGATTTGTAGAAATCGAAGCATATAGTTTGAAGTCTGATAGGTCCACAGTGGGAGCCATTGGAATTAAAAATCGTATTTTTTTTCCCATACTGCTCTGGCCCCATTTTACCCCCCACCAAACCATTTTTTGTAAACAGGTCATCTACACCTTAACCAGTTATACAGGCCAAAGATAAGCAGATTTTGCAGAAGATTGTGGCCCAAATAAAGAACCAATAGTTGAAGAAATGATTTGCTTTGCATGAAACTCTCAGAAGTATGAGCAAATTTGGGTGGCTTTTGAAAATTCGCTAAAAGTGTACAAGATTTCGCATGAGAATAGATAAAAATTATAAGCTTAACTTGAACCATGTGATGCATATATTGCAAATTGACTTATCATCCAGGAAAAAAAAAAAAAGGGAGAGATAACTTAAATAACGAAAAGTTCAAGGGAAAAGTTTTTGATTTGAACATTTGAAATCAAACAAATATAGCACAGAAACAACATAAGTTGATTAAAGTTTTCTACTAACAGTAAAGAAAAAGGGATACCGTTTCTGTAGAGCGTCAGCAACGGCCAAAAGAAAAGGTACTCCAAGGATGAGTTTTGGGCCCTGGTCAAAACCACCAACAAAAAAAAAGGGTGTAAAACAAGGTAAGAAAATCAAAAAACCTTTTTCTCGGCACTTCAAAAAACACTCTTCCTCTGTACTTGACATGCTTCCGAACTAGAGGAGTGAAGGGGAAAACAAAAACAGAAAACAAATATTCAAAACAGAATAAAAACTTCGTCAAGAAATTGGAGAGGAGCGCCTAACTGCTTTGATTAGAGAAAAACAAACCCAATAAGGACAGACAAGGAGAGGACAAACGAGAAAAAGAGTCAAGCCTTCGTACAGTTCATGTCTCCTTCTCA
>JBBHKE010001863.1:12655-32990 GCA_037447655.1 Zygnema cylindricum | reverse complement strand
GGGAGAGCGTGAGAGAGGGAGGGAGGGAGAGAGGGAATGAGGGAAAGAGGGGGAAAGCGGAGAAGAGGGGGAAAGAGGGAAAGAGGGGAGGAGGGAGGGAGAGAGAGGGAGAGGGAAAGAGGGGAGAGAGGGAGAGAGAGGGAGAGGGAGAGAGGAAGAGGTGGAGAGGGAAAGTGGGAGAGGGAGAGAGTTAGAGAGGGAGGCAGGGAGGGAGGGAGGGAGGGAGAGAGGGAGGGGTGGAAGGGAGGCAGGAAAGGAGTGAGGGAGCGAGGCAGGAAGGGAGGAGGGAGGGAGGGAGAGGAAGAACGAGAGAGTGGGAGAGAAGGAGAGAAAGAGAGAGGGGAGGACAGAACGCAGAGAGGAAGAAGAGAGAATACAAACGAACCTTGGAACCAGGAAGTAAGCCAACGACATGTGTGGTTTCTTTTGCATCCGCCTCTCCTTCTTCTTCCTCTTCCCTGAGCTGCCATTTTCTTTCCATAGGTTCCGAAAAACTGGCGGAAACTTTTGCATCCTTTATGGAGTCAGCAAACAGATCTCCCACCACGCGGCATCGTGATTGGGCGTCGCCCGGCAGTCCTTCCAGAAGTGACGAACTGCGAAGAGCATAGAGATCTGCAAACCTGCCAGGTGGCAAGCTCTTAAGACTGGAAGAGACTTAACGGGATACGCATATAAACAAAAAGGAACAAAACAAGGAAATTGAAAAGAAAGTAAACAAGAAAAATGTAGTCATACAGTAGGAACGTGAATGTAAAAAAAGTTCGCTTTCCATAGGTGATCAAATTCGTTTACTAGATTCTAATTTTTGAGTCATATTGGCCAGTTCAGCATGCTGTGCGTTCCTTGATACTCCATGTAGAACTTTAAATATTTCTCTTATTAGATTTCTCGGCAGAACAGGAGAAGAAAAAAAAACCCACCTGACCCAACGGACAGCGTCTTCGGCATATATAATTGAACGGTATCCCAAACGTTTCGACAATACCAACTGCAATACGACCTTTTCCACGTCAAATGATGACATTTTAAGCGCTTGTTAGTGGCTTTCATCGAAGATTACCTTTTCATAAGGTTTGCGCTTCAATTTTTTTTAAACAGCGTACTTTTCTATTGCGGGATCAATTACATCCAGAGTTTAATGGAGTATTTACACTTATTGTTTTCACGCAACTAAGTGTTGTAAATGTTTTACACAGGATACAGGATAAATATCTTCGCTCAATTTTTTACAATGGAGATAACCGAAAATATCCGAAAACCTCAAATGTCTAACATGAATACATTATATATAGTCATGCTTACCCTTTTTATTCAAGACATCTTCACTAACTGGGATGTTAGAAATTTTACTTTTTTACGCACACTTAAACCAAAGACTATGTCATGTGCTGACTTGTTAATTAGAAAATGAACCCATGAAAAAGTGAAATACATAAGAAAAAGAAGGAAAAGAAAAGAGTTGAGTAGAAACAGATATGGCATTACCGTGTTGAACTGATCACCTCCCAAAAAAATACATACTCCGCATTTACGCCACTCCCAATTCTCCAAAGTTGTACCAAAAATAAGAAATGAATTGAAGGCATGAGGAGCCTGTAATGTCAACTCAAAAGAAAGTACCGTATATCAAGTAAGAAAGGGCGGAGAAACAATAGGTGTTCTTTATGTGTGAATAAGAAAAGGTGAGAAAAGGAGGTAGTTGAATGTGGCAACTGTTTTGAAAGACAGAAAGGGGATAAAGCACATACAAAAACGCACGCGAGAGGGGCAGTGTGTGAGGGAATGGAAAGGCAGGGCATGGGATGCGAAAGGATGAGAGAGAGGAAGCAAAAGAGAGACGTGTACAGAGAGGCCGGATAAAAAATAAACAAGCTATCGAGATCAATAAACAACAATGCCATTAATATACAAGTACATGCCATTTCACATGCTTTAATTTCATGCTATACAAAAGAAAAGAGTTTAAATTGTTAATATGATACAATAAAAGACTTGCAAGTTCCACGGATGTTGTCCAATCTTGAAGTGACAAGTTACAAAAGATTGGGCAAATCATGTAACCTGCTTTGAAAAAGGTATTACATATACACAAGGTTTGAAGTATTAACTAGTTTTGAAGTATTAATTCGTTTTTACTCGTTTTTTTTTTTGAACCGTGGTTTCAATTTCAAAACATTGTAAGCCATGGACACTAAATCAAACATTGAAAGCGTTGTCAGCATCCCCCTATGGATATCGCAAATGAATAGAGGAGTCCTGACGTTTGTGATGATGCAGGAAAGAGTTATGTTGGGACCTGTACATCTACAGTGATGCTAAAGGAGAATGGATTAACATACCTGACATCGATCGACCTCCCGATATGAACGTATCAGTTCCATTTCCTTTCCAGATGCATGTGGACATGGAGCCAAAACAACCTGCACAACAATTGATGCTTTATTCTCTTCTTATGCCTATGCTTATTTAGAAAGAACAGCCTCAACAAAAAATTTAGCATTTTAAACCAACGTTTTTCCAACTATAGAAATCTTACCAAGCAACTCCGTGTCAAAAACACACAGGTTCTAGTCAAACAAAACGAAAAACAAACAAAGAAAAGGAACAACAAATTCCAAGCCAGTCAGCCAGCCGAGCAGCCAGCCATTTTCCATATCTCATAGCCACTAATGGTCAATCGAGAAACTTCCAACTTACAGAAATTCTTAACAAAGAGCGATCTTCCCCGAAACGACGTCGAAGTGCCCGCACCACTGGCCTCACCCAAGTCACTACTTCTCCTGGACCGTTCGATAAAATAACAATGTCTAAAGCCTCTTTAAAGGCTTCTTTTGTTGAGGCCTCTTCATTCCCATTGGCAGCAATGCACCCTTTGGTTTTCGCCAAACTATTGCTACGAGGACAAGTATTGTAACAGATAGGCGGCAGTCTATGCTTTCTGCTGCAGCCATCCCCTATGAGGGAGAAGAAACAACTCAAAACCGATTCTTGTTTAATTGGAATGTGACATGACACCAAGACTTTGAATTCAAATTATCCTATCTCATTCCCTTCTTTCATAAACTTAAAACCTGTTTGTGAGTTTTCTTAGAGACACACATTATGGTAGTTCTTTGGCGATATGCTCAAAAAAAATAGAAATGAACAAACTTTACATGTTTTGAAACCATACATTGGTATTCAGACAAGATCAAAACCTAAAGAGAAGGCATTAAAAACAGATACGAGGACAATTTTGCGGATCCACTTGAGAAAAAAAAGTAGGAACAAGAAGTGTGACAAACGATACTGAAAAAAAACATTAGTTAATCAATCAATCAAGGCACAACTCATAAAAATTTGAAGGAAAAGTTACCCACAAAATAAAACTTGTGATGTGACCTTTTTTGTCTAGAAACCCAAGCTTTTTTCGGGTACTTGGCTCCAAAAAAAAAGAGATTGGCCTATCCCCCGTCCCATTAGGATTTGCAAAATTAACATTTGCAGTTGTAATCGCTCCACCATTGGACTTCCAAACCACGGGGGGAAGATGATAGAGAGGATTCGACAGGGGCGTCGTAGACATCGCCGGAGAAGCAATCCCGAGAATTGCCATAGGATAATAATCCACAGGAGCTCCCTTGCAATAACTAGGAGATAAGTGAGAGAATGGATGGGTGGCATCCATATCCCAAAAGTGAGTGGCAAAAGAGAAATTTAATTTGAGAAGCTTTTGTCCCTGAAGCATACAAAGGTCCGCGTGACCCTACTGTACCTTCTGACTGGTTGGAAACTTTGAAAAGATTTCATGCGGTATCCGTACTCGAAACGGGCATTTAGTGCGATCCCGAATTAGTCGCACACAATTTGTGCTGCGGGGAATTCGAATTCCAGCACGGTATGCTCATATCATGCAGCATCCGTACGGAAAATTCGAGCTTTTGAAACATTACGGCAACACAGCTAAAAGCCTGTGTGGGTGAACTGCCATTGGGGCAGTTCCGTTGAGAAACCGACGACCTTCCAGAGGCGATTTCGGACAAAATTTGAAACTGACCTCAGTTCGATTCATTGGCATTAATTAGAAAAGTCGGAGGCCAACTCCCTCAGAACTTAAATCGTCAAATGTGTCCATGCAAAGCCAGTTCCGTGGAACTAAGTCTGACTGTCCTGACTGTGCATTACAGTACGACACTGTACTCCGCCGCAGCGAAGTCCTCCGGGTACAGCGAGGCATATCTGGTCCCATGGAACTGGAAAGCGGCAGACATGGAACGGATCCCAAAAGGAGCCTCTTGTTGGCCTTCACTTTCCACTGGGAAAACCTACCTTTCCTCCGCGAAAACCAAAACTTGAGCCTGCCTTGTTGGATGCAAGACTGGTGTAGGCACCCTCTCTGCCACTTTTTGAGTGGCTTTTCCCCGAGATTGTGCGATCGTAATGATGTATGGCAGAAGGGGTGAAATTTCGTCCGATTAACTATTCACTGCAGTTGCTTCTGTTGTAATTTCTGAGGCAATGGTTGGTGATGGTTGGTTAACTAAAGATTGTGGACTATTTTTGCTTTGTATAGTTTCTGGAAATGTTGGATAGCAGTCTTGTCTGCTGCTTCTGTTTTTCTGCAAAACTGTGCAAGTAAGCTTGTGGAGCTATCTACTATTAAGAATCAGAACAAATTTTAGCTATGGCTACAAAGGTGGATCCTCCTGAGGGCACGTGTCCCCCTGGTAAGCATCAGTTTATGCTGTGGCGGACACTGTTTGAGATAGATACAAAGTACACTCCTATAAAGCCCATAGGAAAAGGAGCTTATGGTGTTGTGTGTTCAGCTAAAAACTCAGACTCAGGGGAGAAAATCGCGATAAAGAAGATTAGCAATGCATTTGAAAATGCAACGGACGCCAGGCGGACACTCCGAGAAATACGGCTTTTACGCCATCTTTATCACGAAAATATCATTGCCGTGAAGGATATCATGAAGCCGATTGGTCGGTACACATTCAACGACGTTTACCTTGTGTACGAGCTAATGGACACGGATTTACATCAAATTATCAGATCCTCTCAGCCTCTTACGGATGACCATTGCCAGTATTTTATCTACCAGGTACAAGTGGTCTGTTCCGCTATGTTGACACCTGATACTATGGCTACAAAGTTTTTGTTACAAATATTTTTTTAGGCATGTCCTCCAGGGAAGCTATGGAGTAATGAATTTCAAAGTTGTAAGTCATGACCTGCATGTTTGTGTGAAATCTTTTTTGCATCCAAGTGTAAAGGTTTTTATGTGCGTGGGGTGTTTTTCGTGTTATCTCTTGGTGCCCAATCTGCTTGCAGTTTGTTTGATGTTGTCTAAATGTGAATTATGTCATAATCAAAATTATTTAAGTATTTTTTGTCCTATTGTGGAGGGATCAACGTGAAGGCAGATGGTTGGTCAAAACCCAATCACTCATTCTTTCCACCCATTAGAGTTTAAAATGTGATCTTAACATTAATCATATCATTATTCACAGACTATTATTTCTCAACATGGTAGGACTGATAGCCCTTGTTCATAGTTGCTTTGCTTCTTCCATGACCTCACTACCTTTGCGACATTTTTCAAGTCTTTTGTGCGCTTGTTTCTCTTCACTACTTCTACAGAATTTCTTACCTTACTGTCTTTCAACCAGGTAATGCAGTCGTTTAGCCTTGTTCGAGTTTTGGTGTTTTATGGTGCGGGGTTTGCTTTCATCGTTTGCTCGTTAGTTGTCCCTCATCTTTTCTTTCTTATATTTTCTTCCTCCTTGCCCTTCAATTTTCTGACTCTTAAGTGTGGTTTCCGCCTTCGTGTATCACTTTTCTCTTGTTTTACTTCCGGTAGTTTCTGTGCTACTTGCATTCACTTCTGCTGTGCTTTTGTGTGTTATATTCGAGGTGGACTACTTTGTGTCTGGTTTATGACCCTTTTTACTGATTAAAAAGCTGTACTGGTTTTCATCTTTTTTTGTTGTCTTAAGAGCATTTAAGGAGCAGTGTGTAAGCTCTTTACTCTATGAACACCCCAAAATATGGAAATGGATATGTGATACGTGTATTCTTCAAACGTGTCCAATTGCAGCAATAGAAGTTGCCGATAGAAAACTGTTTTTGAAAATGTATATGTTCTTGAAAGTGTATATTATTCTGACTGTGACTGAATATGTCGCTGGGATTCAATTGCAGCTTCTTCGAGGCCTCAAGTATGTGCACTCAGCGAATGTTTTACATCGAGACTTAAAACCAAGCAATCTCTTATTAAACGCAAGCTGTGATTTGAAGATATGCGACTTCGGTCTTGCCCGTACAGGAACTGAGAAGGGATTCATGACAGAATATGTCGTTACTCGTTGGTATCGAGCTCCTGAGCTATTGCTGTCATGTGAGGAATATACGAGTGCCATCGACGTCTGGTCTGTGGGATGCATTTTCGCAGAGCTTCTAGGGAGAAAGCCTTTGTTTCCAGGAAAGGACTACATTCACCAGTTAAAGCTGATCATCAATATGATTGGCTCGCCAGATGAAGATGACTTGCATTTCATACAGAGTCAGAAGGCACGCAGCTACATTCGTTCCCTTCCTTACACTCCGCGGGTCTCTCTCTCTCGTCTTTATCCTCGTGCTAATCCTTTGGCAATCGACCTTATTGATCGAATGCTGGTTTTTGATCCTCGCAAGCGAATCACAGTCCAGGAAGCTTTAGAGCATCCTTACCTCTCCATGCTCCATGATGCGTCAGTGGAGCCTTCTGCGCCATCGCATTTTGACTTCGACTTCGAGGAAGAGGATTTGAAAGAGAGTGCTCTTCGGGATAAAGTCTGGTGTGAAATGCTTTACTATCACCCAGAGGCAGCAAACGAGGAGACTTCTTGAAGGAGGACAGGGGGGAAGAGGGGATTTTGTACACTGTAAGGTGACGTAAAAATGTTATTCTAAAAATGTTTTCTCTGTGAAGCAGATATTTTATGGTGTTTCCTCCTGAATTTCTTTTGCAAATACTTTTTTTTGTGAATATGATTTTGGATGGTCTTTCTGTTGGATTATGTTTTCACGCTGGATTGCAGTACATGCATTTACTGGCATTGTTTTTATCAATAAGCACGAAATGGGCATTAACTTGTTTAAAATGGTGTTCCTTTTAATTAAATATGTTTCGACTGCTTTTTTTCCGAGAGACATTCCCTTTTTTCCCCCTTCTGGGTCGTCACATCATTTGGCAATTATTCTCTACCCTTTTGCAGTTGTCTTTGACAGAAATAGGGAATAATTTTCTTTGCGTACAATTAGGACTAACTAAATGTTAAAAAGGGGATTTTTTGTCATATGCCAGGTATGGAATATGGAGCTAAAGGATCCAAATGGTACGATGGCAAGGACCCGACTCAGGACTCGCCTTGGCAATAGTTGCCGATGGTTGGATCATCACCTGGGAAACGACGGTCCCAAATTCTCGGATAATGGGTCTCGTTTGTAATGTTTTTGTTTATGAGAAATTAAAGCGGTATGCTATCAGGGTTGGTGAGTGTATGTTTGGGGGAGTATGTTGAAGTGAAAGATGACATAGGCACCTCTGTATGACATCTTTATGGGGCATTTCTTGGGCAAACGGCAATATGTTATTTTAAGGTAGCTGATCGAAGCACACTTGCAGTTGATCATTTTTCTAATAGGAGCAAACTTGTAGTAAGGTTTTTTAACCTTTCAGACATACTTGGTGTTCTTATTGCTGTGCCGAGTTCACCTGCTAATTTGTATATACAGTCTGGACTTTTGAAATGATGTTTTTTTTCATGTATTGTCCAAAGAATCATGTAAATTGATTCTAATTTAAATTGCCTCTGCGTGCATGTATGGGTGCTTTTGACATTACAAACTACTTTTGGATAGTCGTTGGTGGCGATTTAGTAGACGGAAAGCCATGGCCGGGTAATCATTGAGCCTGTTCCAAAATGTCTGTTAAGACAGATGTTCTTATCTTCTATTGCTGCCATCTTCTCTGCCACTCTCTTGAGCCTACTAGCTCATGGCGGTCACTATCCTCCCTAGTCCTCTCTCATTAATTCAATGCTTATGGGAGTTGGGTTTTTAGAGGGGTGCAAAATGGCTTGAAACAATGATAAAGAATCTAAATTCCTTATCAGCAATGGCAGATTTGTCAAGTAGAAGTCTGCGCGAATGTTATTTTGTGGAGTCTTGTTCTCATGTGATTACTTTTAAAAGGGTTGTGGTTCCTGTAAGAAATGGACGTCAATTAGAGGGAGCCTGCTCAATTTAAAGAGACGTGAATGTGACAGCGTGGCGAGAAAGCAGCAAATATTTCATATTCTTCATCAGCTACCATTTCCAGAAAAGGAATATTTCAGCATGTGTAACCTGCACTCGAAATGGGAATCTATCTTGATGATGACTTCGTTTCGCTCATTTGTCCTGTTGTCCATAGTCATCATGTTGATACATGGCATGAGTGATACGTCTTTCTTGCGTCATTGGTGGTATGCCAGAGGCTATGGAGATGTGTGCGAACGCAGGTCAACTTGGCAGGGTCCTGGTTTCTATGTGGGAACAGGATTGATGATGGTGCCAGATGGTTTAGTTCAACTGGCGTCATGTTTTCTGTTCACCAGCGAATGAAGTGCATGAGTTGAATCTAAAGCTGCGAGTCTGGGTCAAACCACTTCATATGGTTGATCACAAGAACGTTAAACTATTCAAAAAATATGCAACTTTACTAAAAAGAAAGTGTGATGTTTAACCATTCACGAACTCGGGGCCCTCACAGTTATTGCAACAGGAAGATTATCATCATTGATGTCACCACCTTCACTATCAAACCGAGCATCACCACTTTTACTCTTAAGGCACACAATCCAATATTTCAATGCACTTATTATTACATTTGTGACGGGCTTTGGCCGTTTCAGTTTCTCTTACGACTATAACCTCCTCCTCCAATGCCCTCCGCCGCTTTCCTATTCTCCCTTGAGTAATGGACAGCTGTAGAGTACTTTCACGTGAAGTCCTTTCAGAAGCAGGCTCCACCAAGCATGGGGAGGTTGTTATGCAGGGGTGGGTGCAGTGGTTGTTTTGCCAGGTTTTGTTTGTCAACTTTATTTATCTGAAGATTTAGTCAGGAAACTTGTTTGTCAGACTCGAGCGTCATCATTTGTCGTTTGCAATGTTTGCCTTCCTTTATTGATTGATCTTGTGTGTCAGTTTCGCTGTCATTCTGCCATTTTCGCCTCTCTATTGAGATGGTTTGCCATCATGGTTTTTTAAATGAGGATAATTATTGGCGTCCAATGCCCTACGACGAGTGCTGGCTTCTATATTACTTCGATCGTCTATTGCCCTTATGGATCGACGGCGTGTTTCGGAACTTCCTCCTTGTGCTCCTCCGGGATTCGGGGACTTACGTGGTTGCTTTCTGTAGATTTTTAGTTATGTTGGGGGTTTTTTTTTTGTTAAGTGTTAGTTTTTTCCTTTGATGTTTTGTTTCCGAGGTTTTGCTTTTTTGGGTGTTTTCGATTTTCCTGCCATTCTTTCGTATATTCGTCGGTTTTGCCTTGATTTTCCTTTTTGTTTATTCCCTCGTCATGTGGTTTTTTCAGTTTTAGCAATGCTACTTCCTTTTGTTCCTATGGACTCAGATGGTTTACCATCGCGCTTTTTAATAAAGTCGGCACACATTATACAATAGGATCAATGAAACCTCAAACATGGGTTCTGATATAGTTTGGTCCTAAATGAGGGACGCAAGAGTCGGTATTCCCAATTTTACTGCCCAAACTGCTCTGAATCAATCAGCCCTGGAAAGCAGATGTACTTTTTACACATATGACCTCAATTGCAACGATTGCACATCACGCTCTTTAATAAAAGCCGGTTTTTTTTTTATCATTTAACTGGATAGAACGACTTTATTAGGAAAGCACAATGGTAAACCACCTGAGACATGACAACAAAAACCGGAAGGCAAAAACGAAACTTAAAAAAACCAAACACGGGTGGAAGCAAAAAAAGGAAAAACAGTGCAAAAGGGCGAGCCAACAAAAGATATTGAAAGGAACAACACGCACAAGAACAACAAGAAAATAGCGAACCCGAAAAAAAATCACCTAACCAAGCCTCAACATAGCCAAAATACTAGGAAATTGAACCCCTTAAATTCACCATGCTTGGAGGAGCACAATGAGGAAGTTCAGGAATACATTGACGATCCATAACAAGTAACAACAATAGAAGATCGCAGGGGGATAGAAGCCGACACTCACCGTAAAGTGACAGATAGACGCTGACGGTAAAAAGCTGTAGTGACAGAAGCAGGAGGGCTCCTGCAAAACAGTAAAGACCGCCGACCACAAGTACGGAGGAACTCATCCAAATTAACCCGCAGAGGACTAAATTTCTCAATCGCCGTTTGAATAAAGTCATCCACAGCATCGCAGTGTGCCTCATCACACACCTTCTCAGGCCACTTCAACATGTCGAGCCACCTGAACCACGGCTGTATCCGCGGCAGGCTTCCCCAAAACCATGTCACCAACAATACGACCACCATAAAGCAAAAACGATATCAATTCGAGAGGACATGGCCGCACTATAACACGACAGAGCCTAGTAATGGTGGATGAGGGAAGGACAAGCCTAAACCCGAGGGCGGTGGTGAATGGAACAGATGTGAGGCGTAGAATGGAAACCAGATGCCAACCTCCAGAACCAGGGCCCCCTCAAGCTCCAAAAGAGAAGGATGGAAATATGGAACGCTCGAGAAGACTGCACAAGAAATATTTTGGATGAAGGTTTGGCGAACAACCAGCTGGAAAAAGCCACCAGACTCACCAGACTCGTGACTTCGGAACAATTTGGAGAAACCACACAAAGTCAACGAAGTAGCGGCTCGCAGCAAGGTTGGAAGAGAGTCAAGGCTTTCTACGAAGAAGGCACACCCATGGAAGATCATGCATCAAGCTCAAGAGCCAGGGCCCAGCAGGAGGGAAGACAGGTAAGTGAAAATCAGACTTTTGGAGATTCATTTCCTGCAAGTACTCAAATGCAGATGTTTTTGCAGCGCATTTCTTTTCTGAAGGGGGAGCTATATCCCTTCATGAAATGTTGAGGGACATTTCTGCTGAAAATGATGAGAGAAGGACAAACGCAAGACAAATTAGGCATCTTGGATGCGTTTGGCGCAATGCATATTTCTCCGGCGAATTAATAATATTAAATACAACATAATGAAAGAACCATTCTCTTCCCACAGTGCTTTCATGTCGGACAGTCACGCAAACCATAAATACCAGCGTCCCTAGATAAACAGGGAAGTAAAACACAAAAAAAATAACTGAAGCGTCTCTTTAGTATCGTAGAACAAAAATAGATAACAACAAATGTACATAATTTTTTCCCCATTTGATCATGACTAGTGCCTTCACCTATCTCTTCTCAAATAGACGAACATATAAGGAATGAAAAAATAACATCTCCAATAACAAAATCTAACCTTGTTCACAACTAAAACCTAGATGATCAGTTCGTTTCTACTCTCTCTCCCTCCAGACCAGATTTTCTACTGCAAAATTTCTTACACCAGAAATAGGAAGTTTCCGTTTTCCCCCTAAAAATACTTTGCAAAACAATGTGGAAGGTGACAATAGACAAAACTAAGCTACAAAATCCCCACTGTCCCTTTTCCTATTTCCACTAATTTCCTCATACTAAATGTTATGATAAAAATAAATAAATAAAATCCCCATCCTGGAAAAAAATTAAATTATTACTTCGTTCCCACTGGTCCACTAATATCCCTTTTCCACTCCAGGATTTATTTAGAGGTCTCAATCTCTCTCGAGAAAAATTGCCCATTATTCTTTACTTTTTTTTTTCAAATTCTTGATTTCGGACTCTCCTTTTTTGCCTTGAGAACGTGCAGTTGGCGTTGGAGAGTTGCCACGTGGCGGATCGCCTCGTCCAAGAGGGAGGCAGGATCCATGGAGGCTGCATGGGGGAGGAGTTCCTGAGAGGAGGAAAAAGAGGGAGAGAGCGATTTAGTGAGCAGAAGACGCCAAAACAAGGAAGGGAGAGAAGAACAAGAAAGTAAAGAGGCGAGGGGAAGGGAGGGAAGTGAGCTGGAAGTGAAAAGAAAATACAGAATGAAGGAAGGGAGAGAGATACTAGAAAGAAATAAGACTAGAAAGAAGGGAGGGGAAGAAAGAGAAGGAGAGAAACGAATAGGAAATTTAAGGAAGATGGAGAAGCGGGAAGGGAAGCACAGAAAAGGAGAGAAAAGAAACAGTGGGGAGAAAATGTGTTTTCCACCAAAAAAAGAGAATTCCGCAAAAATCCAAATTTCTGTCGTCCTCACCTGAAGTGACTTCATATGCGGCGCCAGACAGCTGTCAATCTCAGAGTCGTCCTCCTCCCACCCTTCCTCTGCCTTATCTTCGCACTCCCTCTCCTTCTCCCTCGCATTCCCACCATCTCCCCTCCTTCTCTTACAACTCTCCTCCCCGCCTCCCTCCCTCCTCCCTCTCTTCCTGCCACACGTGGCCGCATCCTCGTCCTCCTCTCGCTCCTTGCATTCGCCACGTGGCAGCCACGTGTCGTCCTCTTCCCCGCCCAAAATCCCTTCCTCCACCTCACACAGAATCCCGTCCAGCCACGCGTCGTCGTCCGCCTCCCCGCTGTCCACCGACTGCGTGGCAGCTTCCGACTCTGCCACCTGTCCGCCCATGGATTCTCCGCTGACAGACCTGGGCGCCGATTGGGCGCTGCTGCAGACATTCTGCTGCCACGTGGCACCCATCTGATGGTTCCAAAGGAGCGGTGTAGTGGGGCTTCCAGGTGCCACGTGGCTGGCTTTCGGAGCCTGGAAGAACGGAGCCTGAGTCTGCGACATGTGGTACTCCGACTTCGCGGCGGAGGAGAAGTTAGAAGGCGACACGTGTCCCATCTGCGGGGCGTAGTGCGCCAGCGCGATGTACCGTGCCAGCTGGCCGAGCTGCGCTGGCAGGTGCTGGCGCTCGATCTGCAGGCGCGCGTCCTGCAGCCGCCGGAGGAGCTGCAGGGCGGCCGCCGCCTGGTGGAACTCGGTGGCCATGGCGGGGAACGGGGAACCGGGCGGGGAAGCCGGCGGCCGACGACGGGGAATTCGCAGCGAGTGCGCGAGAGTGAGTGGAGGAGTCGGGGGTTTCCGAATTGGGTGTGCACCGAGTGTGCTGTGGTTGTGGAGCAGGGGTAAGGCAGGGAGGGAGAGGGAGAGGGAGGTAAGGAATCTGAGTGATGGGAGGGAGAGTGGAGGGATGGGGTATTTAAGAGGAGAGGGGAGGCGTGTGTCACGTCGCGAAGAGGACAATTTGACGGGAAGCGGGGAAGGCGAGACGGGCGGTCAAAAATACGCGGCGGAATTAACGCAAACGGCTGATTTTCTAACGACCGTCTTCGTACAGTCGTCCTGAATGATTCGCGGCGACTCTTCAGTACGAACACTCGGATTGACGGTTCCTATCCGCCAAACATGTGTACGGACGGTAGTTGAATCTTGGGAATCCGGGCGACGGGGAGGTCGACGGAACGTGCAGCCGGATGCCGATAAGCATCGCCCGTACAGGACAAGTGTACGGCTAGTGAGGGGAAATGCAGCGAAAAAGAGATTGAAAGAACTGAATTGTACTTTCTTGTGGGATCGAAGTTGATAACGACATAGATTTTATTTTCAGCGATATGGAGGATTGGGCAAACCGACAAAACGCTGACGGCAGCGTGATTCGAGTATTGCCAAGCGGATATTTGTTCCCAAACGGATTGCGGAGGCTTGGAGGGGATCGCAGCACAAATGAGGCTGTACGGAACCTGAGCCATTAAACCGTCCTTTGTCTGCAAATTGAATTTGGCAATTTCACCTAAACGACAAAAAAGTACGACTGGGTGTGAATTGAAACTCATTGGATGGGACGATCTAGTGCAACTGACAGGTGCCGGTCCTAACCGTACAGAAGTACCAGAATAAGCGGCTCTGGCCGACATCCAAGCTCCCGGACAAGAAGAGGGAGTCGGGCAAAAAGTAGAAAAACAAACCCCCCTGCCCGTGACAGCGACATTTTCAGCATGCGTACCGCCGTCTCTGGCTGCGAATGTGTTACCCCGGTCACGTCGATAGGGCTCCCCTAAATGATTGCGACTGTTGTACTGCGCGAAACACAGCCGACGCTTCAGATCTTTTCGAATGAGACCAAATGATTGGAATCCAACGGCTCAACGTGCTGCAAGGCAGAGTAAGCGGATATTGTATACGTGGCAGCTGCTAGTGGAAGAAAGGAATAGCTGCTGGATACTGCATGAGAATGCAGCAGCTAAAAACTTCAAAAAGTTACATCTGTACGGAAAGGTCAGACGTATGAGCTTCAGTCCACGTATGCCGGACCTGGAGTCCATGTGTATTCGCACGCGCGGCAACTTGGTGCAATAATTCCGATGGCTCCGCTGCGTCGGATAGAGTCGCTACCACGCGTCAGGATCCAGCGTGCACTTTCAGACTCAGAACACGAACGGTGCAGATGGATCTGCGTCACCGCACGCTTGGCACGAACGGCCGACTCAAGTTAAGGTGAGCGGAAATCTCAAACGACTCGCAAACCTCCTTCAAACTGCCGCCAAGCTGCCTCCAAACTGCCCGCAAAGTGTTTTTCAAGCGGACGCATTTGGCATGTAGCAGTTAATGCGACTATATCCCGCTCGCCTCAAAGTCTTGTCGTTTAGGAAAGTGCTTCAGGATCCCGAGTCACGACAGAGCCGCGGGTACAGGAAACAAAAAGACTTTCGTCACCGCATGATGATCATTGCGTATCAAAAGTCTGTGGTGCCGACATTCCGCAGCTGACACGTGTCAAATAGACGCATTCACTACTAGGCGGTCAAACCACCGGCTGACGAGATTCCTAAAGGCGAGGCGAGCCAAAAAATGTTTTTTTCAAAACCGTCGGCACTTTCAATTACGTCGACGAATACGACACGGCGGTGTCACACGACGGGTAAGTATTTGTCACCCGCATTACCTGTCCTTGTATCATGTTTATCGAAAGGACAAAAAACGATGCTAATGATACACCATGAGGAACGTTTGGACGAATTTCCAACTGCGGAAATGTGACAAATGAGTAACGCTCCTACGAATATACGTCTTTGTCGACGTACGTCTTCACCGACATCTCGCACCGACAAAACCGTACGCCTACTTTTCAAATGGGCAGCGAAAGCATTTCTTAGAAGCGGAAGCCGAACCGGAGGGGCAGACAGACGGGCTCGAGAAATGAGAAATGCGACATCCAACGCGTCTTTTTGCAAACAGCCAAAGCATCCGCACGCACAGGTGTCGTTTAGCGCTTCCGTGACCACTTCCTAACTCGGCATGGAACCGTCCGATCCAGCCGTCTCTAGGAAGCCACGTGGCTGACGATCCGCGAATGCTTCCACGCGACAACACAGCGGATATCCCCTCTTTAAAAGACAATGTCCAGCTCGTACATCCATTGTTCCATATTATAATTACGCTTCTCGATTGTCGATGTTTTCAGTTTTGTTACTTTCTGTTCTGAATTAGAAAAAAAAAAAAAAATCTTTCATATATGATTGTAAAGGCTCTTTCAACCTGGATCTTGTAGTGCGACCTTTTAACAATCAATATTTAAAATTATACAAAATAATTCAAAGTTCTCGTCGCATTCACGCGGGTTCGTACACTTTGATTGCTTTTGTGTGATGAATTTTCAATTTTAAATTCTCGAGAAACTTTGTTTAAAATTCTGTATTTTTTTTGGGCTAAAAAATGTCAAGATAAGACCATTTAGAGGGAGAAATTGCAAAAAGGTTTTTTTGTAAGTTACAGTACAACACCAAGTTTATTCAGGGCTAATTGTTGCTTAGAAGTTTTTTTTTTCGAAAAGTTTCACACGTTGCGCTGGACTGATTTTTAATTTTAAAGAGCTAAATTTAAATTTATTTCTAGTAGACCTTCATGAGTATCGAGACACCACATTACTTCGTGATTTTTTACATGTAGAACTCAGCTATTTTAAAAGATATTTCACATGTTCGATTTGCCCTTTAAAACAGTATTGACATGTAAAACTCTCACCTGATTTTATTTTGTAATAAAAGAGGCCCAGGTCCACGTTTGCCATCATCACGCTTCCACGGATTTGAGATATAGGTTTTACACTTATATCAGTCCCCACCAAATTACAGACATTTACACAATACTAATTGCCTTCTGGGATGTCGCCGAAAAGGAGCTTTTCCCCTTTGCAATATTCACAACACTTACGTTTAGTTTTAAAAATGCCAAGTTTTATTACGAAAGTGCGATGGTAAACAATCTGAGACATGGAAAACAACAGACTGCAAAACCAAAAAATAAAAAACTAAGTGGGGAGGGAAGCAAGCAAAAGGGAGAAACAATGCGAAAGAAACTAACACACAGACAAAGGGCACATGAAACAAAGATTCTAAGAGAGGCAACAATTCACCAGAGTAGAGACACATCAGTGTGCTGAAATACCAAACCAAAACTCAATAGGAATAAAGATCTACAAAAAGCAACCTCACAAGTCACCCAAGCATGAGGGACCACTCTCAGGGAGTTCCGTAACACGACGACGATCTCCAACCGCAACAAACGATAGAAGGAGGATAGAAGCCTGCACCCGTTGTAAAGCCACAGATAAACATTGACGCTAAAAAAAAATAAGGACCGAAGAAGGAGGGCTCCCAGGGCCCTTCTCTCGAAAGAGCGCCGACCACAAGTAATGAGAAACTCGTCAAAAGCAACACCCAAACAACCAAATATCTGACCGCCATCCGAACAAAGTCATCCATGGTACCTCAATGTGCATAATCATGCTCCATTTTTTTTGCCGAGTCACGGGTGGCCACTCCAACATGACGAGCCGCATGACCAACGACTATATCCGAGGCTGGGTTCGCCAAAACAATGTTCACCGAATATACGAAGTGCACCATCGAGTACTGCAATATCAATCAGACGCAAAAGAATAATATGTGAAACCTCACGTCGAACACAATGTCCCTCCTCAAAGGCGATTGTCATAATGGTGTCGCGAATGGTGTCGTGGGCTTGAAACAACTCTCCCTCTTGAGAGAAACGAAGCAAATAGACACCGTCGGACTGAAGGACAAGGTCACACGTGTTGTCCATAGCCTATTTCAGCCATGGATTACTCACGGAAACACCCACAGACTACCTCAAAAACAGCTGTGTTTCAGACAGCACAGATTACTCCAAAATAAACATAATCACCTCAAACTGCACCAACGTGCAGTATACCATATAAAATGAAAACTCCCAAAGTTACAGCCAAATCCACCAAGGCATCTAGAAGATATAAGCTCCAGAGTTTCCCAAAAATTGCTGACAGCTTCACAAACTAACTGCTCACAGAATCTTACAAGGATACTGGAATACAACGACACTTCACACACATATATATTCTATATCATAGAATCACTCCACAAAGTTTCACATGAAAGCACCAAACATAGTGATCACACCAACAGGTCAAAGATGCAGAAAACAGTTTGCCATTGCTTTGATAAACTTGACTGCGATACATAAAATAATCTAAGTCCTGCAAGTTATACTCAGAGAGTTCACTATTGAATGTACGGAGGCATACCAGCCGTACTGTATCTACTCTAATAAACTAATTAGTCAAAAGGACAAACCTCTGTTTTACAGAATATTTATACCGCACTCTTAGTATGTCAGAAACCAAGCTACCGCTAAGCAACTACTAAGCTACCACTACCGTACAATCATCATTACTCGAAATCTATCCTATTCATATTATCCGCAGCTGCGCTAGCTGCGGTGGCTGCGTTGTCCGTACGGATCATAAAAATAGTCGCAGTTGCGTTGCCTTAACTGTGTCGCAGCTCCGCCGTATCGGCGACGCCTATTTCAATATTTTGTTTTGACATATCGGATCGCTTCGCGATCCGCCATCCATTTGTTAGTGCCTGTTCACGCCACTTTAATTATATTCGTACGTTCGCTCCCCCAATCCGTGAATCTATTCGAGCCTCCATATTAAATCCACTTAGCAGTTACGCACAAAATGTCTCGTACGCACGAAACTAACTTTTTAAAACAACACTCCCCTGAAAATTTAGTTTCGTGCACCCAGATAAATATGCAGCGTGTAATGCTATGCTGCTAGGCTGCGCTAGTTTTACATCGCAGCGCAGTATGAATACAAAGTGCAGCGTGTACTGCTATGCTGCCATGCTGCGCTAATTCGACATCGCAGTCCAAGCTGCTGCTCTTTTTCACCCTTAACTTCCTCCTCAGATCCTCATCTACTGAGACTAGAGCTTTCAAATTCAACACTCCCCTAAAGCTTTAGACTCATTAGTCCATTTTGTATGCAGATATTTCTACTCTAATGGATAAACAAACGAAAGAAGGAAGAAATATTTAAATATGCAAAATTCTCTATCAACCTCCACTATTCACATACAAGAATTTTAGCAAAAACAACACATCAGCACTGCTTCGCCGACGTCGCCATTGCTCCTGCTGCCTTCTTCCAATTCCCATTCGCCTTTTTGAAAACTTCCACCTTGCAAAAAGTGTACTGTAATAGCTCCCCTTACGCCATAAATGCCAAACTGTCCCTTCACTATTGCAATAACACCTCTCCAGTAAATCCAAGTTTCCACTCATCTTCGTCACTTAGCCATGTTATCAAGTTTGCCGAAAATCTATCACCTACACACTTTTATCAAACAGTTGCTGTACATTCTCTCCTGTTAGATACTTCCACGCCATCCACTTCCTTAGATGTATGTTACTGACGCTACTACACCAAATTCTCATGAAATTTCCTGTAAATTCGTTCAAGTCTTCCCATTTTCCCGTTACACATTCTCTCACTGAATCCGGTTGCGCTCTTCGGTGTGATCGATTTTGTAACATGCTTCTTCTCCAACTGTTTTTCTGCAATCTATCTTTCTTTCTTGGTTTCTTATGACTATCTGCTCTGTTCATAGTTTTTCCATGGTTTCCCTTCCCATTACCTCTATAAAGTGTAGTTTTTCTTACTAATTTTTGGTATTTTTCCATAGATATGCCACTTCTCTTAAGTGTATGTATATTTAATATATTCAGTTTGACCCTCTTTTCAGTTAGCTGCTCTTTCCTCTTCCTATGATTCTTTCTTATTTTCCATATTCCTCCAGATTTATGACCTTTTCTGTTCTCATGAACTTTCTTCTTTAGCCTTATTTTCTTAACAGTATTTACCTATATTTCGCTGAGTTGAATAGTTTTTAAACCCACAGTATTTTCCTCTTCTGATGTTAATTCCCCATTTTGTGTAAATTCATTCTTTTCTATCTCATCATCATCTCTTTCTCTTTCTTGAAGTTCTATTTTCATTTCAGTGTTCTCTATTTCTAAAGAATGTTCTTCAACCAATTTTAAGTTTACTTCTTTAACTCCCCTTACTTCATGAATCTCTTCTCCTTGTACGTCATGCTCACACGCCAATTTATCACAAGAAGGAGTTACACAAACCGAGTCTTCTTCACTCTCTTCTGCTTCTCTTATTGTAGTTGCCTCTTCCTTTAGTAAGTGTGTGTCACTCACCAATCTGTCATAGGTAATATTGACAGTAACCGGATCCTTTTCTGTCACCTCTTTCTCCTCATTCCGAACAACACAAAAGGTCGGTAAATAAATAAATTTGTCAACACACGGTGTATGCCTTTTGTCATCTGTCGAGTCTTGTCTCTCACTTACGAAAGCACTTGATTCCCTTCTTGTTGAGGGTCGGACAAGGTTGTTGTCCCATCCATCTCTGAAATTCCCTGAAACACATGCACTTTTATATGATGGACATACCCTGAAGGTATGTCCTAAATCATTACAGTAAAAACAGTTCTTAGGTCGATCTCCAAACTCACTATTTCCTTTAATTTTCTGAAACTGAGACTTTGATTCCTTTATATTTTTTTCACTTGATAAAACCTTTCTATTAGCCTCTTCATCTAGAACAACTCGTCTAGCTACAGTTAAACTCCAATCCCTTTTATCAATTAAAGTCAATCGATCTAATGCACTCTTATATCCTTTAGGTAGACTTCTCATTAACAACATAGCTTGTTGAGCATTTGTAAAGTTTCCTCCTGCCAAATCATTTTCTGCAAATAATACTTGTAAGTCAATACAGTGTTTCTCCATACTACCTCCTACATACTTGTGTTCAACTATTTTGGTAACACTACTAAGCCAATGATATCTTGTGTTCATACATCCTCC
>JBBHKE010001863.1:0-12645 GCA_037447655.1 Zygnema cylindricum | reverse complement strand
TCCAGAACCAGGCCCCCCTCAAGCTCCAAAAGAGAAGGATGGAAATATGGAACGCTCGAGAAGACTGCACAAGAAATATTTTGGATGAAGGTTTGGCGAACAACCAGCTGGAGAAAGCCACCAGACTCACCAGACTCGTGACTTCGGAACAATTTGGAGAAACCACACAAAGTCAACGAAGTAGCGGCTCGCAGCAAGGTTGGAAGAGAGTCAAGGCTTTCTACGAAGAAGGCACACCCATGGAAGATCATGCATCAAGCTCAAGAGCCAGGGCCCAGCAGGAGGGAAGACAGGTAAGTGAAAATCAGACTTTTGGAGATTCATTTCCTGCAAGTACTCAAATGCAGATATTTTTGCAGCGCATTTCTTTTCTGAAGGGTGAGCTATATCCCTTCATGAAATGCTGAGGGACATTTCTGCTGAAAATGATGAGAGAAGGACAAACGCAAGACAAATTAGGCATCTTGGATGCGTTTGGCGCAATGCATATTTCTCCGGCGAATTAATAATATTAAATACAACATAATGAAAGAACCATTCTCTTCCCACAGTGCTTTCATGTCGGACAGTCACGCAAACCATAAATACCAGCGTCCCTAGATAAACAGGGAAGTAAAACACAAAAAAAATAACTGAAGCGTCTCTTTAGTATCGTAGAACAAAAATAGATAACAACAAATGTACATAATTTTTTCCCCATTTGATCATGACTAGTGCCTTCACCTATCTCTTCTCAAATAGACGAACATTTAAGGAATGAAAAAATAACATCTCCAATAACAAACTCTAACCTTGTTCACAACTAAAACCTAGATGATCAGTTCATTTCTACTCTCTCTCCCTCCAGATCAGATTTTCTACTGCAAAATTTCTTACACCAGAAATAGGAAGTTTCCGTTTTCCCCCTAAAAATACTTTGCAAAACAATGTGGAAGGTGACAATAGACAAAACTAAAGCTACAAAATCCCCAATGTCCCTTTTCCTATTTCCACTAATTTCCTCATACTAAATGTTATGATAAAAATAAATAAATAGAATCCCCATCCTGGAAAAATATTAAAATTATTACTTCGTTCCCACTGGTCCACTAATATCCCTTTTCCACTCCAGGATTTATTTAGAGGTCTCAATCTCTCTCGAGAAAAATTGCCCATTATTCTTTACTTTTTTTTTTCAAATTCTTGATTTCGGACTCTCCTTTTTTGCCTTGAGAACGTGCAGTTGGCGTTGGAGAGTTGCCACGTGGCGGATCGCCTCGTCCAAGAGGGAGGCAGGATCCATGGAGGCTGCATGGGGGAGGAGTTCCTGAGAGGAGGAAAAAGAGGGAGAGAGCGATTTAGTGAGCAGAAGACGCCAAAACGAGGAAGGGAGAGAAGAACAAGAAAGTAAAGAGGCGAGGGGAAGGGAGGGAAGTGAGGTGGAAGTGAAAAGAAAATACAGAATGAAGGAAGGGAGAGAGATACTAGAAAGAAATAAGACTAGAAAGAAGGGAGGGGAAGAAAGAGAAGGAGAGAAACGAAAAGGAAATACAAGGAAGATGGAGAAGCGGGAAGAGAAGCACGGAAAAGGAGAGAAAAGAAACAGTGGGGAGAAAATGTGTTTTCCACCAAAAAAAGAGAATTCCACAAAAATCCAAATTTCTGTCGTCCTCACCTGAAGTGACTTCATATGCGGCGCCAGACAGCTGTCAATCTCAGAGTCGTCCTCCTCCCACCCTTCCGCTGCCTTCTCTTCGCACTCCCTCTCCTTCTCCCTCGCATTCCCGCCATCTCCCCTCCTTCTCTTACAACTCTCCTCCCCGCCTCCCTCCCTCCTCCCTCTCTTCCTCCCACATGTGGCCGCGTCCTCGTCCTCCTCTCGCTCCTTGCATTCGCCACGTGGCAGCCAAGTGTCGTCCTCTTCCCCGCCCAAAATCCCTTCCTCCACCTCACACAGAATCCCATCCAGCCACGCGTCGTCGTCCGCCTCCCCGCTGTCCACCGATTGCGTGGCAGCTTCCGATTCCGCCACCTGTCCACCTATGGATTCTCCGCTGACAGACCTGGGCGCCGATTGGGCGCTGCTGCAGACATTCTGCTGCCACGTGGCACCCATCTGATGGTTCCAAAGGAGCGGTGTAGTGGGGCTTCCAGGCGCCACGTGGCTGGCTTTCGGCGCTTGGAAAAACGGAGCGTGAGTCTGGGGAACGTGGTAGTCCGACTTCGCGGCGGAGGAGTAATTAGAAGGCGACACGTGTCCCATTTGCGGGGCATAGTGCGCCAGCGCGATGCACCTTGCCAGCTGGCCGAGCTGCATGGGCAGGTGCTGGCGCTCGATCTGCAGGCGCGCGTCCTGCAGCCGCCGGAGGAGCTGCAGGGCGGCCGCCGCCTGGTGGAACTCGGTGGCCATGGCGGGGAACGGGGGGAAACGGGCGGGGAAGCCGGCGGCCAGCGACGCGGAATTCGCAGCGAGTGCGCGGGAGTGAGCGGAAGAGTCGGGTGCCAAATCGGGTGTGCACCGAGTGTGCTCTAGTCGTCAAGCAGGGGTGAGGCAGGGAGGGAGAGGGAGGTAGGGAATCTGAGTGATGGCCAGGAGAGTGGAGGGATGGGGTATTTAAGAGGAGAGGGGAGGCTTGTGTCACGTCGCGAAGAGGACAAATTTGACGGGAACCGAGGAAGGCGAGACGGGCGGTCAAAAATACGCGGCGGAATTACCGCAAACGGCTGATTTTCTAACGACCGTCTTCGTACAGTCGTCCTGAATGATTCGCGACGACTCTTCAGTACGGACACTCGGATTGACGGTTCCTATCCGCCATATATGTGTACGGAAAGTAGTTGGATCTTTGGAATCCGGCCGACGGGGAGGTCGACGGAACGTGCAGCCAGATGCCGATAAGCGTCGACCGTACATGAGTAGTGTACGGCTAGTGAGGGGAAAAGCAGCGAAAAAGAGATTGAAAGAACTGAATCGTACTTTCTTGGGGGATCGAAGTTGATAGCGACATAGATTTTATTTCCAGCGATATGGCGGATTGGGCAAACGGACAAAACGCTGACGGCAGCGTGATTTGCGTTTTGCCAAGCGGATATTTGTTCCCAAACGGATTGCGGAGGCTTGCTGGGGATCGCAGCACAAATGAGCCTGTACGGACATGAGCCATTAAACCGTCCTTTGTCTGCATATTGAATTTGGCAATTTCACATAAACGACAAAAGTACGACCGGATGTGAATTGAAACTCATTGGATGGGACGATCTAGTGGCCACAACTGACAGACGCTGGTCTTAACCGTACAGAAGTACCAGAATAAGCGGCTCTGGCCGACATCCAAGCTCCCAGACAAGAAGAGGGAGTCGGGCAAAAGTGCAAAACCAAAACCCCGTGCCCGTGACAGCGACATTTTCAGCATGCGTACCGCCGTCTCTGGCTACAGATGTGTCACCCATGTCACGTCGATAGGGTTCCCCCGAATGATTGCGACTGTTGAACTGAGCGAAACACAACCGACGCTTCAGATCTTTTCGAATGAGGCCAAATGACTGGAATCTAACGGCTAAACGTGCTGGAAGGCAGAATAAGCGGATATTGTGTACGTGGCAGCTGCGAGTGGAAGAAAAGAATAGCTGCTGGATACTGCATGAGAATGCAGCAGCTAAAAACTTCCAAAAAGTTACAGCTGTACGGAAAGTTCAGACGGATGAGCTTCAGTCCACGTATGCCGGACGCGGAGTCCTTGTGTATTCGCACGCGCGGCGACTTGGTGCAACAATTCCGATGGTTCGGCTGCGTCGGATAGAGGCGCTACCACGCGTCAGGATCCAGAGTGCACTTTCAGACTCGGAAAGCGAACGGTTCAGATGGATTTGCTTCGCCGCACGCTTGGCACGAACGGCCGACTCAACTTAAGGTGAGCGGAAATCTCAAACGACTCGCAAACCTCCTTCAAACTGTCGCCAAGCTGCTCCAAACTGCCCGCAAAGTGTTTTTCAGGCGGACGCATTTGTCACATAGCAGTTAATGCGACTATATCCCGCTCGCCTCAAAGTCTTGTCGTTTAGGAAAGCGCTTCAGGATCCCGAGTCACGACAGAACCGCTGGTACAGGAATCAAATAGACTTTCGTCACCTCACGATGATCATTGCATATCAAAAGTCTGTGGTGCCGAGATTCCGCAGGTGACACGTGTCGAAGATCCGCATTCACTAAAAGGCGGTCAAACCACCGGCTAACGAGATTCCTAAGGGCGATGCGAGCCAAAAATGTATTTTTCAAAAACCGTCGGCACTTTCAATTACGTCGACGAATAAGACACGGTGGTGTCACACGACGGGTAAGTATTTGTCACCCGCATTACCTGTCCCTGTATCATGTTTATCGAAAGGACAAAAAGCGATGCTAATGACATACCATGAGGAACGTTTGGACGAATTTACAACTGGGGAAATGTGACAAATGAGGAACGCTCCTGCGAATATACGTCTTTGTCGACGTACGTCTTCACCGACATCTCGGACCGACAAAACCACACGCCGACATTTCAAACGGGCAGCGAAAGCATTTCTTAGAAGAGAGAAGCGGAAGCCGAACCGGAGGGGCAGACAGACGGGCTCAAGAAATGCGACACCCAATGCGTCTTTTTTCAAACAGCCAAAACATCCGCACGCACAGGTGTCGTTTAGCGCTTCCGTGACCGCTTCTTGACTCGGCATGGAACCGTCCGATCCAGCCGTCTCTGGGAAGCCACGTGGCCGACGATCCGCGAATGCTTCCGCCGACAACACAGCGGATATTCCCTCTTCAAAAGACAATGTCCAGCTCGTAAATCCATATTTCCATACTATAATTACGCTTCTCGATTGTCGATTTTCTCAGTTTTGTTACTTATTGTGCTGAATTAGGAAACAAAAAAATAATTCTTTCATACGTGATTGTAAAGGATCTTGTAGTGCGACCTTTTACCAACCAATCTTCAAAATTATACAAAATAATTCATATTTTCTCGTTGCTTTCACGTGGGTTCGTACACTTTGATTGCTTTTATGTGATGGATTTTCAATTTTAAATGCTCGAGAAACTCTGTTAAAAATTCTGTAATTTTGTTGCGCTAAAAAATTACAAGATTAGACCATTTAGAGTGAGAAATTGAAATTTTAAACTAAATCCAAAATTTTCACATAAACATTTCAAAGGTTTTGTTGTCAGTTACAGTACAACACCAAGTTTATTCAGGGCTAATTGTTGCTTAGAAGGTGATTTTTTTCGAAAAGTTTCACACGTTGCGCTGGACTGATTTATAATTTTAAAGAGCTAGATTCAATTTTGTTTCTAGTAGACCTTCTTGAAGAGAAAGAGGGTAAAATTGGCCAATTTGAAAAAGAAAAATGATTGGATGAAGCCTTCCGAACTATTATTTTTCTACTTGTATTCTATGTATCGAGACACCACATTACTTCGTGTTTTTTTACATGTAGAACTCAGCTCTTTTAAAAAGATCTTTCACATGTACGACTTGCCCTTTAAAACAGTACTGACATGTAAAACTCTCACCTGATTTTATTTTGTAATTAAAGAGGCCCAGGTCTACGTTTGCCATCATCACGCTTCCACGGATTTGAGATATAGGTTTTACACTTATATCAGTCCCCACCATTATAGACATTTACACAATACTAATTGCCTTCTGGGATGCCGCCGAAAAAGGAGCTTTTTCCTTTGCAATATTCACAACATTTGCGTTTAGTTTTAAAAATTCCAAATTTAGTTACCAAAGTGCGATGGTAAACAATCTGAGACATGGAAACCAACAAAAAAATAATGGATTGCAAAACCAAAAATGAAAAACTAAATGGGGAGGGAAGCTAGCAAAAGGGAGAAACAA
The DNA here is from genome assembly GCA_037447655.1 of Zygnema cylindricum. Taxonomy (NCBI): domain Eukaryota; kingdom Viridiplantae; phylum Streptophyta; class Zygnematophyceae; order Zygnematales; family Zygnemataceae; genus Zygnema; species Zygnema cylindricum. The sequence goes on along the minus strand of JBBHKE010001863.1, from coordinate 6,784 downwards.
TGCGAAAGAAACTAACACACAGACGAAGGGCACGTGAAACAAAGATGCTAAGAGAGGCAACAATTCACCAGAGTAAAGACACATCAGTATGCTTAAATACCTAACCAAAACTCAATAGGAATAAAGATCTACAAAAAGCAACCTCACAAGTCCCCCAGGCATGAGGGACCACTCTCAGGGAGTTCCGTAACACGGCGAGGATCTCTAACCGCAACAACCGATAGGAGGATAGAAGCCTGCACCCGCTGTAAAGCCACAGATAAACATTGACGCTAAAAAAAAGTAAGGGGCGAAGTAGGAGGGCTCCCAGGGCCCTTCTCTCGAAAGAGCGCCGACCACAAGTAAGGAGAAACTCGCCTAAAGCAACACCCAAACAGCCAAATATCTCGACCGCCATCCACATAAAGTCATCCATGGTACCTCAGTGTGCATAATCCTGCTTTTTTTTTGCCGCGTAGCCGGTGGCCACTCCAATATGACGAGCCGCATGACCATCGACTATATCCGAGGCTGGGTTCGCCAAAACAATGTTCACCGAATATACAACGTGCACGAGTAGTACAATATCAATCCGACTCAAAAGAATAATATGTCAAACCTCACGTCGAACACAATGTCCCTCCTCAAAGGCGATTGTCATAATGGTGTCGCAAAAGGTGTCGTGGGCTTGATTCAACTCTCCCTCTTGAGACAAACGAAGCAAATGGACGCCGTCGGGCTGAAGGACAAGGTCACACGAGCAAACAAGAGAGCTAAGTAAGGTGGATCAGAGAGGCCAAGCTTGAACCTGAGGGCGGTGGTGAATTGAGCAGGCGTGAAACGTAGAGTGGATCAAATAGGTGTAGCCAATAAGGAAGCTCCTCAACCGAGCTCACCACAAAACATAAAAGAGCGCACGCAAAGAATTGGAGGGCCTCCTGGTGCTCGGATTTAATGGTGGCTATCAAAATTTGATTCCAAAACACACGCAAATGATGTCCTATCAAGGGTGGAGAGAACGCTTATACACTAAAGGAAGAGGAGGAATAAAACATAAAACCTCCAAAATGAACCGCTGGAAGGCGAAACCACCATCCGAAACACAATGGACAACGGTTCCAAAAATCGAGAGACAAGAGTGGAGGCAATAAGGCACCGACTTCTCAAGTAGGTAGCGGGCGCCACACGTGCCCTCGTTGAGAAACCAACCCTCAGGGAGGGATACTCGGATGCGAGTCGTGGGCCCATACCCGCGACCAAAAGCCCCACCACCTAACAAAGTGTAAAAGACATACATGAGACGATCATCAAAGGCGGAAAGGGATGAGGCTAATGTTGGGGTGGGAGGGGAAGTAGGGACAAGGTAGGAGGGACAATGGGGAAAACACCTTGTCAAAAGAGAAAAACCAAAAAGAAATTAGGAAGGTTGAGAAGATCGTCCCTGTCGGAAAAATTTGTCTGAAGAGCACAATTCAAAAAATCGGGTCACGAAAGTATCCAAACCAAACGGGCAACCCAACACACGAATATCATGGGATAGAGGAGTTTGAAAACGAGAATGGAAAGTGAAGGAAGGAGGGATACCATGCGGTGACCAAACAACACACTTCAACAGTTAAACAAAACGGTTTCAAGGATATGTGAAAAAGTTATACCCCGGCACAACTTCGTCCGTAGGCACAACTTCGTCCGACCGATAATATGTGTGTCGTCCGCTACCGAAGGGAAGAGGTGAGAAAGGAAAGCGACAGCGGAAGAGAGGAGGGCTTAGTAATGCGCAAGGGAAAGTAAAGGTCCTTGGAGAGGGTTGCCTAATGAGTGTCGGTCGTAGAGGAAAGAGGAACCAAATCACTATCCGTTGAGACGACAAGGTTTCTCGTCAAAGAATGAAAGGCTCACATATCTAGACAATCGAGGAAAGGGCTGCCATTAGTTCCAAAAAAATGATTTTCCGATCCTCCATACTGGGAGCATTGGAAATATCGACTTGGAGGACTACCCAATCCGGATGGGAACCCAACAATGCTCGAATCGCGTGGACAACAACCTCGCAATCCCCTTTAGTTGCCACTCCACACTGATGAGGCGAAAAAAAATCATGAAATATGGTATAGAGATTACATTTAAATTGTTCAGTTTCGTAGGATTGTAGGGCTCCTGTTGATCCAGGTCTATTAATTTTGGTAGCTTTATTGAGATTTTGCTGTTTTAATTTTGTTTTTTTTAGGGTTCACTTGCATTTCTAGTTTGTGCTTTTGTTTATCATTTGTTTTCAAGAAATCTAAAACCTTCCCATGGAGAGACACCGTGTCTGCCTTAAGAGTGTTACAAACTCTGACATCGTCGACACGACTTTGTCAGGGACCCTTTACCATCATTAATGCCTTGCAAAACATATGCATTTCTCGTGGTTTGCGGACAAGAAACACAACAGGTTTTCTTTCTCTTATTCTTCTCTCTATGATCCACCGACATCGTCCCTCCCACCACAACTAGCGTGAAGTATTTCCAGCTGCAAAATGGTCAGCTTCCACCCCATTGCCTAACCACCCTGCATAATTTCCACCAGGATTTGTATATTTTAATTTGGTTTCCAACGATGATTATGCACTCCCATGCGGAATTCAGAGGAAAAACGAATTGTTTTCGACACTTTCGCATTCCCTGAAATTTAGCCTTGATCTTCTCTTTCGCCAACCGATGGTCGTGCGCTTGCAAGTTTGTTGTTATTCGTCCGTACCATCAGGCTTTTCAACCCATAATAACAACAAATAACTAACAATTAATAATACAAGTTGCTTTCTTCGAATGCTTTCGGTATCATGTCGAGAAAACATTCTCGCATTATTATTTTGCTAAAATAAGAGAAAAAAATCAAACTGAACACAAGAAAGTCAAAATTAAACAAAAAATCTAAATAAACACGGGCAAGACGGGAGAAAAAAAAAAAACAAACAAAGAAAAACCAACAAAGAAACAAAAGAAAACAAAAAAAAAAAAAAAAAAAAAAAAAGAAAGAGCTTAACAAAAAACTTGCGCTACTAAGAAAAAGAATTTGTCAACAGTGTGAAAAACACTTTTATTTCTGGCCACAGATCTAAAAAAATATTATACTTTCTCTAAAACCCAAAAAAAAAAAAAAAAACTCTCAACAACTTAATAATTCACATGAAAACTCTTCCCCTCCCCTCCTTCCCTTCAAAAAAAAAAAGGGGGGGGGTGGGGCATTAATTCTACTGGCTCTTTTTCTCCTCTTGCTCTGTTATCTGCCTTCTCTTGCTCTCTCTCTCTCTCTCAAACTCTCTCCCTCTCTCCCTTTATCACTATCGCACACTTGTTCTCTCCCCACTCCCTCCCTCCCTTCCCCCCCTCAGCACCAATCCGGAGGGTTCCTGCAGGCCTCCAACAATTTAGCTTCTTCACTTCCCTCCTCCGGTTTCTGAAACACCCCCCCCTCCAAAAAAAAACTTCAACAAAAAAAACCTCCACTCTTATTCAGGTACCGTGACAACTTTTGGCTACCTCCCTTTGTACACTTTTTCCATTTTAGTACTTCTTTTGATTTTAATACCTGAGAAACCAATTTTCTTTTGTTCATTCCTACAAATTGAAGACATCCTAGTTTAAAGTAATTTTCTTTTTATATAATATAATATTATCTTACTATCCTAATCCTACAAGAAACAATTCCTGCCGGCTTCATCGAATGCAGTCATACGGTAAAAACATCAAACTGAGGATTAAACGTTTTTTCCCGACTTTTACTAGAGGACATTTAAACGCTCTTTTATCTGGATTTTACTGAAGGACATAAGGCTTTTCTCTAAAAAAAAAGCCCAGAAAATCCTCGTCCTCCCCTCTCTCCCTCCCACCCTCTCCCCCTCTCTCTCTCCTTGCGAATACGAGGACCATTTTCACCAAAAAAAAGTGATGTCCCCATCAAAATTCATTCAAAATATATATATATATATATATATATATATATATATATATATATATATATATATATATTTTAAGAAAATTGGACCAAAACTGTGGGCCTCATTCGGCCTCATTTTTTCCACATTAGAAAGCCCAAAAAATCCCCTCTCTCTCTCTCTGTCCCATCCCTCTCTCCCTCCCCTCTCTCTCCCCCCACCTGGTCGTACTCCCATCGGGCCGTGAGAGGGAGGCTCATGAGAATGCTTTCAATCCGACCGCCAGTCTTCAATCCGAAAGTAGTACCTCGGTCATACACCTGAAAAAAAAAAAAAAAAAAAACAACACACAAAAATAACAGAAAAAAAACGTTAAAAATAAAAAAAAAAAGAAAAGAAAAAAATCAAAAAAAAAAATACACAAAAAAAAAAATAAAAAATGAATAAACTAAGAAAATACATAAAAAAAAAGGGCAGCTCAGAAGGAAACTCAGAAAAGAAAAATCGCGAAAAGGAAAAAATCACAAACAGAAGATTGACTAAAAAAAATCTAAAAACAAAATTCGTAAAACGACAAAACCTTAAAAGACAACCATAAAAAGAAAAAACCATAAAAAGAAAACCCACCACTTTTTCTGACACCCAATATCCCACCATTATCTGCCAATTATCTACTATAAGTATCAATTTATGTTTGGGTATAAAGGGGGTCTAAGTCCCACCAGATTGAACTCCACATATCTCCCTCTCCTCAACTGCTGCCAATCCTTCTGCTGGGGGGTGAAGGGAGAGTCCTTCCTCTTCACCACCAGGGGGAGGTAGGCCGGGACCACCGCATTCGCACAGTCTGAAAAAACAACAAAAAGAAATAATAATAAGAAAGTAATTAAGAAAGCGGAGAAAAAAATGATCCATTTGGTTGATTTTTCAGGTTTTTTTTGGTGGTTTTTTCTTTGGAGTGTTCACACAATCTGGGAAAATGCAGAAAATCCAATCACCCGATAAAAAAGACAGTAAATAAACAAGTAATAGTATAGAAAAAAGAGGGGGAAAAAGAAGAAAACGGAAAAAAAAACCCAATGAATACATTTTCACTCGTTTTGGTGTTATTTTTGGTGTTTTTGGGGAGGGTTGGAATTTACTTGGGAAAAATGTTCAATATCTCTCCCTCTCCTTCAACACCCACTCTCACTGATAATACTCTCTCACTGAACTTCTAGCACTATCTCCTCTAACGGGCTTTTTGAACCATTTCTTCCACGATTCTCCCACCCCCAAATGTTCCTTCCAGTTTCTACATTGCCACGGTTAGTTTCAGTTGTTTAAAGCCACATTGAGAAAATCAGGTTTTAAACCGAAATATTCTATTTCTGATTTCCTTTGAGCTGACTTTATGATCTGATTCCGGATTCGTGACCGGATTTTTCGAGATTTTTTTCTCGACTTTTTGATGATCCGACCAAAAGCTCGCGCGCAGATCGCCTGATTTGTTGACGGAATTTTGCTCCCCAACCATACAAAACGGGAAAAATGGACCAACGCTAAAAAAAGGCTGTTGGGGAAGGGGGATGGGAGAGGAGAGAGAGGGGGATAAAACATTTTCCAATTTCCATAACCACATTTATACCCAAAACTCACCTTGATAAGAAAGTAATCGTCGCACCATTTCTTAAATTTTGGGTAAAAAGCTGGATCGTGCTTGTCACACACGTCTTTTTGGACCTGCCCGGGAAAAAAAAAAATGTAAATATATAACATTATTCATTAGAATCAACTTAAATAAAAACAAGTTAAATTAAAAAAAAAAAAAAATGAGAAAGGAATTCAGAAACTCTCACAGACAGACAAACAAACAAAAAAAGAAAATGACAGTCAAGACAAGCCAGAAAAGAAGAAGTGGAGATAACAACGAAGATGCAAAATCACAAAATCAGATTGAAGTCTCAAAAAAAAAAACGAATAAAAAACAAAAAATCAAATGTAAAATTGGTAAAAGTGAGCCTTCTTTAGAGAAAGGGGCAGAGAGAAAGAAAGGGAAAGAGAGAGTGTGTGTGTGGGAGAGAGAGAGAGGGGGGAAGAGAGAGAGAGGGAGAGAGGGAGAGAGAGAGAGAGAGAGAATTTTCAAACAAAAATTAAAAAACTCAAAATTTTATCCTGGATAAAAATGCAATGGAGCGATTTGCCAATTTCAGCCAATAACTGCCAAAATTTGCCTAAAAATCAAAAGATGTCAGATGGAACCAAATCCCACAACGTCAGAAAGAGACAGAAATAGAAAAATGAAAAGACCAAGAGAAAACAAAACAGTGGCAATAAAATGTAATAATCATTAAATTATCTTCTGAACCCATTTCCTCCATTAATCCTTATCCTCTCTCCTCCACAACTTCCCCTCTTTCACTCTCTTCCTCTTCCCCCCAGTGGAAGTGTTTGACGTCCTCCTCGAAGAGATAGGAGGGAGTGAGATCCGTACCACCCCCAAACCACCAGGCCCGAGGCGCTCCCTCTACCCCTGGAGGGAGGGAGAGAGAGAGGAGAGAGAGGGGAGAATATGTCAGAATATGAGGGAGAGAGGCAGGGAGAGGGGAAAGAGAATAGACACAGAAATGAGGGAAGGAGAGAGGAAGAGGGTGGAGAAAGAGAATGGGAAAGAATATTCACGAATATGAGGGAAGGAAAGAGGAAGAGGGGCGAAAGAAGGTATAGAGTGGCGAGTCTTTAGATGTGTGGGAAAGAGGGAAAGAGAAGAGAGAGAGTGGAGGGAGTTGTGAGTTGTGTGAAAAAATAGGAGGGAGAGAGAGAGAGAGAAGAAGAGAATTGTGACTGCCTGAATTGTGTGTGTGTGTGTGAGAGAGAGAGGGTTTGTGAGAAAGTCCATAAATTGTTTT
>JBBHKE010001862.1:42646-131375 GCA_037447655.1 Zygnema cylindricum | reverse complement strand
AAAAAACCCTAAAAAACCCTAAAAACCCCTAAAAAGCCCCTAAAAAACCCTGGCGCAAGAAAATGGAACGAACGGAACGCACTGCCAGTAAACCCTAAAAATAGACATGTCCATAAGTTTGTTGGGACAGCCTAATGGAAAAGAGGCCTGAGCTAGAGGGAAGCGAAAATAGGTCGAAACGCGCTAAACGACACACTGTAGTACATTTAAAATTTCAAGGTTACGCTAATTGTATTGTGGTAATTTCATTTTTTTGGTATGGCTGCAGCTTTTCTCATTGCGACCTAAGCTTTGGAGGAAAATGACAGAAAAAAACCCTTACTTTATCACATGGGAAAGGGCACTTAATCGACAAACCATAAACAGATCCACGGTAGTTCACACGTGAACTCCTGTCATTTTCAAGACTTGTAAATACATGCCATGTCGTTGTCGGCGCGAGTGGAGACAAAATTCTAGCTTGCCACTTCTTTGGAGTTCATCACTTTACAACAATTGGATATGAAGCGGCAGCTACAGAACATCCGGAGAAAAGATTTTCTTTGTACTTCATGGGTTTTAGCTCACCCTTAGAGTTTCGCCTTGTATTAAATATGCAATATAGGCTTATTAAAGATTGAAAATACAAGGTCCTCGATTATAAATGTGTTGCAATGTGTTCAACCATTAAAAGTGATATTAATTCATCACCCTTTACATCTCGAAAAACAGAGAAAATATGTTTCAAAGGAGATCACAGGATAACTTCTCAACCAGATACGTTCGACTTATCTTATCCATCTTTCAAAACCTTCAAACTAAAGTTCAAACACATGAAAACAATTAGAACGGCTATACTCAATTAGCCTATACTGCAACGTATTATACCGTATAATTCACGTATAAAATGAAGTAGCCAAATAAAATGTTTCCATTTGTTTTCCCACATTTGAACTACGCCATGAATAAAACTGTTGGTGCCATTATTTCTTGTAAACAATGTGAAAAGCAAAGCTAGAATTTCGCCAAGACTATATTCGAATACTCTTGAAGGATTTGAAGATTGAAAAAAATTATGCACTGTCCGGGTCAGTTTCACGGTGAACCGTGCGTAAAACTACGCAAAAACGGCACAAATTGTACGATCTGCTCTTGAACCTTCGGTAGTGTTGTTACCCTTGTAGTATACAATTCCCTTATGCGTTCTTAAACCATCTTCTCATGCATTTCATTTTTAATGTTTCATTTCACATTCAGTTTTAGATTTTGTTTTTTTCTGTTGATGATGGGTATTTCAATCATCATTATGGATACTCATCTTTCAAATTTGAACGTGGATGCACAATTTGACTCAACAATAACACGTGAAATTTTGAATAAATAAAATCATTGTTAAATAAAAACTTATTACAAAGTTTGTACAAATAACGACAATAACAATTTATAATAAAAAAAAATGGCCAAACAGGATTAAGCACATAAATTTTCAAAACCAAAAACTATGGCACAAAATCAGGTACTAAATTGTAAAAGATGTTGCAAAAAAACCGCATTCTAGCACACACAAAGAACTTGATAAATTGAAAAAAAAAAAACTAAATAGCTATCAGTCCTCTTTATTTTCAGAGATGTAAACAACAACGACAACACTAGACATGGTCCACTTGGTTTGGTCGAACAAACGCTCCACATGTTTAAGTATCTCTTTTAAACGGTAAAGTATCTCACTTTTTCGTTTTTTTTTCTAATTACGAGTAATGTTTACGTATCTCCATTAAATGTTGAAGTACCTCCATTCTCCTTCTTTTTATTCCCTTTTTTTCCTTTTCAACGTAAGAAACCAACCTCCATTATTTTCCGTTTCATTTCTTGTTTTCTCGAGTTTATTTTTAGCGTAATCAAGGCCAGACGTGAACAAAAAATCCTTGTTTCCGAAGGTTTATAAGGAGCTCAAGAGCCTCGTCTCGGGTGTGAGCTGAAAACTTATCCCAATCATATTTCTCCATCGACCCGTGTTTGTAATGCATCTCCACAAAAAGCTCGTCCACAATACGAGGCATCGCCGGATCCTCCAGCCACTCTGCAAAATAGGATGTAAAGTGTTTTAGGGTTTTCTAGGGTTTTTTAGCGTTAACACTTTATTAGTATTAACTATCCTACATCATATATTAGACTTAAAGAACTATTAGAGCTAACACTTAATTCACTACTATTAGTGGTAACACATTATTAAAATTCATTACACTACATTAGGTTAGTTAATTCTTAGTGCCAACACTTTACTACAAATTAGCTACACTATGTTCTGGGACCACTTCTCTAAACAGTGTGCTTAACACTAATTATGACATTGTGTCAAAATAATACACAATCGGAGTAGTGGGTTTTTCCAGGGTTGTTTTTCCGTAGCTTGAAATCAGTTTTTTTTCTCATTCGGTTGTTAACTTTCCACATAATCGTGAAGTCAAAATCGACATTACAACATTAATCTGTTGAAATTACAATTTGTTTGTTTTTCTATATTCGGCCCCCAATTTTTATTCCCGAGATTTTATTTCCCACTTTTTTGATTGCCCTTCTTTCTAATTACCGAATTTCGGTATTCCCCATTATAAACCCCAACTTTATCCACACACACCTCTCAAAATGTCGTATTCCTCTCCCTCGATATCCATTTTCACAATAAGTGCATCCTCTTCCGTTAACTTCATTTCTTCTTTAATAAAATAAGTAATATTCCAAGAATCCTGAAAAAAAATAACTTCGGCTTAGTAGAATAAACTTCTGTTCAAATGTTTTGTTTGAATTAGTGGTTTAGTAATTTTGCAAGTGAAACAGGATTAATGAAAGGAAGGGAGAGGGAGAGGGGGAGAGGGAGGGAGGGAGGGAGGGGGAGGGAGAGGGGCAGATAGAGAGAGCAGGAGAGAGGGAGCGAGAGAGAGGGAGAGGGAGAGAGGGAGAGAGACAAGGATAAGACCAGGATAGGATGTGTAGCAAAAAATTGGAAAACGAGGAGAGAAAAAAGGAAAAAACACATGTGGAAAAAAGGGAGAAAAATGTAGGAGAAAGGGTAGATAAATGATATAAAAACGATGGAAAAAAATATATAAAAAGGTAGAGAACGTGTAGAAAGAAGTTAGAGAAGAGACGTAAAAAAAACAGAAAATTGGAGGAAAAGGGTAGAAAAACCTTGAACAGAAACTGCTATTGATGAATGGATGGAGAAAAAGAGAGAGAGGAAAAACAAAAGGAAAACCCAACAGGAGGAAACAAATAAACACATGCCAAAAAAAAGTGAAAAAAAGAAATAGACGAAAGAGAAAGCGGAAAAATTTTAAACAGGGACAAATTAAAAAAGAACACACAGACAGAGCGACCCAAAAAAAGAGAAAAAAAAGTAGAAGAGTTTACCATTGTAGATTTATCCTGTCCTTCTTTGAGACAAATTTCATCTAAAAAACAAAAAGAGAAAGAGAAAGCGAAAAAAAAGGGAAAAATATAAACAGAGAGAGGGAGAGCAAAACTAAGAGGAATAAAAGTGGAAGTAGATTTTACCGTTGTAGTTCCTTCGAAAGTTAAGAGCCCAGCCTTAGTGGAGACAAATTTCGTATAAGGTATAACAGTTCGCAAAATGCAGTTTGTGACAGGGACAGGAACTCCAGCTGGCCTTATCCAACTCGAATCAGGGTTCCATTTCAGTTCTTCCTGCCATCCTCCCTCCCTCCCCTCCCCAAGGTTAAGACATCCCTCGTACTCCCTCCACTCCAGGCATTCCTCTCTCCCTCCCCTCCCAATTTTAGGTTTTCTTCCTGACATCCATCTCTCTCTCTCTCCTCCCCGAGTTTAATTTGCTGTTTCTACCCTTGTCGCTCTCAACTGCTATTTGCAAACCCTAAGGTTAAAGTAAAAGAAGAAAATTGAACATTATGACCACTTTTTAAGAAGTAAACCCATCATCTCTATCTAGTATTCTGACTCCTCCGCCCACATTCCCTCCCTCCCTCCCGCCCTCCACTCTGCCTTGGTTTTAGGCTTCTTTTAGTGTATATACATATTTCTTTTTGTGGGTTTTTTTTTTTTAGTGTGTGTGTGTGCGTGTGTGTTATTTTTAGCGTTTTTTTATATGGGGTTGTCCTAACAGTTTTGTCTAGCATTTTCTTGAGGATTTTTTACCACTTTTTAAATGCTTTTGAGGGTTTTTTTTAGGGTGTTTTAGGGGTTTTTTGGGGTGGGTTTAGAAATTTTTTCTAGCAATTTCAGTGGGCTGTTTTTAAGAGTTCTTACTAGTGTTTTCCACCATTCTTTCTATTATTTCCTAGCATTATTTTGTCGTTTTGAGCTTGTTTCTTATAGGTTTTCCGAAGTTTCTTTTACCATTTTTTAGCATTTTTTAACATTTCTTTCTAGCATTGTTTTTATCATTTTTCAGCATTTTTTCTCATTCCTTAGCCGTTTTCAGCACTTGTTAGGGTTTTTTCCGATAGTATTTGGCGCCTACATCTTCCGGAGGATGCTCGGGAGGAACTTTAAAATACATCCAATTTGGTTCAAAAACATGAATTTCCGTGAAGTCGAGAGGATACGATCGAATGAACCATTCGGTACTCGAATTGAAATATTGCCCTCCCAAATTCAAAAGTACTCTCCTTTTGCTATTTTGACGGAAATAGAAACCCAAACAATTCCAAAAACAAAAAAAAAGAACTGGTGAAATTGATTCTTCAAAAGAAAAAACGAAATCTTTGCCATTCAACAACAAAAACTAAAACGAGACTGAAAAAAAAAAAAAAAAAAAAAAAAAAAAAAAAAAAAAAAAAAAAAAAAAAAAAAAAAAAAAAAAAACAAAACCAAAACCACAAAAAACAAAAGAAAACGAGAACAAAAGCGAAACCGAAACTAAAATCAAAAACAAAAACAAAACCAAAGAGACGGAAAATAAAGAAAACAAAAACAAAAAGGGAAAAAGAAAAAGAAGTACCTCCTATGTAAACTAAGATCCCGTGCTGCGAGAAAGTAAGGTAAAAGGTGATCTCTGTTTTCTATACTCGAAACAAAACCGTGTTTAAAGCCTCGCCTGAAATTCAATTCCGGGTCCAATTCTTCAATTGAAAATCCTTTCACGGGACAAACTGCAGGTCTCGCCACGTGCTGCCACGTGGCACATATACATATCAGGGAACTTTTTGGGAGTTTTTTAGAGTTTCGTTTTTGAGTTTTCACATAATGTTTATTCATTTTCGAAGATTTTGTATTTGCAAATAATACATATTCATTTGTGAAGTCTGTAGGATTTTGTTTTATATTTGCACATGTACACTCAGGAAATTATTTGAAAGTATTTACGGTTTTGTTTTGTGCATTCGGTAATTTATCCGTGGCAAAATGGGGTAACATATCCCCCGTTAGAGTACCACAGTAATTTTAATAAATGAAATAACACCATTCTCACAAACCATAAAGAGGAATAACTCAGTAAGTTTATTATGTGGTCAGTCAATTAGTTAGGTACATCTCGAAGAGCTATTACCATTAAGAAATAATTAGTATGAGGACTGTTTTAGTATTAGTGATTCTACTTCGGCTCCAGATGACGAGGACGATTGTGAACCGAAAAAAGAATTAGCGTTAAGAAAAAAAAAAGATAGCATTAAGGCCGCTATTTTGTGTTCACGGGGCAAAAAAAAACGGGACGAAATTAGTGCTGTTAATGCTAATAGCGATTCACGGTGTAGTTAGTTAGTTAGGATGATTTGATCTGCCTACAAATGGACTTATGACGTCAGAAAATAGAACCGTCTATAACATGATGTAACATGAATATGATAAGTTGAAGACAAAAAAGAAATTTGAGATAGTACAACCAGGATCGAACCCGTGTTTGATCCAAAGGTAAATCGTTACCACCATTGATGTGAACCGGGCTTCTAGGGTAACTTCTCTGGATTCACATTCATCAGGGTGAATTAATGTGACATCGAATTCCCACACACACAACAGTATGGATTAGTAGTTTTTGTGTTTGAATTCATCCCAACTCATAATGGTTCAGTTTACGAAAACAGGGAACTCCATTATTGTCTATACCAGCTCATGTTTTGTAATATTCATTCCTCGATTCCTTTAAAGCCGTAGGGAAAATTAAGTTAAAGAGGAGCACATAGAATAAGGTTTGCTTTCCACTAAAAAAGCAAAAAAAGGCTTGAACTGGCTTAGAAAAGACGTCGAACACCTGGGTTAAAGTTTGCTTTCCACAAAAAAAAAAAAAACATAAACGGACTAGTTTTGGAATAAGAGTGGTGCACACTAACTACAGTGCATCATTCAGTAGAATACTTCCTTACAACATCCTCAAGAAGCTGTTGAATCACATTAAAGAAAAAAACAACGTCACTTCCAAAATGTTTTCGTTCAGTAAAAACTAACAAAGGTAACTAGAACAATCATACCTTAAAACATGTATCCCATGTTTCACAAAACCGCAAAATGCTTTTGTTTAGTAAAATTTTGAAAAAAGGTAATAAGCATTTGTACCTTAACACCTATATCCCATGAATCGGACAATCTGTCAGAAGTTATTTCCGGAGCTAACCAGTTTTCGCATGGAACAACCAAATTTCCTGTATTCAAAAACAACCAAATCAAAGAAAATAACAAAATAGCATTTGACCAGATTTGACTAGACCACAGATCTGCACTTTTTACAAAAAAATTAACGAACAATTTTGCGAGCTTAAAGTCGATATAATAATATTATTTGAAACGAGATCTAGTCGGATACAACATTTTTGTCAGGTTAGCATATGTAGGCATGCTTAAATACAGCAAAAATGAGAAACGGCAGGCAAACAGCGTCAGAATGAAAAAAAATGAGATTTTAAACTTCTTTATGAAAATATCTTAAAAATAATCCGTTAAGGGCCTAAACTTAAAAAAAAACCTTTTAAAAGACACAAGTAAGAGCCAAAACTTACCTTTTACTAGCCATGAGTATGAGCCAAAACTTAACAAAAATCCTTTCAAAAGCCATAAGTATGAGCTAAAACTTAACAAATTTCCTTTCAAAAGCCATAAGTGTGCGCCAAAACTTAAAAATGTGAGCAAAAGTGGAAAAATTCCTATTCATTGGTAGTGAAATTGACGTCATATTACCAAACTGAACTACCAACCTCAATGTTTTTTCAAACTATCGAGCAAAACTTGTAAACTTTTTTTGTAAATTTAACCTTTTTCAGATTTTTTTATTCGTACATTTCCTATTCCAAGATCCACTTTGAGATTTTTTTACAATTGTTTAAGTTCGGCTTTTTTTTGGAGATTTTTGTGTTTTTCAACTTGTTTCTGTAAAAACTCTTTGTTTTTTCACTGTAGAAAGTAACGTTTGTAAGCTTCGTTTGTGAACTTGGATCTTTCGCTCCATTCATATGGTCTACTGAACTGAATCTACATAAAGCAACTATGTTGTTTAAATTTATGTTCCAATGCTCCTTTAATGGAATTAGAATTCCAATACTAAATGAATGAAGTCAATTCAATGCATAACATATTTTTCAACTAACTGAAATGAGCTTTAAATAAACAAAAACTTCACATTGGTGTAAAAGCCAAAATACGTAATTCGTTATTGGACCACAACTCATGCATCTTAAAAACAAAAGGATGTGGATTTATCCAAATGGATTTTTTTCAGCGATGCATACCCTAACTACTAATTTCACTCTAAATAATTTTAAAAACAAACTATCGGTCCAATCAACTCCAAATGCAATGGCAACGCAAGGAAAAACAAAAATGACGTAAAATATTGTTTATTCAACTTGCAAGCTTCGACAGAATAAAGAAACAAACACAGATCTTTCCAGAAAGTGCAGCAAAGGGCTGCTTACTGTTAGCAGGGGACTCTGGTGACAGCAAATCCTCGCTGCGTCTGGATAGCCAGGCCATGCTCAGCAGCTGACCGACGCAGAGGCTGGCGAGAAAAGTCCACAGAGGGAGAAGCTTGGCAGCCCATTTTTCCATGGCTGCCACCGTCAATCGGCAGAACGTCCGTCTTCCTCTTGATCAACCTCCACTTGTGACGTCACATTCAACGGTCAGCAAAAATTCCAAAAGCTATTGTATCTTGGAGTAACGTAACTGAAATGTCGTTTCCTTGGGTTCAGTTCTTTTACCGAGCAATCACGACAAGCGACGACCGACTTCATTGGCCGCTGAGGTGACAATCAGTGCACCGTACTGCCTGCCAATTCCGACTCACTTTGACTCGTCGAACAAAACGCTTTTCCGGGGACCATCAAAAACATGATTGGCGTAGAAATTGGTTCTACTCGCTTTTTTTCAAAAATTTCCTCTCAAACGAACAAATTTACGTAGCGCAATAAAAATTCGAAAGACGAATGCCTTCCATGGTTTCGACGCCTGTTCTAGTGTTCTGCCTGCATTCTACTAAGTTTGACCAACAATTTTTGGTCGCGTTACTGGCTGTAGCCATGTCATTGGCTAGATTCTTATTCAACCTTTGGCAACCATTGCCTTTTACTATTTTAGACAGGGCCGAAGTCAGTTCCGGCATTTTTTGCCAAAACTGAATACAGCACTGCACTGTGGTTCTCAGAGGTTCAATGGAACTCCCCTGTATCGTAATTGCATATTTGCGGACTTCGCACGAAATGCTCGTACGTTCTGACTTCTGAACTACAGTACAGTACAAGTACAGTAATGCATGGTTGAGTACGGTAAGAGTACTGTACACCATGAATCGTAATTAGAGTAAATTACTCTAATTCGGTCGCTCAAAATTTCGACTCTAACACATCAAATAGAGTAAATGATTCTTATTTTTTCATTATACTATTTAAGGTAAGGTTTAATTAGCGTTTTTAATTCTAATATATGTTCGTTTTAAATAGTGTGGAGTACGGATGATGTCCGTCCGTGCAAAATTGTACTTTTATAAATAAAAAAAGTACAAATAATGATTTAATACAAGCCATTATCATGTAACTGCGTTTTAACAATCCGCGTAGTGCAAACGTCATAGTGACGATAAACTGTACGTTTTGTCAGATTCTGTACGAATACCTTATTTACAGTAGAGGATATTAACGTGCCAAATTAGAGTAAACCGCATAAATTAGAGTAAATTCCTTTCTGAAACAGTTCTATCACATAAACTAGAGTAAATTACTCTAATTATTTTTTTCTCTTTTTTTACTCTAATTTTTTCATTACTCTAATTACGATGCGCGGTGTAGTGTACTGTACTGTTTTTTCAAACTTATGAAATTTGATTCACTTCGAACTTTAAAAAATCCGAAATGTTCCTGTCTCTGTTTGCAACATAGTTCAAAAGTAGGCTTTTTTATGGTAGGCCTTTGGTAGGCGCACAAAACTTTGCACAAAACTCGCCCAACCTAGGCATACTGTATGTGTGTGCGTCGTGCACACTCCTGTACGAACGTCCGAATCTGGCGTAACATCAAAGTAAAGCGCACGCCGCCGGACGAAATTTTTTAGCGAACTGACACGGCGTAGGATGACATTCCGTGGGAAAAAAAACCGGGAAAAAAAAAAAAGCGCGGACAGGCAACAAACAAAATTTCTACCATGAATGAACCACAGGAAAAAAAAAAAAAGTAGATTACAGATTCAGCATACCGGCCACAAACTAAAACTGCCAAAGAAAGGAATACAGTAAAGGCAACATCCCAACATTGCATAAAATGTAAGGAAACACTATATGCAGTTCTCTAGTTCACTGCACCGCCTAGTTCACACGGATCGTGCCATAGGTCTTTCCATGTCCCCTCCCAAGCGTCATGCCCCATTACCAGGCTCCACGGCGAAACTACACCATGCTGTCCATCTTGGTCGTTCTGGAGAGTTTTCTCGAGCTGCTCGTGCTCTTAGACCTTTCACCCCATCTTCGTCTTCAGAGGCAACAGTTGAAGCTTTGCGTTTGCTCCATCCTCCTGCCCGTGATGAGCTCCATCCTTTCGTTGAGGTGCATGATCCACTCGAGTCTTTTGACTTGGAGCGAGAAGCTTTTACAAAAACTTTGATTCGGTCTCCTCATCTTTGAGCTAGAGGCCCATCTGGCATGGTTTACGAGCTCTTGCGGGATGTATTTCCCCCTGAGACCCCTTCTCAAGGTTTTGACCTTTTTTTTCAACTGGCTTCTTGGGTGGCTCGGGGGCACGTCCCACATCATGTTGTACCTCTTCTCTTTGCGGCACGTCTTGTAGCTGTTTCGAAACCTGCCGGCGGCATTCGCCCTATTGCTATTGGAGAAGTTTTGTACCGTTTGATGGCTCGTGCCATGTGTATTCAACTTCAAGGGGCCTTCCATGACCATTTTACACTGCATCAGTTTGGAGTCCCTACTAGGGGGGTGTGAGGCATTTTTTCATGGCCTTCGTGCTCTTCTGGATCTCCATCCTGATTGGGTGGTCCTTGAAGTGGATGTTGCCAACGCATTTAACACAGTCAATCGTAATTTTATCTTTCGAGAATTAAAGCATGCACCATCGCCAATTAACCAAATTTTCCTTTTTGTGCGTGCCTTTTACTCTCGTCCCAGCCCCATCACCTTTCCTCTAGGCGGTTCGTTTGGTGATGTTGCCACCTAAGTATCTATGATTGGCACTCGCCAAGGTGATCCTTTGGGGGCACCATTTTTTGCGTTCGGTCACCTTCAAGCATTACGTGACTCTGCTGCGGCTTTTCCTGGTTGTTTATTCCTTTCAATTGCGGATGATTCGCATATTGTCGGGCCCCGACCCTAAGTTTTGTCTGCCTTCACCCATTTTGCAGAGCAACGTCTAAGATCGGCTTATCAATTAAGCCATCTAAATGTGTGGCGTGGTGCCCCCAAGGCTTACCTTCTTACTACCCTGTCCCTACGGGTTTCCGAATTGCGTCTTCGACGGAGGGAATTAAAGCTTTCGGATCCCCTATCGGAACCCCATCCTTTGTTAACCAAGTTGTTACTGATGCTTTGTTGGAGGACCTCTCCCACTCTGATGACCTTCCTAAGCTCTCCCACTCCCAAGTGGCTTATGCAATCCTCACCCGTTGTTTTGCTCAACGTCAGTTATATCTCGCCCGGATAGTCCCATCAACGGCTCCGTTTTTGTTTTCTTTGAAAGACTTTGACGACAAACTTTTTAGCGTGCTTCACCGCATCTTTCGGCTTGGGATTTTTGATCGGCCGGAGGGCTCGTTTGCTCGCCAACACGCAAGCCTCCCTATTTCCAATTGCGGCTTAGGTTTGATTCCTGTGGCTAGCGTTGCTCCGGCGGCCTATTAGGGTAGTTGGGCTATGGTGACACCTTCCATCACCTCTCCCTTTATCGTCGATGACGTTCCAATTCTAGCTCAAGTGGTCCCTAAGGTGGAGGAAAAGCTTTTTCCTTTTCATGAGACCCTTCTCTCTGCGCGTGCACTGCTCCCGCGTAATGCACGAAACCAGGTTCCACCTTTTCCAACGCTTATTTCGGACAACAACTTCCATCTCCTACAGCGCATAACTGAGCAATTGGCAGTCGCTAAATTCCATAACCTTTTGAATGCGCCACCTTCTGCTCAATCGCGTGCTCAACTACGTTCGTGTTTTGGACCTAGGGCTGGTGCGTGGTTGGAAGCCACGCCGGTTTTTTCAACACTTCGTTTGACTTCAGATCAGTTCACATCTGCCCTACGTCTACGCTTGGGTTTGCCTCACCCTGCTCTTATTGGGCGACCCCATTGTGTTTGTAATCACCATATTGACCCAGACGGGATTCATCTACTACGTTGCTCTAGGGGCGGTGAACGTACTGTTGCGCATGATTTGGTTCGCGACTCAATTGCTGCGATTGGCACTAAAGCAGGTTACACCGTGAGGCGCGAAGTTTCTCATGTACTACCTCCTCGCTCCCAGTTTAACGGTCTTCGAAGTCCTCGGGTTGACTTGGTTTTCCTCCATGGGGCTGGGAGGACTTTGGGTGATGGCTTACTCACGGATCCGACTGGGACCCATGTTTCTTCTCGCGCGGCGGTGCATACAGGCGTGGTGGCTCGGGACGCAGCAACTTCTAAGGAAAAGGATTACGCTCACCGAGACCCGGCGGACCAATTTGTGCCATTTGCTGCACAAATTTTCGGTACTTTGGACAAGTTTTTTGATGATTTCTTTCGTAACTGTTCAAAGAAGACATTTGATTTCCGGGATTCCGGGAGCCCTCCCCCGAGCCTTCTTGTTGCTTTTTACTGTCTACGGGTATCAGTAGCCCTTCAACGAGCGCAAGCTGCGGCCCTTCTACGGCGGAGCACGGTGGCGGATGACAGGTGCGGCCTCCCAGATCTTCCACCATGAGATCCAATCCACATCCACGATCTTCGGGGGTGTGGGGTTTTGTTGGGTAGGGTTGTGTAGTCAATTCGTATAGTGTCATCTTTAGTAAATTTGTTTGGTTTTGGCAGTTTTTCTAGTCAGATTTGGTGTTTTCACATGTTTTCTTTTCCTTAGTTTCCTTTGGCTATTTTTTAGCCCTAAGCGTTTTTTCCCCTTTTTTGAAACCCTTTGTACTTTGATGGTTTTTCCATCGCACTTTCTGAAATAAAGCTTATTGCATATGCGGTTCTCAAGTTCACTACACCGCCAATCGCTATTAGCGTAGTGTCAGCTAATTTCTTTCCGTTTTTTTTTTTTAATTCGCAAATAACGTAGTTTATTCTATATTTTTCAGTACTCTAATTAGGGCTATTTTCCAAGTACCGTAAAAAATGAAAGTACGTTGTTCTTAAATAGAGTGGTGTACGGTCAGTGTCATACCGTACATAAATGTACCTTTTTAAGTTAAAAAGTACAATAAATTAGTTTAGTAACCGCAGATGCATGAGAATGTGCGTTCTAAAAAGGGAAAAAAACCATGTCGTAAAAAATCCCTTTCACACATATTCGTCTGACAGCCGCGTTTCGACCGTGTGAACGTTCGATTTTTGTACGAATTGTCAAATTTTGTATGGTGACCTATATTAGTGTAAGCATTTTTGCAACTGACATTTTTTTTACGGAAAGTTCATAGCTTTTTCGGAAAGTTGTTTTGCAGCCACCAACGGGGTTGGTCCGTAGGTTTTGGTATTTTTTTTGGCAGTGTGGTATTTTTTTTTTTTATCGTCCCATACTGCCTGGTTGGTCAATTTGAGGCTTTATTTAGTGTGGCCCTCAAAATTGCAGACGCTTATATGACAGATTGTCCTTTCGTAAGTTGTGTTATGGGCTTTTCATGTGATCTTTTTAAATCGCCTACTTTGATCATCGATCGTCCGATCGTCCATATCTGACGGTTTAAATAAAAAGTACCTCACAACTCACAGATTTTTTTTTTTTTGTCCGATTTTTTTTGAAAATTTAGACATGTCGTTTAATTCTCTATCGATCGATGTGCAACTCAACCCTGTTCCTATTTTATTTCATTTTGCGGCCAATACAATATGGGTCTTAAGGGCATATTGTATGTTTTGCGTACAATAGGCATATTGTATGGGCGTACGGTCACCTACTTTTGAACTATGGTTTGCAACTTTTGCAACAAAAAAAGTTTCAACATTGTGGAGTAACTGTATTCCTCTGAATGGATAGAGTTGTCGGTTGGAGACGTGACGCAGCAACAGTTTACAATTTTTCTTACCCGAACGCTGTTTTTTCTACAGACTTTGATCTTATTCACTGAATTTGCATATTGTAAAAAGAAAGCTTAAAGTGAAAACCAAAATATTTTTTTGTTTCTTTTTTTTACTTTCTTCTTTTCTTCCTTTTGCATTGTTAAGGTTTTTCAGAGATTTCGGGGCACCTTAAGGTTTTCTAGAGTTTTCAGGGTTATTTTAGGTTTTTTTAGGGTTTAGCTCCAGAATGACACCAGAAGATGGCCAAAGTTCGAACCAAATCACTTCCAAACAGGCTTTTGAAAAAGTGTGTTTTATTCAGCTTTCCGTTCTCTTGTTTTCCATGTTTTTGTAATTTGAATTGAACTAGAATTCCATTGGATTTAGGAAATTTTCAATTGTGGAACAGAATTTATGTTTCTTGTACTCCCTTCATAAACTTCTGGTTCTCTTGTAAGATAATCAGAAAGATGTTTTTTTTGTTTGTTTGTTTTTTTTGTTATTATTTATCATTTGTCGTTATCATATTTCCTTTATTTTTTTTATTTTTATTATTATTATTATCATTATTATTATCATTTATCATTATCATATTTCCTTTATAGCTTCGGCTTAGACAAAGTAAAACATTTTAATTATACCAATCAAAATATACCAAATCAAAAAATCAATTTGCAATGTACACCATGTGTCGCTATTGAGTTAATGTTATTTTTGGCCTTTAAACTCATTTGTCCGATTTCATTTGGGAGACAGCCAATCAGAAGATTAGATCTTTACCTTTCCATCTCAACCGTCGGTTTAATAATCTGACAAGTGTGCACAGAGAAAATTGAGTTAAAAGGCTAAAACAAACAGTAACCCTAATAGCACTTTTATATGTGAACACTTGTCGGATTATGAATCCAAACACATGTATTAAAATATTTTTATGATGTTGATGGAGCGTTTTTTTTTTTGGTTTCCATTATGCTATCCAAATTGTACTTTGATAATACACAGATTAAAATGTCATGATAATAGATAGAACGCCTCCTGTAAAATATATTTTACTAATATAATTAAATTTTTGATTTTTCGATTAATGAGAAGCTTTGGATTTAAATAACAATAGTGTCTACTATGAACATCTTTCAGGTTTACATGACAAAGAAAATGAGCAACGTTGGACAAAATGGCTTTAACACCAAAAACAAATACAGTCACATTATGTTATGATCAATGTCTTTAGAATTAGCATCTTTAGAATCGATGTCTTTAGAAATCTTCAATGTTAGAAAACATATTGGAACTATAATCTGTAAATTTTGGTCACTGAATAAAAAAGTTCAATGTTAACGAAGGAGCCCTCACTGGCTTCTACTTTTGTTAAGAAATAATTTGCAATATGTGATACCAGTTTTTTGATACCACGTACTAAAATTTCAAATTTTAAGAAATCATTTGCAATGTTTGATACTGTTGAATTAAAATTTCAAATCTTAAGAAGTGATTTGCACTATTTTATATCACGTATTAAAATTTCAAATGTTAAGAAATGATTCGCAGTATTTGATACCACATGTGCAGTCTTAGTATGCTTGTCAAATATGCCAACAGAACATACTAATAAAGGCTACACTAATCGTTTGCCCATTAGTGTTAATAACACCAATTTGACTGCGAGTTTTTTTGACCAAAAATCGTAAAATAGTGTTAATAACACTTCTTCAAAAGGAGTCGACTACAATCGACCATGTCACCTAGCCTAGAATTAGTTTTATTGATATGCAGTTTGCATTTAAACGAATTGTTCTTTTTTATTAATAGCAATTGGCAATGTTGTGGTTATGTACACTGTCCATCACTATTGAATAACACTTTTTCGAGTGAGCGTTTTTTTGACTCGAAATGATAAATTAGTCTTGACAACACTATTAGTTTGAGTGGACGATAACGAGGTACAATGCTAATCATAAGTTAGTGTAGTTAATACTAAATCCGCTTTAAAACTAATAATTCACTAAATCTAACAGCGTTTTACAGTCTATTTTCTTGCTTGCAGATACAGAGTATAAGTGGCAAAATTGGAAGACCTTTACGCGTTTTTGTAAATCCTGCAATCCTTCCGGTCACCGACAAAAGCGAGAATGAAGCGACTTCCAGTTCAAATGGAGCTAATCAAAGTGAAGGTACGTGTTCAAATAGGGGCTATCGGTATGTTCAAAATAGAAGGTAGGTGGTCAATGTTTTCACGAGAGGATGTCTTATATAGTCGCAGTATTTGAGGATATATGTGTTTGTCAGTTCCAGGTAATTCTGTTAGTTCGTGATTGAAACTGCTCAAAATGGAAAATGGAACTATGGGTATCCCAACTTTCTCTTCCATAATTTCGCGGGGGGAAGCTCAGTTTGGTAACACGGTTATTGCTTTTGTTAACTTTGGTTCAATTTTCTGTTGTTGTTTTTTCAATCAGGTGAATTGTGTATCCGACAATCTTAACATGGAAATCTTTTCATTTGAATAACTTCAACAGATGGATTATCTACTGTTGTTTATTGATGCCGTTTTTTGTTGTTTGTTGTATGTTGTTGTTGTCAAATTGGTGAATCATCAAAACATGGATTGTTACTGTTTACTAACATTGCTTGTTGGTTGTTGGTTGTTGTTATTATTGTTATGAAATAGGTGAAGAACCCGATGATTTTTATGAGTTTACTCAGGCAGATTACGCCCGTTTAATGTCTTCACGAAAAGAAGGTATTGCTCCATTATAGTTTCAACCTCTATCACTATGATGGAATTTGGGGAGGTTCACCGAGATTTGTACTGCTCTGGTACAATATCCAGTACCACAATGGTCCAAATCTTGGTGACAACCCGAGATTTTACCGATGTAAGAATAGGCTTCATGTCAATTGTATTTTCCTATTTGCAGGCCTCACCAATTTAGTTTAGAAATAATTGCTATAGAACCTGCCCACCATCATCAATGTGAAAACATATGATGTTCTGTAGGTTATACTGTTTTTTTTGGTTTTTTACCAAACATAAGTGACAGTGTGCTTATTTTATTTACTGTGAAAAAGATAATTGTTTCCTTTTTTGTTTTTTTTTTTTTTTTTTTTCCTTAAAACAAAATATTGAGGGGATGTTGTCCTTATTTCAGTTAATATCTTGAGGAATATCATCTGCTTGCGATTTTGGCTATTGGCAATTCTTCATGTCGGTCTTGTTGCTAATGAAGACGTTTAGGGTTTTTTAGGATTTTTTAGCGGAAATAGCAATACTTCGATGCCAGTTTTTTTGGCCCTCTGACCACTAAAATAATGTTAGTTACCACTATTTGTTTATTTTCTTATCGCCAATTCTTTAAATGGTTCCAAATGAGCCAGTTTCCTCATACCTAAATCAGAATTAGTATTGCTAAATTGAAGTCCACCCTAATGCTAATAGCGATTCACGGTGTGGTTTTTTTTTTTTTTTTTTTTTCCTTTTTCCGATTAACAAGGATAATCACTGGCTTTGTGTCAATCATCTGTTTTTTTCTCAGATAAATTTTTGAAAACTAAACATCTGCGAGAGCAAGATGAGGCAGCTGCTCGAAACCGAATCACAAAGGTAAATTAGCAAAATTCAATTCTTTTTTGTTTGAAGCCACTGGAATATTTTGTTTAATCATTTGTTTAAGATTCTCCTTTTCCCTCTTTGTGTGTCTGTGTGTGTGTGTGTGTGTGAATGTGTGTATGTGTGTGTGTGTGAATGTGTGTGTATACATATTAAAAATATATATTTTTTATTTATACACACATATATTATGTATGTTGTCTACATGTATATATTTGTGTGGGTGTGTGTGTGTGTGTGTGTGAATTAGGCTATATCATTATAATGTGTATTAATTTATAGGCTTTTTTATATTCCTCATTACCTTATTATTTGTGTTTGTTTTTGTGTTGCGGTTCAGGCGATAATAAGGGTGCAATTTCCAGATGGATGGATTTTGGAGTCAGATTTCCGACCGTCAGATCTCATCTCATCTGTCAGGGATTTTGTATTACAATGTTTAAAACAAAAAGACATTCCTTTCTACTTCTGTATCCTTCTCAGAGTTTCTTTTATCTACTAGAATCGTCTACTTGTTTCTGGGAATTTTGCATTTCTTTCTTTGATCGACTATTTTCTTTTGTTCTTTTTTGAAGTTAATTATATCTGCTCTTAAAATGCGATAAAATGGATGTTGCTTCACTATCATGCACATCCCTCGTTGTTAGAAATGTTGCAGATCGAACAGATTTTCCCAATAACTGATCTGTACTTTTTGCAGGGGTCTCGATAATCAATATATCAGTGTTGAACGACCGATTGTCGCGATGTATCGATATCGATACCGCGATATTAACAATATGATGTACTGTCCGTACAGTCGTTACTTTACATTCTGTACATTTCGTACATCCAAAATATCTTAGCTTTGAAAAAATATCACTCTGCGATCATCGATACTTATCGGCTTTTGCCAATATATATCGAGTTGTGAAAGTTTCGATATTACGTTATAACATATTTGTTATATATTGTCTTCAGTTTCGATCGATACGTAACACTAGCTGTGGTCGCAGCTTGTTTTTTATCAAAAATCACAAAATAGTATTGATAGGGAGAAGTGTAAAGGTCTTTAACTTTATGTTCATCAATTTCCTGTTTGAGGCAAGCAATTGGAACATAATGGTATCGCTTTTCAATTGCTCCAAAAAAAAAAATCATGGTCGAAAATAGAGTTAAAGACGTTTTAGTGCCCCAAATTTATTATTAACACTAATAGCGATGGGCAGTGTAGTTTTGAATGAGGATTTCTGGCACAAAAAAAGAGTTTTTTATTCATTCTGGATTAATAAGAATATATTTTTTTGTCATATTTTGTGTAAATCAATTTCGTGTTCAGTGTTTTTCTTAATTTAAGTTCCATTGAAATTTTCAGATACCACCCCTCCCAAACAGAAGCTAAAAGACGAAACGTTATCTCTCTATTCAGCTGGTCTTGCTCCTGGAGCAATTATACACTTTTCCCCCGAAATTATTTCCGGTGAGTTTTTTTCTTTTTCTTCACCAAAAAAATCAAAAATAATAGGAATAAGACTTTTTTTTTTTCTCGGTTCATCTTCAGATTTTTCAGTTTTGGGGGACAAAAAAAAACTGAATGGACCACCTGATTGTTTCTATGTTTGTTTTTATGTTTTTTGGGAACGTTTTGCTATCAGAAAAAGACGAGCACTCTTCGACTAATTCGTCTTATCTGCGAGAGGAAATCGAAGAATTGAGGGATTTACATTTACTATCAGGTTTAGAGGAGATAAGTGTTCAAGAAGAAAAACCAAAAGAGAGTCCAGAAATATTGAAGCCTTCTCCTCCTATTTTGTCTTCTTCTGTGTCGACAAGTAAACCAAAAGGAAAACCTAAATGGTTTAAGGGCTGAGAATATTTTTTGACATATCAGTTAGGTGATGTGTATATAAAGCTGTTTAAGAAAGAGGAGAAAGAGAAAGAGAGAGGAGGAGAACGAGAAAGGAGGAGAAAGAGAAGGATGAATATGAGAACTGTGAATAGTGCAATATCCAGACTTGTTTACCGGGTAGTTCCAAAGTTGTATGTTTTTTTTCTGCTTTGTACGCTAACACCATAAAGTTTTTTGTTTACATTTGGCAAATTTTAGTTGTTTTGTTGATGATTTCTGCGGTAATTACTGTCTGGAAGCCGGTCACAGACTAAAATTGATTTGTTTTTCTCGAGCTTTGGTCCTTAATTTTAAAATCTTTTGATGGGCGATTTGTGTCGCGTTACCAATTTTATGTATATGTTTACCTTATGTTTTACACTTTATTATTGTATTCTATTATTATATTTTATGCTTATATTTTATCGTGAAGAGGACTAATAAAAGGTGAAGGTAACAACAGAATTACGTTTGGACGGTTTGGATTACTTCCACTATTACGGCGGTCCGTAAACTTCGGTAATTTGATTAAAACAAACAATCCACACCAATGTCGAATAATAAATAAACCGATCAATTCTACAACCTAATTAATCATCAGCTGCAGTATTACAGATTGCGGTACAGTTTTATACAATCGAACTACTGGAACTCGACTGTAGACATGAAACTGTAAAATTGAGCTAAAGGAGACTCGGTCAAAGAAATAGCTTCTCTTTCACAGGTCTCCATAACACTTAGCGTGGCGAGACTCCGAGTAAGAAAACTGAAACGTTGATTTTTTTTCAAGAGCCATTTTCAAATTCATACAAACAAAAGCAAACGTGTGACGTAACTTCTGAGTTTGTGAACGATTTCCATCTTCTACTATTGAAGCAGCCAAGCAGGACCGCAGACGCCTCTTTTACCTCGGGGATTTGACTATTTTTCACCCTAAATGAAGTGTAAATGTTCCCACAGACGTCATAAGAGCAACAACAGGCCTATCTCAATGTCTTCGAAGTCGCTGATGTTACCTTTATTAGATTTGCTGACCTCTAGTTCTATGCCACCTTAGTGTATTGTTAATTCGTTAGTTGGGTGTCTTATAATGAGGAATCTTCCATCGTACGTCAAGCTACACAGTATTGAAGTTGCAAAAGCATAACGGAGCGATAGAAATTTTTAAGCTAGAACTTGCTCATAAAAAAAGATGTTCTTCATGTTAAGGGTCATTTAGCGTCGCTTCACTTTTTGTCACTCTTGGCCGCATCTGTACCTTTTATTACATGTGTCGGTCCACTCTTGACACTCTTTTGGTCTTGTCCGTACTTGTCATTTCCTACGTCGGTCTAGTTTTGCCGCCCTACGTACAAGTCTTTTGGCCGACTTGTCATTACCTACGTCGGTCCAGTCTTGCCGCCCTACGTATAAGTCCTTTGGGCACCGGTCTCTCTGTTTGTCCTACATATGTTTAATTCTCCTTGTTATGATTCTCTTTTGTATTTTAATTGTGTCATCGTACTTTTTGTCGCTTGGCTCTACGTCGTTACTTTAGGTCTTAATTACTTCTGTACATTGCCGCCCTAAAGTCAATCATTTATACTCTAAACTACATACGTTAGAATATAGACTACATACAGTAGAATCTAGTCGTAACGTCAATTACGTAAAGTCTCGAACACATTAATTAGAATTTAGACTAGGATCCTTTTTGTTACAGCGCATCAAAGAGCGCTTAAATTCCACAGTAATTAGCACTGTGTATTTTGTATATAAGTGACTTTTCTCACTTAATGAAATCATCCCAAATAGAAATCAATGTCTCTCTCCAATGCATTGATCTTTCTCTTGTGTACAATTTCATGGCTTCCGCCAATCCACCTCCAATAGGTTATGGGCCCGGCCATGCCACTTCTAATAGTATTGGTCATTTTCAGCCATGCATTTTTTTAAACACGAGAAGATTTGGGACCATTTTATAGGAATTTCAAAACCTACTATCCTTTCCTCTACTGATACACCAACAGAAAAAGCTACAAAAGAGTTGGCAATAGCTACATGGAAACAAAAGGATGAGGATGCGCACTCTCGCCTAGTGATGTCACTTACTACCGAGCGCACTCGTCTTATTCGTGGCGCCTCCTCTTCCGCCGAGGCTTGGAGTCGTCTTCAAGCAGCTTACATTCAAACCGGATGGGCCGCTCGCCGAATTCAAAAACGAGCGTTTTTTAACTCTATGAAAAAGCCGACGGAATCCATGCAAGATTAAATTAGCACAGTGGAATTGTCGACCGGAAAATGCACCATGATAGGCGTGCATCTTTCCGACGAGGACCTCTCCTCTACCCTTTTGGGAGGACTCCTTGAAACCTTTTCCCCTTTCATTTCCTCGTTTGACAATCTAGACCAATCTATTCCCTTTCACTCCCTTTGTACGAAACTTTTGCATGAAGAGACAAAACTTCTATATTTTTGTGCTCTAAATCTCTCTCATGCAAATGCTTTTATTACAGAAAATCAGAAATCAAACTCGGGGGGGGTGCAACGTTTGTTTTGCGCTTACTGCAAAACAAAAGGACATGCCGTTGAAGAATGTCGAAAATTGGCTAGGCTGAAAGCAGCCGAGGCTTCCAATCCCCCTAAACATGGAGGGAATGCCAACGTTGCCCATGCCACACCACCAGTTCTTCCCACCCCCCGACTCCCTCCACGCCCTTCTTTCCCCCCAAATTTTCCTTATCCTCACCATTATTCCGCTTCTCCATCCCTCCCACAATCTTCTATCGCCGCAGCGCAATATGCCTCTTCAAACACCGTTAACCCCCCCTGGCCGGTCGTTTCTTCCCCACATTTCCCCTCTAATTATCCCACTCCAGTAGCTACCCATTTTGTACTCCCTCCCTCGTCAAAATTTTGATATGGCTATGTTGCCTATCATATCCCAAATTATGTCCCTCTGAATACTCAATTTCCACAAGAGTACGCTTTTCTATCTCAAACCCTGACGACTGGCTAGACAGTGGTGCTAGTCATCACTTATCACCACGATCCGATTGGTTTACTCACCTTTCTCCTTTATCATCTCCTATGTAGATTCGCTTAGGAGACGACCTCATTCTTTTGGCTACTCATTCTAGCGACGTAAACTTCCCTAATGCGTCTTTTCACATTCGCAACGTCCTTCTTGTACCTGGTCTACTTTTTGTTAAAGTCGCCACTTCTGATGGTTTAAAAGTTGAATTTAATAATGATAGACTAACGTTTTTTGATAGAAAAGACAATAATACTGTAGGTTTTGAGGTAGAACGAGATTCTATGTACGTCCTAAAATCCTATAATGCGCCAAAGATATTTGCTTTAAATGATAGCGTCGAAAGTTTTCCACTTTGTCATTTACGATATGGTCATTTAAATAGCAAAAGTTTGCGTACATTGCCAAATCTTGTAACCGGACTAAATTCGTTTTCTAACACATCGTTGGATTTTTGTCACGGTTGTGTGCAAGGAAAAATGTCGTGTCACTCATTTCCCACTAGCACTACCGTCATCACTAAACCACTTGCACTTGTACATACGGACGTGTGTGGTCCCATGCGCACACGTAGCTATAGTGGATCCATTTATTTTGTCACTTTCATTGACCACGCCACTCGTTTTTCACACGTGTATCCAATCTGTCTTAAATCTGACGTTTTTGCCCAATTTCAAGAATTTAAGGCGTTGGCAAAATTTTTTCACAACAAACGAATCAAGGTCTTGCGCAATGACAACGGTGGCGAATTTTGTCCAACCAATTTTCTGAATTTCTCACCCAACATGGAATCCCGCGTCACTTAGCGGCATCGCGGATGCCACAACAAAACGACAATGTGGAAAGGTACAATTGAACATTACATGACATGTCACGCTCCATGCTGTACTTTTCCTTTATAAATTTTGGGTAGAGGCTGTCGTTTGTGCAAATTACTTACGCAATCTTTGTCCCACTAATGCTTTACCTAAATCTACTCCAATGGAAGCGTGGTCCTTTGTCAAACCAGATATACGTCACCTTAGAATCTTTGGATGTGAAGCGTGGTATAAAGACCTCCTCCAATTGTACGACAAATTGGGCGCTTGCGCATTTCGTGGCATTTTCGTTAGGTACACTTTAAATTTCAAAGCGTACCGTATCTGGAGTTCTTCTCAAAATCGCGTCATCACCACCAAAGAAGTAGCTTTCAACGAAACGCCACTTCTCCAAACCTTGTCTTGTATGCCTTTTTCTTCCCCTCTTCCCCCATTATCCAACTTTCCTTCTCTCACCCTCTTTGGCCCTCTTCCCCCAAACCTTCCCCTTCAATCTCTTCAACCATCATTCCTCACATACCTTACACCTTCCCACCCCTCTCTTCCCAATCCTTCATAATTTTCCTTTCAACATCTTCGAGTCCCCTTCCTCCTCCATCTTCTCCTACCCCCTTTGCTTTCCCGGCTGCTCCCATCACTCATGCCAGCCAATCAGCCGCCCTTGCTCTCCATCCTGTCACAAATTCGGAGGATACTACCACTTCTCTCCCTCTTTTCCAAGACGATCCTCTTTTTGACAATCTTTTGCCCCACAATTCTTTCCCACTCACCTTCTCTTGGGCCTTTTCTTCCTCCCGAGCCTGAACCTTCCCCTCTTCTTGAGCCTTCTTTTTTACCTCGCCAAAATTCCGCACGCCCTAGAGTTCCCCCCTATCGGCTTATTACCTCCATAGGCCATGCCTCTCTTGTTTATGCTTACTCGGCTGGGGCCTCTGCCTCTCTTATTTCAGCCCCTCTCTCTCTCAAAACCTCCCTAAAACGTCTTGATGCCTCCCTTTGGAAAATCGCCACTGATGTCGAATTCAATGCCTTAATTTCCAACAAAACATGAAATCTTGTTCCCCTTCCCCTGGAAGAAAGGCAATCGGATCTAAATGGGTCTTTCGTGTAAAGCAAAAAACGGATGGATCGGTCGACAAATACAAAACTTGCTTGGTGGCAAAAGGGTTTTCCCAACTCGAAGTATAGATTTCACTGAAACCTTTGCTCCAGTTGCATGGTTGACATCTATCCGCACTTTACATGCTTTAGGTGTTGAACATGATTTCATGTTCATCAGATGGATGTTAATAATGCTTTCTTAAATGGGATTTTATCCGAGGACATTTACATGCATCAACCTGAGGGCTATATTTCCTCTAGATCTGAACATCTGGTTTGCCATCTCATTAAAATATTTTATGGATTGAAGCAATCCCCCCGTGTATGTAACCATACCATAGATGCCATTACGAGGAAGAAGGATTTACCCGAATTCATGCCGATTTTAGCATTTACTCTAGTGGCTCTAGCACCTCTTTAATCATTGTTGCCATCTTTGTCGATGATCTACTTCTTATTGGTCCGTCCCTCCCTGATATTTCTACTGTCAAATCTCTCTTCAAACCCATTTTGACATGGCCGATCTAGGTGAGCTCACGTATTATTTGGGCATTCAAGTTTCTGGTAACAACTCAGCTCCCACCCTCTCTCTCTCTTTGGAGACCTTTATCTATGGCAGACTGCTCCTCCCTTTCCACTCCTTTGGATGCCAATTTCTCACTCCTCCCTTCTACTGACTCCCTTCTTTCCCCCTCCCTCCATGCCACTTACCCTTCGATGGTCGGGGCCCTTATGTAAGTCAAGCAAGCCACCCGCCCTGACATTGCCACAGCTGTCACTAAGCTCAGTCAATTTCTCCAGTGTCCTTCCATTGTGTTGATATTTGTGTATTTTCTCGGTCTGTTTTAGGCTAGAAAAAAAGCAGAGGCAGTTTGCCTCTAAACTCCCTTCTCCAAGCTCCCACACTTGTTGTAGTCACTGAATGAAGGTTGGATTGGGAGTTAGAGCCATGGCTGCCCAGGCCTTCTAAAGAGACATGAGTAGAAATTGGTAGATTTACCAAAAGGGAATTTGACAGACCCTAGATTTGATCTTGGTACCTACAGTCCGTCAAACTACCGGTAGCCGTTAGCCTTATCCGTTAAATTTATAACTAGTGTTGAAGTATATTGGGTTTGATAGATATTTAAACATTTACAAGTAGGACATTTCGTTTAACTAAGATATATAACGGTAGAACATAGAACTAGTTTCTTATTATAGTACCACACGAAATAAATGCTGCGAACATTTATTTCAACGGTTAATATTCAATCCGGTCTTCATCGAACGGTCGTGGTAGGAGCCGATATACCGGAGAGGGCATTTTGGCGTTTTTCGGTCGCTACCACTCCGGATAATACGTGGCAACATTGTACGGGTTTACGGAATCTCCGGAGAGCAAGCCAACAAATATGGATGTGACAGATGTCACTATTTTGGCCATGTAGTGCAATTACCATACATAAAGTTCTCTGGTACTTGTACTTTTTGTATGGTACAGTCAAATGATTGGTTCGTACTCTAGTAGAAGGGGTTTCAGAGAGGGAATATGACTTAGCATTTTTGGGTAGGTAGCCGCCTCTCTCTGAGAGCACTCTTGTATAAAAGGCTAACTTTGGCCAGCCATAACTATCAATTTACTTGAGCATTTTTAGTGATTCTTTTTACTGCGAACTCAACGGAGTCCGGGCTTCACAAGGGTGTAATTTGTCAGAGTTTTTGCCTGCCAGGGTGGCTGCAATTCTAATGGAAAGTCAAAGAGGGTGAATGTGTCTAAAACTCATATTCTAACTTTCCATTATGTGGTGGAACTGAGCACACAGAAAGTCTTATTTCAAAAGGGTGAAGTTATATTGGAGTTTTGATTGTCAAGGGGTCAATCATTCGGGTTTGTATCAACTTGGAGTCGGCACTAACTAGATAAGCTTCTTGAGAGCTGCTGTAACAGGGTTACAGAATTGGGTACTTAGTAGCTAGGGCTAGGCTGCTATAGTTGCGATTTCAGAGCAGCGCAGTTGCGATTCCAGAGCAGCGCAGCTGTGATTCAAGACCAGCGCAGCATAGCAACTTAGCGGCGTAGCAACTAGTAGCGCAGCGGCGCAGCAGCGCAGCATAGCAACGCCGCAGAATGTAGATGGAGCTGTATAGTTCTAGAATGAAGTTTTGGATAGATCTGTTGTTTTTGAAAAGCTTTAAGTCTCAGCAAATTTATAGGACGGCGGAAAAATAGATCTATATGGACACGCGTCATCACTTGAATCACAGTACAGGTTTTTGGCACCGACAACGCAGCTGCGACGCAGATGGAACAAGCGCAGCTGCGGTTATTTTTGATATGAATAAAGCCCAACCTTGTCTGTGAGTTCTGTGTGCTCCTGCTGTTGCTACGGGGAGATCCTTGGTGTTTTCCGCTGTGTACTGTGATGTGTTGTGGTGTATTGTTGCCTCTTTTACATTGGTATCGGAGCGATTACCCGTGACTCGACAGCATGGATGAACACGGCGTGTCCACTACAGAAATGTTGGCGCAAGTTCTCAGGGAGTTGGAAAGTGTGAGATTACAGAACGCGCAGCTGAGTAACACTGTCACAGCCTTGGAGTCGCGTCCAGCGGAGCGACCTCATGGAAGCGTAGAAAGAGACTCCCGGAGACCGAAATTAAGACTTCCCGACGAGTTTGACCCTGCAAGACACAAGAACCTTGACTCATGGCTATTCTCCGTGGCGAACTATCTCGAGAATTTTCCTAGCCTATCGGATCGTGAGAAGATTCACTACGCGGGTGGTCTTCTTAAAGGGGCAGCGGGGGCTTGGTGGATAACATTGGTAGAGGACGATGAGTTACCGACCGTGTGGGCGCTCTTCGTTCAAATTCTCCGCGACATTTGGCAGCCCGTCAACACAATGAAGGCGGCAAGAGATACGATCGCAGTTTTGAAGCAACGAACGTCAGTGATGGAGTTTACGCAACGGTTCTTGGAGTGCAAAGTCCAAATACCTACGATGACGGAGGATGAAGCCATGGATCGGTTCGTGAAGGGGCTTAAGTCGTCTATTCGTAGAGATGTGGAACAATGGCTTGCTCGGGAAAGTACGACTCCTCCTCTCTCAGCAATCATCTAGTTTGCGAAGCGGACCGATTCGGTCGACTTTCACCTCCGGAGACCTTATCACTACGGGTCGAGCAGTAGCGGAGGAAACCGACGAGACGAAGGTCCAACCCCCATGGAGCTCGGCGCAATTAAGGAGGATAAAGAAGCGGTCAACGTCCTGCGGAAAAAGAAGAAAGTTACCAAAACCAAGACCAATGACTTGTCCCCCGAGGAAATCCAGCGGAGGAGGCAAAATGGCCTGTGCTTCCAGTGTGGTTCTCCAGATCATATGGCTCGAGAGTGTCCGAAACGGAACAGTTCCAAAAAAGGAAAACTCACCGTTATGAGGTTAGCCGGAGAAAGAGGAGACCCTTTGATATTTCGGGGTCAAATAGGAGTGAGTGCAGCTAACTTCATGGTGGACTCCGGAGCGTCGGGGAACTTCATTAACGAGGGGGACGGTGAAAAGGTTGAAACTTCCTCTTGTGGTACTAAATAATCACCAGTCGGTACAATTGGCCAACGGCTGTTACTTATCCATTACCCATCGTACCCCGAGGTTACGCGTCGGCATTGGGAAATTCCGATGGTACGACACGCTTCATGTATTACCTCTTGGGGACCATGAGGTAATCTTGAGGAAGCCGTGGCTGCAAAAATGGAATCCGACGATTGATTGGAGAAGTGGCGCCATGAGAGTGAAGAAAGGTGAAGAAGAGTTTGAGGTAACAGCGGGAGCGGCTGGTAAGGGAGCGGAAGAGGGACGCCTGCTTTCAGCCTTACAGCTTAAGAGGGCACTCAAGAAAGGGGAAACGATTTGTATGGCGGTCGTCCAGCCAATGGAGGAGGCGAAGGAGGAGATCCCGGAAGAATGGAAGAAGAAGGACCCCGACTTCGACTCCAAAGAAAGTGACGACATTGGAAAGACTTCCGAAGAGGCCCCACAAGTCGTGACAAAACTTCTCGAGGAGTACACACATGTATTTCCCCCGAAGCTCCCCGAAGGATTACCTCCGAAGCGCGAAGTAGACCATAGGATAGAGCTTGTTCCTAGAGCTGTACCCCCGGCTTATCGGATGTACAAGATGAGCTACACCGAATTGGACGAACTCAAAAAGCAACTCACGGAGTTGGTCGAAGCCGGAGCAATTGAACCAAGCAAGTCACCGTATGGAGCCCCCGTTCTCTTTGTGAACAAGAAAGATGGAGGTTTTCGTATGTGCGTTGACTACCGAGCGCTGAACAAATTAATGGTGAAGAATGCGTACCCCCTTACAGAGGATAGACGAATTGTTGGATAGGCTTCGAGTTGCCAAATATTTTTCGAAAATAGACTTGCGGAGCGGCTACCACCAGATTAGAATTGCCGAGGAAGATGTGGAGAAGACGGCGTTCAGAACTCGATACGGTCATTTCCAGTTTCGGGTAATGCCGTTCGGGTTGACTAACGCACCGGCGACCTTTATGCATTTAATGAATTCCATCTTTCGGCAATATCTGGACGCGTTTGTGATCGTCTTCTTAGATGACATATTGGTGTATAGCCGAAGGCAGGAGGAGCATATGAAGCACTTACGGACGGTCCTCCAAGTCCTTCGGGAGCATAAGTTATACGCAAAAAGAAGTAAATGTGACTTCTTCAAGGAGAAGATTGATTTTTTAGGCCATGTGGTGAGCCGGGACGGGATCCCAGTGGATCCAAACAAGACTAGGGCAGTTAACGAGTGGCCGCAACCGGCGAATATTACGGAGTTACGAAGCTTTCTCAGACTATGCTCCTATTATCGACGTTTTGTCGAAGGTTTCGCAAAAATCGCTGCACCGCTCACGGAATTGCTCAAGAATGATGCGCCCTATGATTGGAAAGCGGCGCAAGGAACAGCCTTTAACACGCTAAAGGAGCGGTTGGTTACCGCCCCTGTGTTAGCTGTTCCCGATCCGGACTTACCTTGGACGATAATCACTGACGCTAGCGATATGGCTATTGGAGCGATCCTTATGCAGGATCAAGGAAAAGGCCTTCAACCCATCGCCTACGACAGTCGCAAACTAAAGGCAGCAGAGTTGAACTGGGCTACCCATGAGAAGGAAACAATAGCTATTATCAATGCGCTCGAGGTTTGCAAATGTTACGTTCAAGGAAAACGGATCACGGTTATCACGGATCACCACGCCTTACAATATCTCCAAACCCAGCCGAAGTTGTCCAAGAAACAAGTGCGTTGGATGACGTTTCTGCTAACCTTCAGTTCGGAACTTGTTATTGAATATAAGCCGGGCAAAACGAACCCGGCGGATGCGCTGTCAAGAAGACCTGATGTCGCTGCGCCAGCAGCGGAGCAACGACCGCAAGCATGGCAGCAGGGGAACGGAGACTCTGTGAAAGAGAAAAGCGCAGCGTTGACCGAAGCGCAAGATCCGAAGCTCAGCGCAGTCACCACTACGGTGCAAGTGGACGAACAGTGGTTAAGTCGGATAAAGGCCGCCTACGGCGACGATGATTCACTAAAGGAACTCATCAAACGGAAAGTACTCGTTCGAACCGCCAAAGATATGTGGCGGTACAGACCGAGTAAGACAACACGGCTATATGTGCCAACAAATACGGCACTTCGTCACACGATTCTTCAAATGAGTCACGACGAGCCGCTTAGTGGACATTTTGGGCGAGATAAAACAACCGCACGTGTCGCTGAAGCGTATTACTGGCCAAACATGACTTGAGACATTGCAGAATATGTCCGGACGTGTGACTCGTGTAATAGAAACAAATCGGATTCAAAGCAACAAGGCTTGTTACACCCCCTCCCAATAGCATCTGTTCCTTGGGAGGCGATCTCGATGGATTTTATTGTGGCCCTACCCCGGACGAAGGAGGGCTACGACTCAATCTTCGTCGTCGTGGATTACCTGACGAAAATGGCACATTTTCTACCCACATCCACTACATCTACTCCACGAGATATCGAAGACTTATTTTTTCGGGAAATATTCCGCCATCACGGACTTCCAAAAAAAATCGTCAGTGACCGCGATCGTAAATTCGTGAGCCACTTTTGGCAAAACGTGTTTGCGCTATGTGGCAAGCAGCTGGCCATGTCCACAGCCTACTGTTGATATTTGAGTATTTTATAGGTCTGTATTAGGATAGAAAAAGAGCTGAGGCGGTCTGCCTCTAACTCCCCTTTCCAAGCCCCCATACTTGTCGTAGTCACTGAAGGCTGGATAGGGAGCTAGAGCCATGGCTGCCTAGGCTCTCTAGAGAAGACAGGGGGTAAATTATGTAGTCTTACCAAAAGTTGGTTGACGGACCCAGGAATTGATCCTGGTACCTACCGTCCATCAATCCGCGTTAGCCGTTAGCTCTAGCCGTTATGTCTAGAACAGATATTACGATATATACGGTTTGACAAATATATAAATCGTTATATGTAGATTAATCCGTTTAACGGCTAATAGATACTTAGTACATAGATACAGTTTAGTTTAGTACGAAGTACGGAATGGGGGCAGAACGGATACCACGCATTTGTTTCGATAGCGAAACAAATACCGCGCATTTGTTTCGACAGCGAAACAAATACCGCGCATTTGTTTCGATAGCGAAACAAATACCGTGCGTCGAATTTCAGCGGCTACGATTATAGCCGGTCTTGATCGGACGGCCACGATAGGCGCCGCGATCACGGAAAAGGCATTTTTGGCGTTTTGCGGTCTTTGTCACGTCAAGTGACACGTGGCGTGATAACATTGGACTACGGGAATTCCGGAGATTACAGGAACTAATCCTGATTTGACACGTGTCGACATTTTGGCCATGTCGTACAATGGCCGTACAGAAAGTACACCGGCACCTGTACTTTTCTGTACTACACAGTAATTTGATTGGTGCCGTACTTCAGTAGATAGAGTTTTAGAGAGGGAATATGACTTAGAAAATTTTGGGTAGGCAGCTGCCTCTCCCAGAGAGCACCCTGTATAAATGGCAAACTTTGGCCAGCCATAACTATCAATTTACTTGACCATTTTCAGTGATTCTTTTTGCTGCGGACTCAGGGGAGTCTAGGCTACACAGGAATGTAGTCGGTCAGAGTTTTTGTCTGCCAGGGTGGCTGTATTTCTAAGGGAAAGTCAAAGTGGGTGAATGTGTCCAAATCTCATATTCTAACTTTGCATTCTGTGGTGGAACTCAGCACACAGAAAGTGTTATTTCACAGGGGTGAATCTATATTGGGGTTCTGACTGTCAAGGGGTCAGTCACTTGGGTTTATATTAACTTGGCGTCGGCACTATCTAGATTAGCTTCTTTTGGATCTGCATACTCTGAGGGCCAATGGAGGTCTCAGAGTTTCAGGTTATGGGCCCACCATCTAGGGTGCCTATGTTTGATGGAACAGGCTTCACGTATTGGGCGTTTATAATGGAGGGATTGCTTTTCGAGAAGCACTTATGGGGAATTGTTGCGGGACAAGTGAGATGTCCGCCACCTAGCTTTGGAGGAGCTTACTACGG
Organism: Zygnema cylindricum; assembly: GCA_037447655.1. Taxonomy (NCBI): domain Eukaryota; kingdom Viridiplantae; phylum Streptophyta; class Zygnematophyceae; order Zygnematales; family Zygnemataceae; genus Zygnema; species Zygnema cylindricum. Next base: position 99,761 of record JBBHKE010001862.1, on the reverse strand, counting down.
AGAATCATCTGAGACTGTCCAGAATATCACCCGGAGTTCAGATGCAACGGAAGGTGAAGGGAAAAACCTTTCCGTGGATGGGGAAATAGGGGAGAAGGAAAAAGGGACACCTATGGTGAGGGGAGCTAGGCTCTCAGCTATGGTACCACATGTAGGGATTAAAACTGAAGAAAATGACAGGAAAATATGGGAATACAAAAACACTATAGCAAAACATCTCATACTTAGATATGTGTCTAAGTCGATAGCTATCACTCTTTTAAGTTTAACCAAGTCATCGGAGATATGGGAAGCACTAACTCAGATTTATAAGAGTGAGACTATTCAGAGGCAGCAATTAGTAAAACAAGAAATTGATGCCTACGTTAATAAAGGCGGTAGCATGATAGAGTTTTGTAATGATATTGCTGCGTTATATGTTGAGCTTACTAGTGCGGGATATGTAGAATCTGAGGAGAGTAAGATTAATACACTAATTATGAAACTCCCAGATGAGTACGAAAACATAATTTGTCGTATGCAGGCAATGGATGGCTCCTCATGGACTTGGAGCTTTACCATGGGGATAATTCTTGTGAGGGAAAGCACTTTGGAGCTTCGTAGGGGAAAGGACAGGGTCAATGCATTTTCAGCTGGTGGTGATTGGCGGAATCGTGATGAGAGGAACGGCGGTGACGAGCGGAAGCGTGATGAGAAGAACGGTGGTGACGAGCGGAAGCGTGATGAGAGAAAGAAAGACAAAGGTAAACCTTATCGGAACTTTGGTGGAAAGAGAGGGAGAGGAAAAGGCACGGGAGCTTTGAAAAAAGGGGTTTGCTTCTTTTGTAGGGAACCGGGTCATTATATGGAGGAATGCCCTTGTTTGGAAAAACTTAGAAGTTGGAATGTGGATGAGGAGGACGAAGAGGAAGAGGAGAAAGAGGATGAAGAAAAATTGGAGCTTCTTCACATCGGTAGAATGGGGAAGAGAGAAAAGTACACAGAAATAGGACGAAGGCAACAGTGTGCTTTTGGAGGTATAAGGGAAGTAAAGAGAGAGGAGATACTTGAAGAAGTTCAAAATATTGAGGATAGTTTCATAAATATTTTGGAAACAGAAAACTGGTCGGAAAGGGAGACTTCAACGGATTCCGAGGAAAGGGGAGAATTAATTCTAGAGGGGGTTTTAAAAGATAGGGGAGAAGAGAAATATTTATTGGGAATTAAAATAGAAAGTGATAGTGGAAAGAATTCCATGGGAGACAGTGAGGGAAGTTCAGAAAATGGGGTAATTATCATGGATAAAAATATGATTACGGAAGATGTAGATCTTATGAGGAACTTAGTGGGGACTAGTGGTTTTTGGGAATATTTGGAGGTAGATGGATTTGACATCACTACTTGGTGTGATGTCTCTTGTGAAGATGTGCCTGTAAAAGGGTTATCATCCGGGTATGTGTTGAAGGTTGGGGATGGGGCTGGTTGTTTGAATTTCAAGAGGGAAAGTGGATTTAGTGTGGATGGAAAAGGGAAGAGGTGGATAAAATCTTTGCTCGGGTTTAAGAAAAATGGGATGTTAAATAAAATATGTGATACAATTATCATTTCAGTTCATTTTATCCACTGTGTTAAATACTTAAGTTTTATGAAAGGAAAAGGAAAAAGGAAAAAGAAAAGAAAAAGGGGAGGGGGTGTTTGTTTACTTGTTTGTGGAAGTTAAAAGAAAAATAGACTAGAAAATAAGGGGAGTGTTGATATTTGAGTATTTTATAGGTCTGTATTAGGATAGAAAAAGAGCTGAGGCGGTCTGCCTCTAACTCCCCTTTCCAAGCCCCCATACTTGTCGTAGTCACTGAAGGCTGGATAGGGAGCTAGAGCCATGGCTGCCTAGGCTCTCTAGAGAAGACAGGGGGTAAATTATGTAGTCTTACCAAAAGTTGGTTGACGGACCCAGGAATTGATCCTGGTACCTGCCGTCCATCAATCCGCGTTAGCCGTTAGCTCTAGCCGTTATGTCTAGAACAGATATTACGATATATAGGGTTTGACAAATATATAAATCGTTATATGTAGATTAATCCGTTTAACGGCTAATAGATACTTAGTACATAGATACAGTTTAGTTTAGTACGAAGTACGGAATGGGGGCAGAACGGATACCACGCATTTGTTTCGATAGCGAAACAAATACCGCGCATTTGTTTCGACAGCGAAACAAATACCGCGCATTTGTTTCGATAGCGAAACAAATACCGCGCGTCGAATTTCAGCGGCTACGATTATAGCCGGTCTTGATCGGACGGCCACGATAGGCGCCGCGATCACGGAAAAGGCATTTTTGGCGTTTTGCGATCTTTGTCACGTCAAGTGACACGTGGCGTGATAACATTGGACTACGGGAATTCCGGAGATTACAGGAACTAATCCTGATTTGACACGTGTCGACATTTTGGCCATGTCGTACAATGGCCGTACAGAAAGTACACCGGCACCTGTACTTTTCTGTACGACACAGTAATTTGATTGGTGCCGTACTTCAGTAGATAGAGTTTTAGAGAGGGAATAGGACTTAGAAAATTTTGGGTAGGCAGCTGCCTCTCCCAGAGAGCACCCTGTATAAATGGCAAACTTTGGCCAGCCATAACTATCAATTTACTTGACCATTTTCAGTGATTCTTTTTGCTGCGGACTCAGGGGAGTCTAGGCTACACAGGGGTGTAGTCGGTCAGAGTTTTTGTCTGCCAGGGTGGCTGTATCTCTAAGGGAAAGTCAAAGTGGGTGAATGTGTCCAAATCTCATATTCTAACTTTGCATTCTGTGGTGGAACTGAGCACACAGAAAGTGTTATTTCACAGGGGTGAATCTATATTGGGGTTCTGACTGTCAAGGGGTCAGTCACTTGGGTTTATATTAACTTGGAGTCGGCACTATCTAGATTAGCTTCTTTTGGATCTGCATACTCTGAGGGCCAATGGAGGTCTCAGAGTTTCACCTACCACCCTCAGACTGATGGTCAGACTGAAAGAGTGAATCGAACCTTGGAGGAAGCATTGCGGGCTTATGTCTCGGTGCACCAAACAGATTGGGTGAACCATTTAACGGCAATTGAGGTAGCATACAACAGTGTAGTGCACTCGTCCACCGATGCTACGCCATTCTCACTCAATGGACGACAGCCCACTCTTCTCCAAAACTTATTGGTAGCGGACTGCCAAACACCGCCTGCTCTGGACATTGCCAAAACGCTGCAAGGAAACCTGGAAAAGGCGGCCAAAACGCTCCAAATGGCAAAGGATTGTCAAAAGTCGCAGGCTAACGCTCATCAGAGGGACACCGTTTATAGCGTGGGGGACAAGGTTCGCCTTAACATGGTAAATCTTTCCTTACCTGGTGCCCTCTCTAAGAAGTTGGCACCAAAGTTTACGCGCCCATTCACAATTCTTTCCCGTGTGAGCGACGTAGCTTACAAGTTGGATATCCTGATGGACTGGCATATCCACAATGTTTTCCATGTTTCCCTTCTTAAACCATTCCGTGATCCTGATTCAATGTTCCCTAATCGACGACAGCATACTCCTCTACCACCCGTTCGAGGAACCTCAGACGAGTATGAAGTGGAAGAGATCCTTCAGTCACGTCACTCTCGGAATTCCAACTCCATCCAATACTTGGTGCGTTGGAAGGGTTACGGTGCCGAGGACGACTCTTGGGTGGACGAGGGGGATCTGCATTCCCCGGAGCTGCTGCGCCGGTTTCAGCGGAGTGAGGACACTCCGCCTTATCGGAGGGGCAATCGCAGCGGCCGCAACAAAGGAGCGAATCGCAGTGGCGCAACCATCGCAATCATATTGGGGACGCGACAAAGGACCGCAGCGGCGATGTTACCACACAGCAGCGCCGTAGCAGCGCAGCCACCGCAGCGCAACATGGTCACGATGACGTCAGAGGATCGCAGCACCACCGCTGCGCTGACAAGAAAGCGCAACGACGCAATTGTGTTTCACTATGTAGGTGACGACGAACCCTCGGTTCCGCCGCTGCAGCGCAGTTTTATTAATGTTGGATACTGCTATACCCTCGCACACTGCGACGCTTCGCACAACCCAAAAGTGAAACCCTCAACCCCCGGGAATATAGCCGTCATTCGTCCTCACACCCAACCCAGTCTCGGCAGCTTGGAAACTGCTTCTCTCGGCACAATCAGTTTACCTTCGCTATTGGAGCTACCGGAATTGTCTGGTTCAACAGTGTCTATGACGTCGTCGTCCTCTCCACCCCCGAAAAGGAGGAGACTGGTACGGGTGGGACAAGGAGACCCGAGCCGTCCCGGGAGATTGCTAGGGCGGCGGAAGCCATGGTGGAAGCAAGCAGGCGAAGAGAGGTAGAAGTGGAGCCGGAACCGGAGGAATGTGCCAGTTGCGAGGTAGGACGGGCGAAGACCAGTGGAGGGGAGGGGTCAGAAAACTCACAAGACCCTGAATACAACCCAACCCGGGAAGGTGATCAAGAATTTCAAGTAGATCATGAGCTGTCGGAGGCGAAGGAACCGGAACGCGAACCAACGCCTCCGCCAATTGAGGAGCGCGCCTCAGATCGGGAGGTGACGCGGGACCCAAACAAGGAGAGCACCGCGGACGAGCAGTTGTCTGAAAGCCCGGAGAGGAAGGCAGAGGAACAATACCCCAGCGGTGACGATGTGTTTCTCTTGCGCGAAAAACCGAAGAGATTCGGAGGAGGAGAGTGAACAGGGAGAGGAAATTCCCGACTACCTCTTCCCACTACCGGTCGACACCCAGCATCCGGACCTCGCCTTCAGCTTCACCAAAAGGTTTTATTAGAACCCCTCGGAGTTGCCCGAGGAATGGCGTATAGGGAAGCCTGGAGATCCTATCCGTATCCCTGCCGACGTTCCGTCACACCCAGCGTGGAATTTCATGCGGACCAAGGACCTAGGAAATAATCATAAAGGCTATGTGCAGCTGAATCCTCCCACCTTACCGTAGTCTCGGCAGCTTGGAAACTGCTTCTCTCCGCACAATCAGTTTACCTTCGCTTTTGGAGCTATCGGAATTGTCTGGTTCAGCAGTGTCTATGGCGTCGTCGTCCTCTCCACCCCCGAAAAGGAGGAGACTGGTACGGGTGGGACAAGGAGACCCGAGCCGTCCCGAGAGATTGCTAAGGGCGGCGGAAGCCATGGTGGAAGCAAGCAGGCGAAGAGAGGTAGAAGTGGAGCCGGAATCAGAGGAAAATGCCAGTTGCGAGGCAGGACCGGCGGAGACCAGTGGAGGGGAGGGGTCAGAAAACTCACAGGACCCTGAATACACCCCAACCCGTGAAATTTCAGATTATGGGCCCACCATCTAGGGTGCCTATGTTCGATGGAACAGACTTCACTTATTGGCAGTTCACGATGGAGGGATTGCTTTTCGAGAAGCACTTATGGGGAATTGTTTCGTGACAAGTGAGATGTCCGCCACCCGGCTTTGGAGGAGCTTACTATGGAGAATCATCTGAGGCTGCCCAGAATATCAACCGGAGTTCAGATGCAACGGAAGGTGAAGGGAAAAACCTTGCCGTGGATGGGGAAATAGAGGAGAAGGAAAAAGGGACACCTATGGTGAGGGGAGCTAGGCTCTCACCTATGGTACCACCTGTAGGGATTAAAACTGAAGAAAATGACAGGAAAATATGGGAATACAAAAACACTATAGCAAAACATCTCATACTTAGATATGTGTCTAAGTCGATAGCTATCACTCTTTTAAATCTAACCAAGTCTTCGAAAATCTGGGAAACACTAGTTCAGATTTATAAGAGTGAGACTATACAGAGGCAGCAATTAGTAAAACAGGAAATAGAGGCCTATGTTTATAAAGGCGGTAGCATGATAGAGTTTTGCAATGATATTGCTGCGTTATATGTTGAGCTTGCTAGTGCGGGATATGTAAAATCTGAGGAGAGAAAGATTAATACACTAATCATGAAGCTTCCAGATGAGTACGAAGATATCATTTACCGTATGCAGGGAATGGATGGCTCCTCATAGACTTGGAGCATTACCATGGGGATAATTCTTGTGAGGGATAGCACTTTGGAGCTTCGTCGGGGAAGTGACAGGGTGACTGCATTTACAGCTGGTGGTGACTGGCGGAAGCGTAATGTGAGGAATGGCGGTGACGAGCGGAAGCGTGATGAGAGGAAGAATGACAAAGGTAAACCTTATCGGAACTTCGGTGGAAAGAGAGGGAGAGGAAAAGAAAGGGGAGCTTTGAAAAAAGGGGTTTGCTTCGCTTGTAGGAAACCAGGTCACTTTATGGAGGAGTGTCCTTGTTTGGAAGAACTTAGAAGTTCGTATGTGAATGAGGAGGAAGAAGGGGAAGAGGAGAAAGAGGATGAAGAAATCTTGGAGCTTTTTCACATCGGTAGAATGGAGAAGAGAGAAAAGTACACAGAAATTCCACGAAGACAACAGTGTGTTTTTGGAGGTATAAAGGGAAGGGAGGTACTTGAGGGAGTTAGACATGATGTGGATGTTAAGGAGTGTAGAAAGTTTGACTTAGAAATGAGTAAGTCGGATCTAGGATCAATTATTGAAAAAGGGAAAAATAAAAATAATGAGGATAATTTTATAGATATTTTGGAAAAAGAAAACTTGTTGGAAAAGGAGACTTCTACGGATTCCGAGGATAGGGGAGAGGGGAAATGTTTAATGAAAGGTTTAGGGGAGGAGAAATATTTTTTGAGAATAAAAATAGAAAGTGATAGTGGAAAGAAATCGATGGGAGAGAGTGAGGAAAGTTCAATTTCTAGGGGTAATGGGTTTGGCATCACTAAAGGGAGTGATGGCATATATGAAGGTGTGCCTGTAAAAGGGTTAGCATCTAGGTGTGTGTTGCAGATTGGAAATGGGGCTGGCTGTTTGGATTGCAAGAGGGAAATTGGATTTAGTGTGGATGGAAAGGAGATGAGGTGGATAAAATCTTGGCTCGGATTTATGAAAAGTGGGATGCTAAATAAAATGCGTGGTCCAATTATTATTTTGGTTCATCTAAAGCACTGTTGTAAATACGAGAGTAATTTTCTTAAGTTTATGAAAGGTAAAGGAAAAAGAAAAAGAAAAAAAAAAGGGGGGGGGAGGGGATATTTGTTTATTTGTTTGTGGAAGTTGAAAGGAAAATAGACTAGAAAATAAGGGGAGTGTTGATATTTGAGTATTTTCTAGGTCTATTAGGATAGAAAAAGAGCAGAGGCAGCCTGCCTCTAACTCCCTTCTCCAAGCCCCCACACTTGTCGTAGTCACTGAAGGCTAGATTGGGAGCAAGAGCCATGGCTGCCTAAGCTCACTAGAGAAGACAGGAGTTGATTTAGGTAGATGTACCAAAAGGTACTTGACGGACCCAGGAATTGATCCTGGTACCTGCCGTCCGTCAAGTGACCCGTAACCGGTAGCTTTGTCCGTTTAGTCTAGGACTAGTGCTAAGGTATATTGGGTTTGATATGTATATAAACATCTACATGAAGGTTTTTCCATTTAACTAGATTACGGTTTATCGGACATAGAAACAGTTGTACTATTAGTACCGGACGAAACAAATCGTACGGACATTTGTTTCGACGGTCCGTATTAAATACCGATATCAATCGGACGGCCGTGGTTAGCGCCGGCTTCGCGGAAAGGACAATTTGGCGGTTTGCGGACTTCGCCACTCCGGATGACACGTGGCAATATCGTACGAGTTTACGGAATCTCCGAAACGGAAGACAACAAATCCGGATGTGACAAATGTCGCATAATGGCGACGTCGTACACTGTCCGTACAAAAAGTACATAGGCATCTGTACTTTCTTGTACGGTACAGTCTTGTGATTGGTCAGTACCTCAGAACTAGAAGGTTTAGAGAGGGGTTTAGGACTTAGAATATTTTTGGGTAGGTAGCCGCCTCTCCCAAAGAGCATCTTGTATAAATGGCAAAATTTGGCCAGCCATAACTATTAACTCAGTTGACCAAATTCAGTGATTCTTTTTGCTGCGGACTCAAGGGAGTCCAGGCTACACAGCGGTGTAGTCGGTCAGAGTCTTTGCCTGCCAGGGTGGCTGCATTTCTAAGGGAAAGTCAAAGTGGGTGAATGTGTCCAAATCTCATATTCTAACTTTGCATTCTGTGGTGGAACTGAGCACACAGAAAGTCTTATTTCACAGGGGTGAAGCTCTAATGGGGTTTTGATTGTCAAAGGGTCAATCATTTGGGTTTATATAAACTTAGAGTCGGCACTATGTAGATTAGCTTCTTTTGATCTACGAATTCTGTGTGGCAATGGAGCCCATAGAATTTCAGGTCAATCATTAGGGTTTATATAAACTTGGAGTCGGCACTATCTAGATTAGCTTCTTTTGATCTGCGAATTCTGTGTGGCAATGGAGCCCATAGAATTTCAAGGGGGTGTTGAGGTACGTGAAATGTGCGTTCAATACCCAGAATTGTGGTAAAATCCACACTAAAAACCTATATACAATTAGACCCACCAGCGTAACATCTCTGAGCTAGTGGCACAGTGGTAGTGCGTTCGCAGCTTAAGTGAAAGGTCCTAGGTTCAAATCCTGGCCGGCTCATCAATCCTTTAATTGGAATCGTCCATTCTATCCCCCGATTCTAGGAATCTTAACATAGTGCGCCCTTTCGCGTGCCCTCTCGGCTCGCCTGCGGGGCCTGCCACGTCACGCGGCGCAAGCTTTCCAACCATGCGGCCTGTGGACACGCTGCTGCGGCATTGGACAATCCGTCCCATTCGAATAGAAGAAGCACACGTGGCGCGACAGGCGGTTGGAGGAAGCTGTACCACTTTTGTTAGGCGACAAAAATATTCTGTCAACCAGTGTGAGAAGTTTCCTCTCGGAGAGGTCAGCGAAGCTGCAGGGTTGATAAGAGAATGTGAACGGAGAACCACTTGTTTAGGGGGTAGGGAGGGAGGAAAGAGGGGGAGGGGACAGAGAGGGAGGGAGACAGAGGGAGGGAGGAAAAGATTGAGGGAGGAAGGATTGAGAGAGGGTGAGCTTGTCGTTCTGTCCCCCTCTTCCTCCCCCCCCCCTCCCCACCCTCCCTCCCTCCCTCCCTCCCAATGCTTCGCCAGCCGTGGTTCCTCGGTGTGCACGAGCGAAGGCGTCTCACCGCACACCAGCATGGCGCGGCGGGTCCAGTCCTCTTGCCCGCCGCATAAAGGGATGAGCGTGGGGGAGGGGAGAACGAGGCGGACGAGGAGGAGCCACGGTTCGAGGAGGGGAGAGAGAGCGAAAGAGAGCGAAAGACAACCGACTTGAAAGTGTGGATTTGTACGGACGACGCCTCCACCTGCCCTCACCGGTTCCTCGCCGCGCGCTGCCGCCTCAGCCCTTTTGCCTGTGGCACACGTTTATTTGGAAGCCTCGGGGCGAATTGGCTTTCCACGCTATGAAACGTGCGTCGCCAGAAGGTTGTCGAAGCACGACGCACGGAATCCGTACATCAACGAACACCATCCGTACATAGCAATACCTGCTGAGTGTTGACGTTCTGGTCATCCGAATATACAAAAGTACGCATACGAATATAAATCCCCATAAAAAAAGTACAGTCACATACAAACTGGCGTCAACCTTCAACAAAATGCTAAAATCAAACACGTAGGCGAAACGGCCCTTCTTGGGAGTTTGCCGTACGGACGAACCAAACCAAAGAATCCCCTGACCCCCTCTTCAATGTGAATCGATGCGAGCCAAAGTTACGCCTCGGCGAAAAAGTTTCACAAGCGACAAAAGCAGTCGTCCCAGCCGCAGTTCCTATTCGCCACGCTTAGTTGAACACATGTTGGCTATGAAGTGGCTAAACAAATGGAAACCCGATATGGGACGAGGCTACACTACTGTAGTATACTACGAGCATTAGGGTAGAATTCCATTAGATGAAAAGTGTGGTTCGTTACTAGACGCCATACAATTTTGTACAGATCCGTTCCACCTCGTACCTTATTTTTTTTCTTGTAGGACAAAATATCGTTACCAGAAAGCTGTCGGGAAGCTCCAATGATGTATGCGTAATTCTTCGCCGTTGGATATTCCACTTTTTCAGATTCGCGAAGCAATCGCGCACATCATTCAGTGTGATGATACTCTTCTCTCGAGGAGAGTTATACGATACTAGACGTGTACCATTGGTACACGTGAAAAAGCAAAAAAATATCCGTTTTGAACAAGCGATCACAAGTCTACACGTCGTACATGCCATGTGCCTACGTCGCACGTCCATGTGCCACCTGCCACGCTAGATGCAGGTGAGCCGAAAATATTTTTGCACGCTCCGTCTGACATCCACCGACATTCAAAGTTTGCCGCGACCTTCAAAATTTGCCGCGTCATTTTGCCAATCTATTTCGAAATTTTGATTTCCGTTTTCAAAATCAAAAATCTGGCCGCAAACTTTACGTACGAATCATTAACTACCTCCGGTTGTACAAATATTTCGTTATGACTTTCCGTTTGAAGATTTTCTTTAAAAATTTCAAATCTGGACTCTAACCTACGTGGCGCCAATCATAATTGAGGAAGGTTTGTTTCTTGCCCGGCAAAATGGAATAGTCTTCCAGTAAAAGCTGCCACTAGAACTTTCCGTACATTTACTGGTACCTCCTAATGGAATTCTACCCTAAGTGTTGGGTTTAGGGTAAATTCATATCGCGATAATTTCGATATTCGATATATCGAATATCGATCGAGCAGAACTCTCGATATATCGTACCGGGACCAACATAAATTATTGCCATATACATCGCGATATATAGTATTTTTTAAATATAAAATTTTATAGTTTTATATAATATGCTATTTAGCGAAAAAGACAAATTGTTTGATACGCCACGTACGACGTGATTTTCGTTTCGTGACTTCAAGGTAGACGCTGCAAAATGTAACTGACAAAAAGTACTTATTCTGTTATTCATATAATTAATTATTTGGGGTATGGTTACATCAGGAGGTCTCTGTAATAGTACGGACAACAAAAATTATGTAAAGGTGACGTTCCATCAGGCGAAAAGTGGCGTAGTTTACAGAAATCCGCGACCCTCCGTACCCAATCGTACCTCTTATTTTGTTTTTATACAAAAAACAACATTACAGAGAATCTTGCCGATACTCTCCGAAGGTCTTGGAGGTAATACTGGCAGTCGGATGTTCATTTGCGATGAGTTCGCTTCATTTTTTTCTGTAATTGTCAACCCACCTCGAGGAGGTGGGTTGGCAGGTACAGAAAAAAAAAGTTCGTGACACGCTGGACGATTAAGCCACGTGTCGTGATGGAAAACCAACGAAAAATCTTAAGATTTGCACATGACACGCGCTTTTTAAAATACAACCGAAAATAAAAACGAAATTTCGTAACATTCCTTCGTCACGCTATTTTCAGTAACTTTTGTTCGTCACACTATTTCTCTCAAATGACTTTCGTTATGTTCGAAAACAGAAACCCTGAAAAATGATCTTTGCAAAAAGTATAAAAGTTATGTCGTATGATTACTTTGTACGCAGGTACATGGTACGAAAGTGAAGATTTTAAGCTAAGTTTGTCGGTGTTATAATTCTAAAAGATATTCAATATATGATCGTAGCTTGCGTGGCGCTAGTCGTTTTAGAACACGTGGCTTACACACTCTACGTGATGGAACATCGACTCAATCGACTCGGTCTGTAGAGTTTGCCGTACAATTACAGAAACGTATGTTAGAACTTCACCCTACATCGCGTATCGTCTGTCAACAAGTTTTTACTTACGTGTTTTAATTTGAGTGGTTCCTTGTAAGTTGTGCAAGTGTACCGCGTCAATATACCTTAGAGATCTCCTTCACTACTTTCAGGAAAAAATTGTAATTCTTTTCGGCAAAGATTTTGACGGTCACTTTGTCTGAAGGTACGTGATTTTAGAGACCTGTGGTTTTTTTTATTTTGTTTTTAAATGCCTCGATTTATCGCGATATTTTGATTTTCGATATATCGTAGCGATATATCGATTATCGGAAACGTGAAATTCGATATATATCGAATATCGACAAACGGTCCTCGATACCCAAAACTAGTGAGCATACTTTTGCGTTTAAATTTTCATATAATACGCGTATTACTGCGATTTGAACTAAACGAATTTAAGAAAAACGACACCATGCAAAATTTCCATGCAGATCGAAATGAGGCGGATCAACCTAACGCGTTAGCGCGTTTTCACGCCCATGCATGCAGTCGTCGTAAAGTTCCAAAGTTTCTAAATGTATACATGCATGCTTCCGATGGATAATACCAAAGGAGGCTGTCCATTCTTTCTGTTTCCTTCCGTTTAAACAATATCAAGCGATGCAGAGAAGAGAAAAGACTTTGTAGCATCTCATGCATTTAATGAATTCTAATCATTTTGGGACGCTTTTTCAAAAGAGAAGAGTTCCCTTTAAACAAAAGTCTCACACTACTAATTACAGAGGTTCGTAACGTGGGCATGAAGTGCACAAATCGAACCTGATGCTTATGATTTTTACAACGCGGTGAAGTACAAAGGTACGGTGGGACCGAATCTAGTGTTTACCGAACATACATTAAAAAACATAATTGTACAAAAGACAAAGAGACAGAAAAAACTTTGGGACTCACTAAATATGAACAAAATACAAAACCACTAAAAAATAAATAGCTACGAAGAAGCATATACAAGAGAAAATAGACGAATTACAGGTGTAGGGAACCTAGCAGAGAGAACCAACACTAAATTACCCTTAACACTCCCCATAAAGCTAAAAATAAAAAGTAAATTTAGACGGACAAAGGAGTTGAAATTTAGCCACGAGGAAGAGAAGGAAACCGAAGGCCAAAGGAGAAACGATGTAACCCCAACACCCTCCCCTCCCCTTCTCTCCCCCCCCCCTCCATTATCTTTCCTTTTCTTTCTTTACGTCGAAGTTCTCTCTCTAGAGGAGGAGCGATAGCAGAGGGCGAAGGGCTCCAAGGATAGATGAATGTAAAAGAAGATGTGAATTTAGGAATTCAAATTTGTACCAAAGGCGCCTCCAGTCGCCCGCTTTGATTCCCATTTGTCGTCTTCTTACTTTCGCCGAATCAGCTACGAACAAGTTTTGTTAAGCATTGGTGCGAATTCGCCGTTCACACTATAAAGCGTGTCGTAAAGTCTGCCGCCAAGTTTTCATACGATTTCAATTTTCAAGGCTACCGTACCTTTATGCACGGTTTCCGTACATCTGTGTCCGCTATTCGTACAGATTCATATCTGCTGACGCGAGATGATCGTCTCCCTGATGAAGCACAGCCGCGTACCAACCGGCACCTGCGGCGAACTCACAAAAGTACAGTGCTGTACTATAGGCTTCGTGACCTATCTCCGATCCCTGCCGTACGGACGAAAGCAGCTGAACAATCCCGCCGAGTCATACGAGCCAAGGTTAAGCCTCGGCGAAAAAGTCGCGCATGCGACAAAAGAAGCCGCAGTTCCACCGTAGAGATGAGCAAACAGATACGTGCGAAAACAATCGGAAGGCCTATGTGCGATGAGGCCATACCATATACGTACTGTACTGTATAAATTCGCATACAATACTCGAAATTCTAGGGGCAACTGCATATAGCGTTTCCACTTATTTTCGTAAATCAACCACAAGAACTCAAGAAGTCCGCCGCCATGCAAAATTTTCCGTGCAAGTAATCGACGGAGATTGAAGTGCCACGTCAGCGTATTTTCGCGCCAATGCATGCAGTCGTCGGCAAGTTCCAAAGTTTCTCTCTTCCAATGTCCAACCCGCCAAAGGAGGCTGTCAGCTCTTCCTATTTCCCTCCTTTTCTTCTCTCTCCACCATCGCCATTACTTGCAACAACGCCTGTCCTCTTTCCACTACAAAAAATCACCTCTCCCCCTCTCCCTCATAATGTCATCGACAAGAAGTCACGCCTCCTCTTCTTCCTCTTCCCAAACTCCCTCTCTTGGAGAGGGAAGAATTGTCGTAAGCATCGATTTTGGGACCACATTTTCTGGATTTGCTTATGCACACAGGGCAAATATAGAAGAATCTTTTATGTTTTATGATTGGCCACAACAAACAGTTGTAAACGGAAAACCGTATTCCAAAACCACAACTGCTTTGTGGTACCAACAAAACGCCGAGGGAAATTTTGAATTAAAAGATTGGGGGTGGCCGGCGGTACGGAAATATTGTGAAAAAGTCGATCGCTCCGTCGGGAATAAAAAAGAAATCCATGGAAGTCAAATCCTCGCAAGTCGCGGTCGACTTATCCACGAGCCTCTCGAGACGGCCGCTGCGGGGAAACTCGTCCACCTCTTTAAACCGGCTCTTCAAGACGACGACGACGATGAAAGTGAAAGCGGAAACAGAAACGGAAATGGAAATAGATACTATTCATCGGGATCGAAGGTTCGAGAATGGGGAAAGAATCTTCCTCCGGGAATATCTCCGGAAAAAGCGACCACCGATTATCTCGAAAAGCTGAAAGATTTTATTTTGACAGAATTAAAAACTCGTTATGGACAACACGTGGGAATCGAAGATGTAGAATTTGTGATGACAGTTCCCGTAATTTGGAGCGACAAAACAAAACAAAAAACGAAAATAATCGCTCAAAATGCCGGTCTAATCCGCGATCCAAGTTGAAACAGGAGTCCGGGAAGTCCTCATCCATTTCACATAATCGTGGAACCCGAAGCGGCTTCGATTTATTTTCAAGAAAAATGTAAATCTTCAAATGGAAATTATGAACTTTCAAATTTAGAATTGAATATCGGCGATTCTTTTATAGTTGTCGATGCCGGAGGAGGGACGGTCGATATTGTGGCACAGGAGATGAGAGAGGGAGGGAGGACAAGAGAAATATCGAAGAGTTCGGGAGGATATTGCGGAGGAGCGATGGTGGATTCCAATTTTTTGGAACGTCTCGAGCGAGAAATTGGATGCTTTTCGAAGTTCAAAGAGAAACATCCATGGATTAAGCAAAATCTTTTGAAGCAATTTGAATGCTATAAATGTTCTTTCAAGTGAGTGTTTTTAACTATTTTGATTTTTGATTTGCCTTATTCCTTCAGATTTCCCATTTCTCTCCCTTTTTTGTTAAGTGGTAATAGTAAATTTAGATATTTTCAGTGAATAATATTACCCATTTTTTCGCATTTTTATCCATTATACATAAACGGTTATTTCTAAGCACATGTATTTAACAGTAATTTTCTTTTCTTTTTTTATATATAGCTTTTTCTTTCAAGGATGTTTTTTTTTTTTGCTTTTTTCTTTGAACTATTTGCTTCTTTAATATTCATTTTGCAGGAAAGACAGTACTGAGGACTTTTTTCTTGAGATAAATAGCAACCTTGCAGACGCTTGGGAGAATTACGACAAAGAACATAGTCGAAACAGCGACGACTACGATGAGTTAATCATACCCACGGAGGAAATTAAACTTCTATTTGACCCTGTGGTACATGAAATCCTTGAACTCATTGAAAATCAGATTAAGGGAATTAAAGAAAAAGGAAGGGAAGTTAAAGCCCTTCTAATCGTGGGAGGATTTTCCTCATCGCCCTACCTCCAATCTTGTATAATGGAAAAATTTAGAGAAACCGGAATTAAAATGGTGTTTCCAGAAAATCCGGATAGAGCTGTATGTTGCGGAGCTTTATCATTTGTTCTTTTTCCTGAAAACCGAGTCACCTCGAGAATATCGAGAAAAACGTATGGAATTGCGATTGTACGGGAATATCGGTCGTCTGATCCTTTAACGAAAAAAATCGTTCTCGATGAAGATTCGTTGTTTTTGGGATGCGATGATGTTTTTTTGTCGTTTGTGAAATCGGGCGAAGAAGTACAAGTGAATCAAGTTGTGAAGCATCACCTCCATCCTGTCTCTGCCGAACAAACAGATGTAATTGTGGAACTTTTCAGTTCAAAAAAAGAAAATGTTGAATATGTCGACGAGATCGGTGTTAAAAGGGAAGGCTACTTTTCTTTGGATATTCCGGACACTATTTTGGGAACAGATCGGGTTATAAAGGTAACGATGTTTTTTGGACAAAGTATGATTGAAATGAAGGCGAACTCGAAAAGTTCAAGAAACGGAGAAGCATCCATAATTCCGGTTGCGTTCTCATGCGATCCGCCTAAAATTTAGTAGCGCCTGTTTTCTAAGGCGACATGAAATGTTTTTCTCGGGGATGCTAGTTTTTTTTTTTTGTCTATGTTGTTGTTGAGAGAGTAGGAGATGAAACCGTTTACTTTCTTGTAGAAAAAATATTGTTCCTTTTCTTTCTTAGATTTTCAACAGATGTTCCATGTGAAGTTGGCAGGGGTCAACGTTTTTCTGGTAAGTTTTGGGTATATTGTCCTTTTGTAGCTGACTTTGACCTTTTATGTACATGTAAATAAATGGGAATTGGCTCCTTGTCTCCTCTTCAGCTTTTCTTTTGGTTTTTGAATCTTGGTTTAGGTAAATGGGAAATGGCTTTTCATAATTTTAATAAGACGCACAGTTTCATTTGCTTTTATGGTGATGTCTATCTTGAACAAATTGCATTGATACATGCATTTCTTCTTTAGAACACTTATGAATTAAGTTCGTTTTGATTTTTTTTATTATACATAAAATTTGCGTTGACAGATACATTGGCCTAACTTTATGATTTGTTCTCATTGTGTTTTTCTTAATCTAAAAATGACGGTAAAATGAAGACGGCCATAGTGACTCTCTTCTTAGGTCTGTCGGTCCTCGCCAATAGTGTGTGTCAGCTTATGTCATACAACGTTATAACTATATTCACAAAACAACCGACTTTATTAAAAATCGCGATGGTAAACTATATGAGGTGAGAAACCGCACTAAAACTATATCTATATGTATATAGAACTACAGATATGTATAGAGGTGGTGGCTTAGAAACTGTACAATATATCACCAAAACAAAGACATGGATATATATGTATACCCCAGATCTTAACCTTCAAGAATAGAAAAAAACCAAACTCTTTATAAAAAAGCGTGATGAAAAAAATGGAAATGGAAGGGGGAAATTCTGAAAAAAGTATCAACCAACCGCTTAGCACTACAACTTTCACTTAGGACACACCAATGTATAAGCGTATCTTGTTTAAAATATAACTTTACCAACAAAAAGGGTGGCAGGATAAATTAAAAAGCACGATGGTAAACCATCCGAGTCCGGGGGTACAAAAGGGGTGGCATGGCCAAAACTGAAAAACTTTAATAAAAAACAAATAGAGCGATGGGAACACAAAAAAAGGAAACAAGCAACAAGGAAAATAAAAGCACCCAAACTCAAAACGAAAAGCACGGCAACTCACAAAACCAAAACTACAACCCCAACCCTGAATCAATTAAATATTTACGAAAAGCAACCCCGTAAGTCCCCCCAGCCTGGGGGAGCACGTTGAGGGAGTTCCAGAACACGCCGACGATCCATAACCCCAACAGCCGATCGGAGGATAATAGAAGCATGCACTCGTTGTACAGCCACCGATAAGCGTTGACGGTAAAAAGAAGTAAGGACCGAAGGAGGAGGGCTCCCAGGTCCTCGGCGCTCAAAAGCATGTCGAGCACAAGTACGGAGAAACTCGTCCAGTGCAACACCCAAACAACCAAAGATCTCGACCGCCATCAGAATAAAGTCATCCATAGAGTCCCGGTGGGCATAATCACGCTCCTTTGCCTTAGCCACATCACAAGGTGCCACCCCAACATGTCGAGCCGCTTGACCAACAACTGTAGCTAAAGAAGGGTTCGCCAGAACGATATCACCGAAGATGCGACGGGCACCATCAAGCAAAACAACATCGATCCGACGCAAGGGAATAATATGAGAAACCTCTCGACGCACAGAAAAACCCCCTTCCGAAGTGATAGTCACAACGGTGTCGCGAATAGTGTCGTGCGCCTGGATCAAATCTCCCCCATGGGAGCAACGAAGCAAATGGACACCATCGGGCCCCAAGACACGACCACATGCACAAACAAGAGAGCCAAGTAAAGGAGGATGGGGGAGGCCAATGCGAAATCGGAGGGCGGTGGTGAATTGAGCAGGTGAAATTGGAGAGTGGACAAAATAGGTGTGGCGAGAAGCCAAGACCCAGAGGGCGGCGGTGAATTGAGCAGGTGAAAATCGGAGAGTGGACAAAATAGGTGTGGCAAAAAGCCAAGACCCAGAACTAGGTCCACCACATGAGAGAAGACAGGCCGCGAAGAATCGAAGGGAAGCGCCTTGAGAAGCTCGGGTTTAATGGCGGCGACAACGCGGTCGGAAATCGATTCCTGGACACGCTCAACAGATTTTGTAACAAGAGTGGAGAAAATCGGCACATCCACTAGGGCATGGGGAGGAAGAGAACGTGACGCGTCCAATAGAGATCGCTGGAAGGGGAACACACCGTCTGAAACCCGGGGGATAACCGTAGCTAAAACTGGGGTGTCCCCAACCAAGAAACGGGAAACAAGAGTAGATGCAATAAAAAACCAACTTCCCAAATAGTCAGCGGGAGCAACACGAGCAGTCGATAATAGACCCAGCCCCCCAGTAGAGACATGGAGGGATGCCTGAATGGGGGTCGATGTCCGGACTCGCGATCAAATGCCCCACGACCTAACAGAGTGTGGAGTACGTCCATGAGGCGATCGTCAAAAGCCGAGAGAGATGAGACAAATGTCGAGGTGGGAGGGGACGTACGAGTAAGGTAAGAAGGGCGGTGGGGAAAACACCTGGTTAACATAGCAAAAGCGACTTGGGGATTCTGGAAGGTGAGGAAGGTCATCCACTTGGGCCAGATCTGTCTGTAAAGCAAAGCATGATAGATAACCAACCGTACATGATAGCTAACCAGGTGACATCTGTGATTTCAGTGAAGGTTTAATGCGTAGCGCTTCCTGGGTAAAACCATCCGATTAAAAAAAAAAAAAAGGCAGCGGCAAATCAAAGGGGCGTGAAAATAGCGCAGCTCCAAAATTAACCTCCAAACCAGACTGTAGCGAAATCAGCTGCAAGAAGAAATTTTTAGGGTTTTAGGGTGCGTCGAAGAAGAAAAAGAAAGACAGGCTTTAGTTCAGACGGTGTCAACAACGTATTCAGATATTAATTTTTGGACCCGGGTAACTACACCCCTCATCGTTATGTTTTTTACTGTTAATGCAAAATTAGAATCAATAATACTAATTTAGTGTAAGGAGACGTGGCAGATTGAAGCCCACTTCCTTAAATAATGTTGTTAACTCTATTTTGTGATTTTTGGCCAAAAAAAGTCGCGACCGAATTAGTGTTATTAACACTAATAACGATGAGCAGTGTAGTTCTGTGAGGGGTGGGTGGAGGAAAGGGTGGAGGAAACCAGCATATCTACAGAACAAAGGGAGAATGGAGAAAAGCGATATATCTACCAAGATAAGCAGAGGATGGAGAAGACCGACATATATACAAGGACAAGGGGAAGATAGAGGAAACCAGCATTTCTACCAAAACGAGGGCAATAGAACAAGGGAAATAGTAGAACAGATCCTATCCAAAAGAGACCACTGGATATTGAAAACATCGTCCAAGACTCGAGGAATGGCCGGAGCAAGAACGAGCGTATCCCCGTCGAACAAATGCGAGACGGGACTCAAGAATCGAGAGTCAGGAGTCGAGAGTCGAGGCAGTAAGACACCGAGTCCTATTCAGATATGGCAGCACTCGTTCATAGAAAGGGTCATATGTCACACATCTTCCCCTACATATGGCGCTGATGGAAGATGACTATCATACAATTTATAATCATCACATCGCGATTTTAAAAAACGACAAAAAAAAGGTGGAACGCAATCGACATTAGAGCCAGGCACCACAAATTTGAAGCAGTGGATGAATCAATATATAAAATGGTCAATTACCCATAAGTTAAAACAAAGACAAAAAGCAAAACCAACCTTAGACTACAAATTGACCTTTCTTCCCTCCTCTCTCCCCTCCCTCTCTCCTCTCTCACTCTTCGCTCTCGTCTTTCCCACTCTCCTCTCCCACTCCTCTCTTCCTCTTTCCATTTTCCCTCTCCTGATATTCTCAAAAGCCTCGAACATCTTCAAAGCCCTTTAGTCTCAAAAACCTTAAAACCCTTGTCTCAAAAACCTTCGAAACCCCTTTATGACAAATCATATTTGAGGAACAAACTACAATTCCCTGTCGCTGTAAAATAAAATCACAGAAAAAATCCGTACATACTAAATAACGGCCAAAAAAAAAATTACCAACCTACAAAAAAATACAAAAGAATCGGTGAAATCTCGTAGAATAATAATAAGCTCTTCTTTCTAACCAAGAAAGCGCCATAAAAAAACCTCAAAGCACCGCAAAAAGTTCAATAAAAACCTCAAAAAAACTCTGAAATCGTCGTCCTCATCCCGAAGAGAAAAAAATTATCAATTGTTGGATCAAAAGCATGAGAAGACCTCCGGCCGTAACTTTCCCAACCTCTAACAAGACTTTATCACTCATAATAAATTGCCTTTTCATCCCTGTAGGTGTAAGCTGTCCACCCTTATTTTCCAAACCTCCCATTTTCTCCCGAGTACTCGCAGAAGCCTTTGGGGAAACTAACTGAGAAGCCCCAGTCTCTCTCTTCCCCCCCTTTTTCCCTTTTCGTTTCGCCGTAGTTGCATGTTTTTCAAGATTTGTATGCTTTTCAACATTTGCATGTTTTTCAAATTCTCCTCCTTCGGAAACGAGCTCGAGTTTGGGAGAAGGAGGTTGTCTTGATTTTTCAATCGGTTCCGTATTATTATTAGGAGAGGGAAGAGGACCCAAAACCTTTTCAACTTTCTGCCGAAACCACTGAGTTCGTAACGAATTGAAAATGGATACTCCGGTCGAAGGAATTGTATCCGCAAAAGCTCGAGCCACTTTTTCTTTCAGTTCTTTTTCTGAGAAACTTCCACGAAGGGAGGACATCTCCTCCTTAAGTTCCTCCACTCTCCTGCGAACCCCAAATGTGTATCGGCACCAGAAGTAAGTAGCGGTCAACAGAAAAATATAAAAGAAAAGAAAAAAAGAAAGAAGAAAAAGAAAAAGGAAAACAACTTCAACGAGAAAAGACTTTCATTTGTCCTTCATTTGAATGGCAACCTGTGTGTTGAAGGTCTCTAAGCACCACAGGGTTCAAGAGGGGGTTATGGGGGTTTCTTTGAGTTGACGGCCTTCTCTACGCACTCAGTTTGAGATTGTTTTTTTCAATTTCCCGTGTTTTGTATCGCACTTACAATCTATTTCCATGTCCGATCTCGAGAGCTGTCTTCTCATCCGATTCTTCTGATCGCATCACTACTAAACATCTGCCACGTATTGATCCCTCTCCCCTCCTTCCTCTTCCCCTCAAAAAGTTTTAGTTCTTATGACATGATTAGATACAAGAGACGGATGGATTTCGTAAATGCTTGTAATTTTTTTGTTTTGTTAATTTCAATTTCTATTTGATGTTTTTGAAATCATTTTGGTGGATTTTTTTGAATATCCTAATAGTGTGATGTTGTATATTTGAAATGGTAGATACGCCGGTAATTTTAGTGTGGTCATAAATTTTCTTTTCATATAGCCCTGATTTAGTAGACACTTTTATACACCCATAACATAATAATAGCAAAGATTACGATAATCGTAACAACGATAATGATAATAATAATAATCACAATAACAATAAGGATGATAAGGATGATAAGGATGACAAGGATGATAAGGATGATAAGGATGACAAGGATGATAAGGATGATAAGGATGATAAGGATGATAAGGACGATAACAAGAGCAATTATAATAATAAAATTATTGCTAGCGATGATAAAAATAAATATCATTTGATAGTAATAATAACAAAAATAATTATAATCATAACGATGATAACAACGATAAGGACGATAACAATGAATATTAGCACTAATCATAACAACAAAAAATGATACTAATTATCACAATAATATTAACGATTAATATGAATAGTAGCAGTAATAAAGATAATAACAGAAACTATAACTTAACGACAATAACACTGATGACAACAACAACAATAATGATGCCGGTAATAATAACAACAACAATAATAAAAGTAACCAATAAAATGACAATAATGAAAACCACAATAATAATAAACACAAAGAACGAAAACAACGATAAGAACAACAGTAACCATAATGACAATAAAAACAATAAGGACGATAAAAATGATAACAACAATAGTCTGATAAAAAAAATATTACTAACAACAACAATAGTAATTATCATAACGATAAATAACAGTGATAGAAATGATAACAATGATAACAAAAATAATTGCGATAAGGACAATACCAACAAAAAAAGAGGTAAGAATTAGAACCATGATGATAGTGGTATTACTTATGATAATAGTGTTTACGTTGGTAATATAAATAGTCCCGATGGCAACAAAATTAACAGGAACGGCAATAATAATAGCAATAACGATAATAGGAACAACGTGAACGATAATAGTATTAAGGATAATGATAATAGCCATAATAAAAATAGTAATAAACAAAATAAATCACGATAAAAACAAAAAACAGACAATAACAAGGACAAGGATGACAAAGACAAAGAAAAGACGATAACTTTGACGATAACATAATTACTAACAATAATCTTAATCATTACCATAACAATAAAAGATATTTATAGAAATGATAACAATGATAACAATAACAATAATAACCAAAACAATGATAATAACGATAAGGACATAATCATAACAATGACGATTATGATAATAGATGTAATCATATTAACAACTATAGTAATATGAAGAGTGACGATATAATAATAATACTACTAATAGTAGCAAATAATAAGAATGATGATAACGATAATATTAACGAGAAAAGCAATAATCGTAGATTCAGTTGTTTATATAATAAGAAACGTGAACGGCTAGATAAAAACACAGAATTCTGTGGATTCTGAATCCATAAGGAGTTATCAACCCACTTTAGTAAGAGTAGATCAAATCGTCTAAAAAATAAGAAAGTAAACGGCTGGTTAAGAACGCAAGGAATACTGTGAATGTTTAATGAGTCGCAACCCAATTTAAAAAATGTAGATTCAAACGCCTAAATAATAAGAAAAGTAAACGGCTACTCACTTGCGAAGTTCCCCAGCCTCATTTTGAACAGTTTGAAGTTTCTTTTGATAACCCGCTCTTTCACGAATACGAAGCCCCTTTTCCGTTTCTCCATTTTGAACAAACCGTGCCGCCTCTTCTTTCAATTTCAAAAATTGTTTCTCCTGTGCAATTTTCACTTCCTCCAATTCTGCCTTCACCTGCACCGCCACCAATACCCAATACTAAGAAAATATCGTTATTTCTAAATTTCTGACCAGAAATGGGATATTTCTGTTCCTTTTTCCACAGATACCCACTAAGAAAATAGCGCTGTTTCTAAACTTCTGATTGAAAATGGGGTATCGCGACCCTTTTTCAGGGTCCAATGTAAGGCTCCCTAACAGTGACTACGGAAAACTACAGGAAAAATAAATTTGCGCTTTTTCAAACATTTAAAGGTGAAATTTTGAACGTCGCTGTATCAGAAAGCGTTGCTGTGATTTTGAATGCCAGAAAATATATTGAAGCCAATGTCATTAGTATCCTCTCATTTTGACTACAGTTTTTCGTATTTCTTTTATATTCTTTTTGGGCCCCTCAATTACTTACCACCGGCTAAAACCGCCGGTGCAACTATTCCAATTACAGGCCCAAAAGGTACAACGAGATGTTCCAATTTTTGGTTTGAATAATGCGAATCTGTCATACTTTCTTTATAAAGAAATATTTGATCGCTTAAACACTAGTTCCTCCTATTTTTCTTTGAGATCTTTCTCAAGATACTCCTTCCCGAACATATGGCAACAATGGCCTCCAACGATTTTTGACTTTTATCCCGGAAACCTCGATTGAAGAGCGAATGCATTTTACACCACACAAGATAATCCCCGTGCAAATCTCCCAACGAAAAAGTATCTTTAAAAATTCTCGAGATGAAGTTTACGATTATCTTCAATTTCTTTGCTCAAGTCTTTTTCTTGCCTAATTGCCCTTTTTAAGTCTCTCTTTGTCTTACATTCTCTTCCAGAGGGGAGACAGAGAGAGGGAAAGAGATGGAGAGAGAGAGAGAGACAGAGAGAGGAGGGATCATCATCTGCTTAACATCTGTGCCCCCCTCACCTTCTCACAAATCGACTGGTAGATCCCATCTTCACTCAGCCAAATTTTTGAAACAAGAAAGACTCATATCCTGGTAAGGCGATTATCGCTGTTGTTTGTCTCTATCTCGTCCCGCAATACCCGACAAGTCGATGAAATGCTCTTTTGATTGCCCCAATTGCGAGATGCCAGGTGTCACCCCGATATTGGGCACAGTACGAGCAGTACGAGCAGTACGGTCAGTAACGCCGGTACGGTCTCCCCCTCTGGTAGTCCTCAGGAGTAGAGAGGAGGAGGAGGGGCGGGTTCGCACCTTCTTCACTTCTCTCTCCGCGTTCTCTCTCTTCGCAGAAGCCTCCATTAACTCCCTTTTCGCGCGTCCCTCCACCTCCGTCCTCGCACTCAAAACCTGCAAATAGAGGACAAAATTATCGCAAAAGCAAAAAAAAAGAGACAATTGAGTGAGAATTAAGAGAGAAATATTGTACAAGAAAAGACAGAGACAAAAAGAATAGCATATAAATTGCATAGTTCCCTCCACCTCCGTCCTCGCACTCAAGATCTGGAAAAGATGAAATACTGGAAATGACAAAAAAGTGGCAATGCTACACCACTATTAGTATCGAATCTCTGATAGCATTAAGAAAACTAAAGTGGATACAGCTTCTGATGATACATATCAGACAAGATCTGCAAATACGAGGACAAACTTATAGCAGAAAACAGAGAAAACTGCACGAAAACTAAGGGAAGAATATCGCACAAGACATAGACAAAAGGAATACCGTAAAATATAGCCAAATAAAAAGAAAATTTACAGACAAAAGAAAGACCAGATTATTGAAAAAATATGCATAACACAACAGATTTTACCATATTGACAAACCATAATACAAAGTGAAGACACTCATGTCAACCATTTGAAGGCGTCCACGTCTGTGTTACTTTACACAAGAAATCGAGTCTTTTACCCACTCTTTTTCTGTTTTCTTTTTATTTCCAAAAGCGGCAATAATTCAATTCCTTGACAAGAATCAAACAAACTATAAAACACCTAAGTGTACTCACATAATCGATGATACCAACTCCCTGATAAAACCCATATTCCCAATAAGATTACTAATTCCCTTCTGACACAGTCCATAATCTCAGCTAGACAGACAAAACTTGGGATCCCAATTTCCTATAGAAAACCAATATCCCCAACTGCATGACACCATAATCCCGATTGCCCTGACAATGCTCAAATTGCCCCCAATTAGTTTATAATCTCATAGGGCAATTACACTAAAAGAATTTACCCTCACGTTGAGGGCGAATTGCACAATTTTATGATTAACCGTACACACTACGAATTGTACGGTCTAACATCAAAACGAGGGTACACCTCGATTAATGAGTGTTGTACATCAGCGGTTGGACGAAACCGATATGCCCGAGAACCGATAAGTCCAATTATCGATCAGTTCAGCTTGATATTCTCCAGACTTGACCACTATTTTTATAGGCGATGTTGTAGGCCCGAACGATATTTATCGTGATATATTATATCGATGTCAGACTACATACGTAAAAAACTGAGAAAGTAAAAAAGCGGTACAATGCCACGCAGACGTACTCCAAATTGAAAAAGAATGAACAAATATCATACAGTACCCAGCAAAAAAAAATTGCTTCCATCTACGTGATTGGACCACGACGGCTGACACTTATTAAACCTTATGCAGCGTAAAGTCATGCTGTGAGCCTTGTTTGCTTGATAAACGATCATTGGGCAGGAAAGATACACACTGCCGAGTGGAAAGGAGCATACCGTACTGACCGTACAAAGATTTCCCTTTGAGAAAAAATGCTCTAGTGTAACTCGGTCAGAGAAATAAGGGTTTTGTAGCATTTTTAGGGTGTGATAAATTTCGGTTTTTTGGGCAATATGACACATCACGATTTTTTTTTCCCAAGTTTATCACTGATATGTAGGATAACCGATTTGGGGTACCTATATATCCACTATCGGCCGGCCCCAAAAACCTACATATCGGTTGTGAGCCTAGGGCCTCCAATATACAACACTAGCAATAACCCTATCAGCTGGTCCATAATTCAGTGATAAAGACAACAGAAAAACCCTAGAACCCCTCAGATTCCTAAAAACTTGCGGTTTCCGCTGCTTACCTCTGCTCTTCGTACCGCATCAGCGGAGGCAGTGAAGGCCTCCAATTGCTGTTTTGCTCTCTGTTTCTCTCGAGTCACCTCAGTTTGTAACTGACTTCTTTCACCGATCAGTTTTTCGAGTTCACCATTCATGCGCGCCAGCTGGCGCTCCTGCTGCGCTGCCACCTGTTGCCAATTAAACAAACTTTCCCGATTAAAACCCTAAAAAACCCTAAGAAAAATTAAATACAGACGAACACAGCAAGGAAAGACAGGGAAAAGACGCAACCATCAAATTTAATTGGACAGTTAACAATAAGACCAAAAACACCTGCAACAAAAATGACAGCCTTCATAGGCCAGCTTTTGCACTTCATGTCTTTCTCATAAAATGTCCAAGAAATATAATATTTGCAGAACTACAAAGAGGAATTTCTCCAGTTTCTGGAACACCTAAGATGTCTTGACACCACTTATTCGAAGCATAAAGGAGGATCTCATCGCCTTCTTTTTTGTAATGATGCTTAAAAAAGATGCTTTAAACAGAAAAAACTTATCTTTTTGTTTTAAAATAACAAACAAAAAGGTTACAAGTGCCTTTGTTTTCAAATCGATGCTTAGGAAGATGCTTTAAACAATCTTTTCACGTTTTATAAAAGCAAAAAAATGGATATCATCGCCTTCTATTTGAAACTGGTGCGTAGAAAGATGTTTTTGAACTGAATGTTGCCTAGTTCAGAATGTACCTCTGACAATTTTTGAAGATCAACACACTTCCCTTCCTCCACCTTTTGGACATTCTCCAACTGCTTAAGAAGAGCTTTAGTTTCTGACTCCTCCTTCTGTAATTTCACTTGTAGTAGTCCTACCTCTTCCTTCCTCTTAATTTCTGAGAGTTCCACTGCCTTTTCCGCTTTTTTAATCAACTTTTTTGCTTCCTCTCTCTCTTTTACAGACTTCTCAAGTTGTTCTCGAAGGAGGGAAGCCTCTTGAGCCCACTTCCCGTCAGAAGCACCCATAAGTCGGAGCTCTGTCTCCGTCCCTTTATTTTTTTTTCGAAGATCATCTAGCTCTTTCTGTTTCAGCTGTAACACAGCTTCAAGCTTAACTTTTTCGCCGGTCGCCAATTCTTTCGCCTTTAAATGCGTATTCACAACTTCTAAATACTTTTTTAACTCTATTTTAATCGCGACTTTCTCTTCTCTTACTTCTTGAAGTTCTGCAAGTGCTCCATTCAGTGTTTTCTGTATTCCTGTAATATCTTCTTTTGCTTTTTGAGACGTCTCCTCACGTTCTGCAGTAACAACAGAGAGTTGTTTCTCAATTGCCTTAGTAGTCCCCTCCAAACGTCTCACTTTCTCTTCTAATGTTGCTTTCTCCTTCAATGCAACATCAAGCTGCTGTACTCTCTCCTCTCCTCTCTTCACCTCCCTCCTTGCCCCGTCAAGTTCTTTCACAGAAGCTTCAACCTTCTGCTCAAGCAATCTTATTTCACCTTCCTTCTCTATTATATTTTTTTCCATCAACATCAGGTCCTCCTCAAAACGCTTCGTTTTCCCTTCAGTCCATGTTTTCTGCGCTCGAAGATCCTCGTTTTGACCAGTTAAAATATTTAACTCCTTTTTCAATTCATCAATGGCCGACTTTTTTTCATCCTTCGACTTCATTTCCTGTTGTAACTTCAACCCTAATACTTCCATTTTCTTCTCCAACTCTTCATTGTATGCACCCAAGTTTTGCACTCTATTTTCCAATTCCAAAATAACAGCTCTCCATTTTTCTCTCTCCGCCGCAATAGCCTCGATCTGCTGCTCCATTAACCTATTTACCTCCTCCTTGTACTTAACCTTAACAGCTTCATCAATTTTCTTTTCAGAAACTTGAATGGTTTTCTGAAGGGCCACAATATCTGCTTTTAATTGCTCTTCTTTCGCCATCGCTTCCTTCGCCTTTTGCTCATTTCTTTCCGCTGTTGCACGGAAAAATTCTTTCTCTCTCACTGCATTCCTACTCTCCTCCCTCAGTTCGTTTGCTTCTTCCTTCATTCTCTCTGTCACTTCCAATAAAGCTGACGCAGCAGATTGCCTTTTATTTGGAGATGGTTGCTTTGAGGCCTCAGCCATAAGTTCGCTTATTTTTTGGTTCTTATCCTGTAATTCCGTTTGTGCTTTTACTAAAGCTTCTTTTACACTCTCGAG
Source organism: Zygnema cylindricum (assembly GCA_037447655.1). Taxonomy (NCBI): domain Eukaryota; kingdom Viridiplantae; phylum Streptophyta; class Zygnematophyceae; order Zygnematales; family Zygnemataceae; genus Zygnema; species Zygnema cylindricum. The sequence goes on along the minus strand of JBBHKE010001862.1, from coordinate 71,172 downwards.
CTGTGATAATAGCTCATTATTATTATTATTATTATTATCCTCTTCATTCGTACCAATTCCACTCGTGTTCTTTGACCCCAGTGCAATTTTCAAACCTACAATCTCCTTGAGTGCATCCGTCAATTCGATATTTTTGGCATTGTAAAGATTCTGTAAATTTTCCATTTGTCGTTTTCCCTCTTCCCTCTCGTTCTGCAATGCAGCCTTATGTTGTTTCCTCAGAACTGAAAGTCCGGCTGCTGTACCGCCTTTCATTTCTGCTTCTTTCATCTCAATGATGTCTTTCAACTCCCTATTCTCCTTAATGGCAACATCTTTTTCTTTGGACATTTCATCCCCTCTCTCGTTTGCCACAGTGAGAGCTTCTGTCACCTTCTCAAGTTCAGCTTCCTTCAAACGGATCTCCTTCTCCAAAATTGATTTTTTTCTGATTGCTTCCTCCCTTTCCTTCAATGCTTTCTCATAGCTTACTTTGAGCTCTTCATCTATACAAAGGCTGCTTTGATGTTTCTGAGATTCCCTCTTCTCCAGCCCATTCACATCTTTTGGTGCCTCGACTCCTTCAAATTTCTCGACCACTTGTTCTCCCAAAATTACTCCTTTTGAGACAGCTCCTTCTTCTGCTATCCTTAATCTCTCTTCAGCGGCCATCAACTTCTTTCTCATACTGTAAATTTGGTCCGAAAGGACTCGTCCCATTTCTTGTTGTTTAAAAATTTCATTTTCTGCCCGTTGAAGAGCTTCCTCCAATTCCTCCTCCTTCTGTTCCGACTCATCTAAAGAATGCTCCTTCACCTCTAACATGTGTGTGAGATCCCTAATAATCCCAACCTGTTCAGTTATGACCTGGTCTTTGCTGTGGACCAAAGCAACACATTCCTGTAAAGCCTCTGCTAATTCCTCAACATTCCTCCTCTCAGCTCCAAGTTCCGCAACTTTTCTGTCAAAACTGCTCTCCCCCAACCGCTTCTTCTCTTCTTCACCTAATCGCTTCATTCTGAGCAAAACAACCTCTTCATTCAGAATGGAGTTTGCGGAAGGATCGAGTTTACTGTAAATTTGGTCCGAAAGAACTCCCATTTCTTGTTGTTTAAACAATTTATTTTCTGCCTGTTGAAGAGCCTCCTTCAATTTTTCCTCCTTCTGGTCCAACTCATCTAAAGAATGCTCCTTCACCTCTAACATGTGTGTGAGACCCCTAATAATCCCAACCCGTTCAGTTATAACCTGGTCTTTGCTGTGGACCAAAATAACAGATTCCTGTAAAGCCTCTACTAATTCCTCAACATTCCTCCTCTCACCTCCAAGTTCCTCAACTTTTCTGCCAAAAATGCTCTCTCCCAACCGCTTCTGCTCTTCTTCACCTAATCGCTTCATTCTGAGCAAAATAACCTCCTCATTCAGAATGGAGTTTGCGGTAGGATCGATCACTGTTTGTTTTTCTGTCACGGTTTCTATATGGGCCAGAGATTCAATTTTCTGTTGAAGAGAAGCTACCGTTACAAGAAGCTCTCTTCCTATAATTTGTTGCGCCTCAAGTAGCTTCCTCATTGTATCCCATTCTTTCTTCCCGTCTTTTTCTTTTTGGGCTTTCACCGAGATCTCTCCTTCTAATTCACTTATTCTTCTTTGAAAAGGTTTTAATTCTTCGTTAATGCCTTCAACTGACATGCTTCCTTGTCTTTCTCCATCCCTCACATCCTCTTTCATCAACAAACTGACAACTGTTTCTTCACCAAAAAGTGTTTTTCTTTCATCCTCTCCAAGACGCTTCATACGACTCAGAACCAATTCCTCAGATGCTATACTATATTTAGTAAGGATGGTATGTAATTCTCCTTCATATGTCACAGCCTGTGACCTTAGCTTTTTCTGCAAATCTTCAACCTGCCCAAGAAGCTCTCCTCTTTCTTTTTCCAACGCCTTCACCAATCGTTCAACATCCGCCAGAGTCTCTTTCGCTGCTCCCTCTCCCTTACTTTTTAATAAGACTTTTCCCTCCAACTCCCTTATCTGTCTCATCAATTCCTGGGTACCACTTTTGCTCTCCAGATCTTCCCCATTTTTTCCTCCACTAGCTACCGGCGGTTCAAATGAATTATCGCTTGCAACCACTGACTCCAAAAAAAAATTCTCCTCAGACCCTAACAGCTTCAGATGCATCAATGCCATTTTTTCGCGCAAATCAAAGCAATCCCTATCAAAAGTTGACAATTCCAATGAGCAACTGCTTTTACTTTCTACTTTTTCCACCATTTTCTTCTCCAGATCTGCCACCTGTTGAAGGAGATATCGCTCTTTCAATTCCCTCTCAGCAATTAACTTTTTCATGACACACCCTTCCTTATGACTTCCTTCTACTTCCTTGTGTCTTTGCAAAACCTCTCTCTCTAGTTCCTTGACATGCTTTTGAAGCTCCTCTACATTCTGATCCCTACCATTTTTTGATTCCAAAGACGTCTCTGTCAGTCTAGCCCTCTCCAATTCCCCTACATGTTTCATCCTCAATAATTGCAGTTCCTCCGATAAATAGAAATCCACTATTTTTCTATGCTCATTGTTCACTGTTGCAATCATACTCCTTCCATTCAACTGTTTTTGCAACTCCTCAACTTCCACAACTTTCTCCTGTAATATCGACTTTAAATTTTCAACAACATCCTTTTCATCGGTTTTGACCATTTGATAAGCTCTCACATGTTCCTTTTCCATCTCCAAAATTGCCCTTGCCTCAATAAGAGCTTCCTTCCCTATTTTTTTTGCTTCTAAAAGCGCTTTTTCAAGTTGTATTATTTTCTCCTTACTTTCGGCAAGAAAAGTTTCTACATTTCCGCTATATTTTTGCACATTTTCCTGTTCTCCTCTCACTTCTACATTTGCTCTAGATCTCACTTCAACCGATTGAAATTTCAACTCCACATTTTTTCCCTCCTCTCCTCCAGCGTCAGCAATATTTTCAAAAGTTTTTGAAACAATCGCAGATCCGTTTGCTAATAATCCTCCCTCTTCCAAACAAGCTCGTTCCTCTACTCCCAATAACTTCATTTGGAGCCTTACCACTTCATCCCTATCTTCATACTCCCATACCAAATGTCCATTATTTGTCTCCCCTTTACTACAGTCTAAGCTTTTTCCCAAAAGATGTTTCTCATGAAGTATACTATTAGAATTTTCCTTGGCCTTCTCAAGCTCACTATCTCTCCGCTCCAAAGCACTTTCCAAAGCATCTTTTAGGTTCTCTATTTCCATCTTGGCCTCTTCTAATTCCTCCAAAACCTTGGTGGATTCTTCAACTGTTTCCATCTCTCTGCTCACACCTTTCCTTTTGTCCTTTAAAAGGCCCTTTTCCTCATCCTTTTTTCCATCTTTTTCGTTGCCCTTTTTTTTGTATGCTTTCTCAACGGCTTCCCAAGCTTGATCAAAAAGAAGCCTCTCCTCAGCTCCTAACCTACCAACACATTCCTCGTAAACCTTCTCTCCTGATTCTAAAGTAGACCTCCTTTCCTTTTTTAACAGTTCTATCTCCTCCTGTCCCATAGTGTTTGCGAGATCCAATTCCTTTCCTAAACCCTCTAACTTTCTCTCTTCATCTACCAAAAGGGCTACCTGTTTCGCCACCTCCTCTCCTAGCTTTTCCAGTTTAACCGCCAGTTTGGCCTCCTTCTCATAGGAAATTTTCAGCTCCATTGCTAATTCGGCCTCCTTTCTGGTCGACGACTCCAGTTTTTCCCAATACGGGATCTCTTTCCCTCCCGGCTGGGCATTCCCGTGGCCTTTGGAAGAGTTCACCAAAGTTAGAGTGGACTCCACCAGTTTTTCACGTTCCTCAGACGCGATAAGCTTCATTTTTAGAGTGAGAAGCTCCTCAGTGAGAGCAAAATTTATGCTAGGAGGTGAGGCAAGGAAAACCTCAGTGTCTTTTTTTTCTAAAGCTTCTTTTTCTTTTACAGCTTCGGCCAACAAAGTCTTCTCCTTCTTCAATTTGTCAATCTCATCCTCATTTTTTTCCAGCTTTTCGACAAGCTCCGATGATTGCTCTCGCAACAATTCTATTTCATCCATTAAAATTTGATATGTTTCCTGTTGTCTCCACTCCTCTCCCTTGTCATTACCTTCTGCCTTTACTTTCTCCTCTTTTTCATATTTTTCTCCTGTGATTCCCAATAAAACCTTCTCTTTTTCAGCCAAAATGCTCCATTTCTGAAGCATCAGTTTCTCAGAAAACTCTAAAACCCTCTCCTCATTTTTATGGCTTTCTTCGACTATCTTCTCCAGATCTTCTTCCGAATATTTCATGTTTCCACACAACTTCTATTACAATCTTCTTTCGCGCGTTCACTACTTATGTTGTTACCCCGTTTCCAAAAACCTTTCCTGTAACCTCAACTCATTAAGTTGACATCATAAACTCCTTGAAAATAGAAAAAAACAGTAAAAAAAAAAAAAAAAACTCAGGGATTTTTCTGTCAGTCTTTTTCGATCCTTGAATCTTCTCCGAAAATGTTAATGCAACATAAAAGATTTCGGTGTGAGAAATGTGAGCAATAAAAAAAAAAAAAAACGAAGTATCACTTTACATTTAGGCTGAATCACAAAATCTGCATTCAATAATAGATCTCGAATAAATCATAAATCTCAAGTATTTAGTGGAACAAATCAGAAACATGGATTCTCCGACTGAACCAAAAGCACACAAAACAGAACCCTTGAAGAATGTAGGTAGTATACAGATGTAAAGCATAAACAACCCAATGACAAAAAGGCCCATGGACCATGTCAGAATGCCAGAAAAGAGATTGTCTGAAATACCCTCTTCAAGATGTTTTTGAAACAACAAATGAAATTCATAAAGTATTTCAACCAAACAAGATGTGAAATGGATTGAAAAAGAAAACTAAAACAAAAAGTTATATACTAGTGCAGGTTGATGACTGCCATTCAGGCAAATAAATTATTTATGAATACATTACTTTGAACTTTGAAGCAATTAAGTCTATACTTCAGGATTTTCCAGTCCATACTTAAAAGGTATTTCTAGACCATATTTCAAGTTTTTCCAGACCATACTTTTAGGTTTTTTAGACGGTACTTTAAGGTTTTCACTCCATATTTTGCAGGTTTTTTAGTCTATGCTTTTAGCCTTCACAAGGGTTTTAAGAGCTACTTGGTGCATACTCAGGGCTTTCAAAGGCAATCCTTCAGGCTTTTTAGAGGGGGGGGAAATGCTGAAAAGGATTTGATTTTAGTCATTATCATCCTTTTTTTGTCACACATTACAATCGGGTTTGCAAAATCCTAAATATAACAATACTACAAATCTCTCTTCGATTTTTTGTGCTTTTAAGGAATTTTATAAATGTAGACAGAAATAATCAAAAAACTTATGATTGAAAAAAAAAAATAATAAACACTAAAGTTCAAATGGTAGCTCAAATCCACAAAAACCTAAACCCTAAAAACTCCAAAAATTACAAAAAGATGCAAGAAACGGAGCAAATAAAACATCATTAAGGTAAGAGCATTAAAAGTAATTTAGACTATTCATGTTAAAAAGAGGTAAAAAGAGGACAGCTATCAGGTTCTTACCATTTCTAAAGCCGAAAGTTGTAGTTTAAACGGCAGGAAAAATTTCCGGAAGATTCCAAGAAAAAAAACAACAGTAAATAATTATAATAGAAAAAATAACAAAGAAGTGAAGAACTAACTTGAAATGTCAGCTAAAAGTGATGAAAAGACGATCTGTGCTGGTCAAGTGTATATACTAATTCAAGCAGGGCGAGAATATTTTGCAAATTGAGGGTTGTTAACTAATTATATGTACGCGATTACTGGCCATAAACAGTAATCGTACAGAAGATTGCATTTTTTGTTCCAAAATCGTACAGTTTTCTGTACGATTCTTATGACTACGGGCCGCACAAATTCGCCTGTAATAAGATTATTGTAGATGAGAGAATCTCATTCAGATGCTTTTGCATGCAGAAAAATTCCGCACGTTGCAATCTCCTGCAAACAGGGAAAAATCAATCTAATTACATTCAATTGTCGGTCATCCAACCAGGAACATGCTTTACGCGTGTATCGCAAATCCAGTATCCAATTCGCGAGTTGAACCTGCGACCCACTGTCGTACACATAAATTACTTCCGCGGACGAAAAAATCGCGTCACGCTATTACGAATCAACATACTTACATTGACAGCGAAATGTTAGGATATTGGGCGAATCGGCGTCGGCCGAAATCGTGCAGTCAATTTTTTGTTCAATTCGCGGCGGTTATGTTTTGTTTCGTTCGGTACTGTACTTTTGTGTTGGTTCGGTTTGGTGCGAGCGCCAGAGGTCGCAAAAGTCAAAAAAATTCATACCCGAAACCGACTGTTTTTTTTTCTTCAAAATTTGAGTAATCGACGCCCGACCGAGTTTTGTCACGCTCCAAAATTGTTAACCGTTAACCGACCGTCGTTTAGGAAAAAAAAAAAAACCGAATCTTGATTTTTCGCGATTAACCGTGCCCGCCCGTATCCGAAAAAGTACAAAATTAAACAATGTACGATGGAATAAGCCAATAATTACGATTTGTCGCGTTCCCTAAGATTTGCGAAATGAACAGTGTACTACTGTGTCAGATTTGTGACGCTTTGTCGCGTTGCCTAAGATTTTCGAAATGAATAGTGTACTACCGTGTCAGATTTGCGACGCTTTGTCGCGTTCCCTTTGATTTGCGAAATAAATAGCTTAATACAGTACCGTGTCAGATTTGCGACGCTAATCATGATGTCACGTACCAAAATGTTGGATTATAGGGACAGTACAAAATTTTCAATTTTTTTGGTTTTTTGGTTGACCGACCGTAACCGACCTTTTTTTTTTTCCTGGTGAATCAACCGACCGTAACCGCCCGACCCCCAAAATTTGGCAACCGAATCCGTTCCGGATCCTGCGCGGGCGGTCGGTTAACGGTCGGTCACGGTTTCGGTTGACCGTTTGCGACCTCTGCCACAGAGGGGGAGGAATGTAGCGGTTAACCACGCTTTGATTTCACACCGATACTTACCAATATTCTCCAGCTCTTCAAGTTTTCAGAACGAATCGGCGAATGGCGCATCTGCGCCTTCGTCATTTTTGACGGCTCATATGAGATACTGAATCTGGAACTGCGGAATGCCGTCGGGTCCAAAAACATGCCATCGCAATTTCTGAACTGAACGCATGAAATAGGTGAAGCCGTCAGACGGTTTGCCCAGATTTGCTAATTGAATCTCGATACAGGGCACACCGTCGGATCGCGTGTAGTCAACATTTCAAACTTCACCTTGTAAGCGCGGGTCACCGTCAGATCTTGGGTCATTGAGATTTGCGAACTGAATCCGTAAAATCCGAAAAGCCGTCGGATCCTGAAAAAGTGAAAATGGCATTGCCTGAACTTAAAGCACGGGTTAAGGAATGCCGTCAAAGATTTTGCCGATTTTTTTCGAATTGAATCCTTATTACATGCTACACCGTCGGATTCAGTTCCTTCGAAGATTTTTGAATTAAATCCTGGAAATGCGGATAGTCGTCGGATCCCGTGCCATCGAAATTTGCAAAGTGAATCTGTGAAATTCGGATGGCCGTCGGATCCCGAAACCTGAAATCGAGATTTGCGAAACATATAAGGTCAGCAGCAAACCCTAATGAAGCCCTTTCCCTGCGTCTCCTTTACGCAGTCGGCTTGTCAAAGGTGTGTGCTTTTTAGGGTTTGTTTTCGGGTTTTCTGGGTTTTTTAAGGATTTTAAAAGCTTGTTTGTTAAGAATGTTAGAATTTCTAAAGGGTTGCAGATTTTTAATGGATAATACAAGACCATTTGGAATAGATTTTGAAGTTTTTTGAAGTTTTTTGAAGGTTTTTAGGGCTGTTTAGGGTTTTTTGCAAGTGATGATTGAGTTTTCTTGATAATGTAGATGGTTATGTTTTTTTTTCAGGCAATATTCTGAATAGTTTCCGGATATAGTATAGATATGAATGAAGGTTTTTTGGATGAGAATGGGAAAAGAAGATAAATTATCCAATTTTTTGAACTGAGAGGAATTAGGGTTCAGAGAGCATGGGGCAGGATGGCATTGAGAGAGAGAGGGAGAGAAGGGGGTAGAGGGAGAGGGAAGGGGCAGGAGAGGTAAAGGGTTGCACGAGGGTGGATTTGGACGGGGGGAAGCTTTAGGGAACACCTTTAGGTTGAGTTACTCGAGTGGGGGCGAAGTGAGAGAAGAAAGAAAAGGGAGGAGAGGAGAGAGAGGGAAGGAAGAGTGGAGAGAGGGAATATGGAGAGAGAAGGGAGCGAAAGAAGGGAGATGGAAGGGAGGGAGAGAAAAGAGATATAGAAGGGAGGTAGATGGGAGAGAGGGAAGATAGAAAGAGGTGGCAGAGAGGGGAAGGTGAGAGGAAGAGGTGGAAGGGAGCGATAGAAGGGAGAGAGAGATGGGAGAGAGGGAAGGGAGGGAGAAGGGACTGAGAGGACGGATAGAGCGAAGGGAGAGAAGGGAGTGAAAGAGGGTGGGGAGGGAAGGGCGAGAGTGAGAAGGGAGGGTGGAAGTTAGCAAGGGAAAAGCGAGAGAAGGAAGAGGCTAAAGAGAGAAAGAGAAGGGGGAGAGGCGAGAGATAGGGGAGGAGGAGAACGATAGGGAGAGATAAAGTGAGTTTTCTAGCAGTAGTACGTATTGGTTCAGTTTTTAGGTTTCAGAGACTTTATGTGCAAAAAAAATTGCTCCCTTATGTTTAAACTGGAAGATACTTGTAGTTTTCTTTTATTGTTATTATATATTCATTTTTTGCTTTGAGCATCAAGAGTTGCAACACCTTTGAGGCCAATTTCCCACCCTCCCTCCCTCCCTCGCTCCCTCCCTCTTTCCCTCACTCTCTCCCTCTCTCTAACAGGTACTGAATGCGAATTTTACCCCTCTTCCTTTTCAATATCAGTTCCTATGTATCTGTCTCTGTAGCTGTTTCTTCTCCCTCTCTCTTTCAACAGAATCTCAACTTTATGCTCCTGAACCCTAACTCTCTCCCTTCTCTCTTCCGCTCTCCCTCTCTTCTCATTCTCTCTCTGTTTTTTTCATAACTGGCTCTCAACAATATCATAACTCTCTTTTCCAGCATCCCCCCCCCCCCTTTCCCCCCCCCCCCCCCGCTCCCTCTCTCTCATGCCTGCGTAGCAGGTACTCAATATCTCAGTACTATGAGTTCTCCGGAATCCTCTTTCTCTTCCTTTTCCCTGTCCCTCCTTAACGTCTCAGATATTTTCAGGCTTTATACGAATCCCACCTCTAAATACTCTACTCTGAGATTCTCTGGAGACTTGCCGCTGCCGTCCCAGATTTTTAACCACCTCCCTCTCCCCTTCCCTCTCTCACCTCAATATTTTTCAGGTCCTCAATACGAATCTTACCCCTCCCATGAGTGCCTCCGTAGCCTTAACTCTCTCTCCCTCCACCCTTCTCTCTCTCCAGCCTCTTAAATCTTTTCAGGTCCTCAGTAAGAATCCTACCCCTCCACCACAAGGTTCCTTGTTGGCCTAGCTCTTCCCCCTCTCCCCCTCTCCCCTCCCGTCTTCCTCTCCCCCTTTTTCCCTCTTTTCAGGTAGCTTATCTTACCCTCCACCACGGGTAGCTTATCTTACCCTCAGGAGTTCTAACTCTTTTCCCTTCCCTCCCTCCCTCTCCCCCCTTCCCCCCCTCGTTTCACGTTCTGAATCCTACCCCTCCACCATGAGTTCCTCTGGAGCCCCCCCTGCTGCTGTCCCCGAGTCCCTTCTCAAGAAGAGGAAGCGGGATGAGTTGTGGGCGAAGAACAAGGCGGAGGAACTTCAGAAGGCCAAGTCCCAGGCTCGTGACAACCGCAAGGTCATCTTTAAGAGGGCGGAACAGTACATTAAGGAGTATCGTCAACAGGTAAAAACCACAAGACAGGTTTTATGGATTCTTTTACTTTTCGGAGTTTTTTCTGTACAGGATTTTGGTATGTGGTTTTTTTTTGTCTTTTATTCTCCATTATTGATGGCCAGTGAGTATTATCGAACGCATTGGTGTCTAGACTAGTGTGAAGCAGTGAGAATGTAAACCAGTAAAATCTATAATTTACAGGGGTTTATCATAAATGCAGTTCTTCGAAGGAACTTCTTTTACATGTATATTTCCAGCATCCAGAGAGGTATCTTTGGCATAAGATTTTTTTTATTATTATTCTTTATACACTTAGTGAATTGTACATCACTGGACGAATTACACATTGGTGTCTAAACTAGTAAAATTACAAACTAGGAAAATCTTTAAACAGTAGGATATCTGTACTTTACAGATAGTTTTGTGATAAACGTAGTTTCAGAAAGAGAAATTGGCATCATCCAGGGAGGTCTGATATGCATAAGACTCTATCTTCTCCCTCTCCCTCTCCCTCTTTCCGTCTTCCCCTCCCTCCCCCTCTCTCCCTATCCCTCGCTTTCCCCCCCCTACTTCTCTCCCTCCGTCTCCCTCCTCTCCCTCTTCCTCCCTCCCTCTCCCTCTGTCTCCCTCTGCCTGCCTCCCTATCCCTCTCTCTCTCTCCCTCCCTTTTGGTATATTTATAGAATTAGTGAATTGTATATCACTTGATTATCCGTGCATTGTCGTGAAAACCTTTTTAAATATTGAGATTTTGAGGTAACAATCATTACGATTTGTGAAGCAAGCTTTTGAATTAGCAAATCTCAGCTCTTTTATTTCACCATAAATGCCTGCAAACATTGGTGCTGTCTGTTTTGCGACTTACAGAGATTTTAATGTGAAAGATAATTTTTTGATGGGCTCTATTGTGGGTCAAAGGCTTGTCAGCTATTTAAATTTTCTGCTAGTTATTGTTTAATAATGAATCATTAATAGTTTGAGATTTAGTTATTTATTAGTCTGATTCATGGGTTGAGTTTTCTATCAACATATAAAATTGATTTGCTGAAAAGGAAATTTTTTTTGTTTACTTTAGAACTTGTTTTTCTGTGGGAAATTTCAGGAAGGTAGTATAGTTGGAGGGAGAGGGAGTTATGCATTTGCAAGTAAACGCTTGAGAAATATTTTTTTACCTTTTCTGCTCCAATTCTGCTTTTTGAATATCTTTTATATTTTTTCTATAGCAGCTTTTGCCAATTTATGTTTTTAAAGTTCCGACAAAAATAGTGCGTTTTATTCATTTATTGGTGATTTTGTTCAGAAACAAAAAGAACTTCCTTTTCAACAAATCAGTTCTATTTACCTTGGGTTTTGCACGGGTGTGATTAAATTCTCCTTTTTGAAGAGAATGCGATTAATTTATTGAATATTAACAAGCTGAGTACTTTTTTGAGAGGATGGCAGGAGGCTGACTTGATCCGCATCAAACGGTCGGCAAAACTGGACGGAGGGTTCTATGTGGAGCCCGAGGCGAAGTTGTTGTTTGTCATCAGGATCAGAGGGTAAGATATCCCTCTAATTACAGTGTTAAATGGAAATTTGAGTTTTTTTCTTGCAGTCTGATCAGAGGGTAAGTCAACACATTAAATGGCGTTAATAATGCTATCCTTTCTCTAAGCGGCTTAAAATCGTCGAGAAATGCAAGTTTTTGGCTTATACTGTTTAAGTGTAATATATTAGTGGTATAGTGGAAAATCCAGTTTTTTGTTCACTCTGAAAACATATCGAGTTTTATTTGGTTTTTTCTGGCTTATTACGATTATTGGTGGTTCCTTCAGTATGCTATCTTAATACTGGGTCCCCCTCCTTAATCAATTTTTCAATTGAAGTGCTCTTAACTATTAATTTTTTTTATATGTGACCTTAGCATTATAAATGTACGATTGATATGTTTTCATTGAGGAATCATATTTTATATCTACTATTGAATTATGTGAGTATGTATACTATAGATGTGTTTCGACTGAGGAATCAGATTTTAACTTTGTTTAACTGTCCCTAAACTTTTTTTGTTTTTTCTTGCAGTATCAATGACATGCATCCTAAGACTAGGAAGATTCTTCAGCTTCTTCGACTTAGACAGGTAAGGGCCCATTTCTTCCCTCCTAAATTAGATTAGAAAGAAGGAAGTGGATGTGTTTAGCTGCTTATATTGTTGTCAATTTAGTTAAACGCTCCTATACTTGTCCATTTTGATGGGCTGATTTAAGAAGTATAGAAAGAAGAAGCGTATGTATAAGCTGACTATTTAATTGTCAATTTAGACTAAAAAATTTATAATTTCACATTTCTATGGGCTGATTTAAAGAGTGTATCTGAAAGAAGAGAGTAGGTCTCTAGCTGGTTATATTGTTGTCATTTTAGTTAAACATCTGTAATTTTTTTTTTATGAACAGATCTTCAATGGAGTGTTCATGAAGGTGAACAAGGCCACTCTCAACATGCTTCACAAGGTTGAGCCATATGTCACCTACGGGTAAGTTCAAATCTCCTGAAGGAAAATTTTAAAAGACTTAAACACCCTGTGCACTTAAACGCTTGCAGTCATGCCCTTCATTTCACGGCGGCCATCAGCTCATCACCGTCTACTGTCCGGCAGAGAAATGAGTTTTTCTCTCTCAATTAGATGCTCTTGTGAATATGCTCCAATGGGACGCCCGACATAACTAACAAGTTCTCCAATAACTCTTCCAGTCGATCGGATCTGACTGCAAACACACCTCCAACACCTGAACCTGCATGTGTTTTTTAGGTTTTTGTAGGGTTTTTTAGGGTTTTTAGATCCATGTGCAAGTATTAAATAGGATAAATGGACATGACCAAGGAGCTGAACTAGTCAAATTGAAAAGGCAGAAGAGTGCCCTCTTTCTTTCAACAATTCAACAGTAAAAACCGATGCAAACACTAGTTATGTTTTGCCACAGGGCTCTTTATGGGCCATTTAACCAAATACTGATCTATAATTCTGGGTCAAAAAAACTCACTTGAATTAGATTGATTAACTAAAAGCTTTCTGTAGTGTCGTCATTTTTTCCCAAAAACCAAGCTCGCAGGGTCCAGAATATATGGTTATTATATGGTTATGCAGACTCAGTGGGGCGGGGTCTATTTCAGTGTTATTAAGAATTAGAATTGTTAATATTTGGTATATTCCAGTCTATTAACAACTATTGTTAATATTTTAGTTCTAACAGCCATTCACAGCTACGGGTTTCACTTCGTGGGTTCTTTTTTAAATCCTGGGTGTTTAGGAATACGGATATTACTTTTTCATGTTGGTTAAAAATCCTGGTTGATAACAGGTGTAGGATTACGGATTTCTACGTTTTGGTTTCTTAACTCTTATTATTCAATCTGGCCTCTTGCTTTTAATCATTATTTAAATACCTACAGAATTTTTTCCCCAGAGGTTAATCAAAATTTTGAGTGAAAACAGGTTTAGGAATGATGAGAGTAAGGTTACGGTTCAGGGTTTTACCCTGTGACTCTCCTAAACCGGTACCGGTCAATTTGGAGTGCTGCTTTGACCGTTGTCTAAGTGACTACAACCCTTCTTTTTAAATTTTATAGGCCTTTTTCCTGATGTTATGGTGTTTTTCTAATGTTTATGTGCTTCTTTTCCTAAGCTTTAATACATATTATAAGCTTTAACATGGTTATTGAAATACAGGTATCCCAACATGAAGAGCATTAAGGAGTTGATGTACAAGCGAGGATATGGAAAGGTGGACAAGCAGCGAATTGCCCTCACCGATAACTCCATCGTTGAACAGGTGAGAAAATAATCGACCGTAAAACATCATTTTTTTCAATTGTAAACCATCCTTTATTGTTTTTTATTTTTTTGAGTATAAACGCAAACAGTCTGAACATTTTTAACATTCTTAGCCCTAGAAGTTTATCATCACATAACACTGACATTATTTAGTCGAAGAATATCAAGTGATGCATGTTATAGCACACTGCCTATCGCTATTAGGGTTGATCACTCTCGTTGGAGCAGGTATTTTTCTGACTGAAAATCATACATTAGTGTTAGTAACACTATTTAGTTTAGTGGCCCAGCAACATGTTGATAAACAACTTAGTGTAGTAAATTCTAATGTGTCAAGGGTAGTAATTTACCTTACTCAAATAGTGATGGGCAGAGTAATACTTTTGCGTAATTATGTGAATCTACCTTCTTACATGGTAGAGTATGCTGTGCTTTTGGTTCGTCCCAAATCTCTCTACTTGCTTTTTGGCTGACAATTATTTTTTTATCATGAAATAAGAACCCGTACCATAAATAACGCCTACCATTGATACTGATATATTCTTTTTTTACTTTTCTTTATTATTTCTTTCTTTTCAACGTCCTCATGACAATATGAATAAAGGAGAGAAAGAAGCAGGTTTATAAATTAGAGTCTAGTTGGGGAAGTGTAGGGATAGCAAATTTTATGAAAAACCTGCGTTATGCCTGGCAATCTTTCTGTGAAAGTTGAGGTGCATCTTTTTTGGACAAGAAATAAAGGGATCTCTCAAAAGAGAGATACGTTAAAAAAGCTGAGAAAAACAAAAAAGTGGGGGTAAGTGTTATAGGTTGTGTGTTTGTACTGAGACGTGGCCAGAAAATGATTTACACACTAAACAGTGTTTGATAGGATCTTTTGGAAATGCTTGTATGTATGAATGTTTAGGTTGCATGTACTTAATTGCGATTTGTCCGCCTAGAATGCTAGTGATTCGTCAATATTAACACTTCAATGGTTTTAGGATGGAATTGCTAGTATTGGATGGGAATTTATCAAATGTTTTTTTTTCTATGAGCTTGACCTCTGAATATATTACCGAAAAAGTTGTTCATCTATGCAGACTTATGACTATGCCATCTGCAGAAAATATGGCTTGGTATTCATGAGATAAATTTCTTTGTTTTGACATTGTCATATAACATTGCTTTGTTTATGCAAATTTTCATTCACCATTCTTACTTTTTTCTTTACCAAGCGTACTATTTTTTTTTACGATGGAGGACAGGTTCTTGGAAAGTTTGGTATCATTTGCATAGAGGATCTTATCCACGAGATTTACTCTGTCGGTCCTCACTTCAAAGAGGCAAACAACTTCCTTTGGCCTTTCAAGCTGAGTGCTCCCAATGGAGGTTTCCACAAGAAACGTCTCCATTTCATCGAAGGAGGAGACTCAGGAAACCGAGAATTGAAGGTTAATGCTCTCATTCGCCGAATGAACTAAGTCCACACTATTAATGGGCTGGGAACAATTGGCCTCTGAAAGCTATTAAAGTGGGAGAGAGAGAATGAGGGAAAGGGAGAGAGATTCTGCCATGTGCGAGAATATCAGCAGCAAGAGGGAGAGGGAGAGAGGACCAGTTGTACGTCGTGGTCGATTGAAAAAAATGAAGTGGGCTTTTTTGTACACATTGTGAAATTTGGTTGTGTTTTCTTTTCATTTTTCTCTTGCACCACCATCGTTGTACTTATTTGTTTTGTCGTTACAAGATAAAAAATCACACTTTCTCGAATAATCCATACTATTTGGTGACTATTCGCAAGTATGATAAAACTTTACGAAGAGTACGGTTGGGCACTGTTTACCCACAAAAAAAGTGTGAGATTTTTGATAATGTAACCAGGCTATGAGCTACGAGGGTTGTGGCATTTGTTTTCCGAGTGTATTGGTTTTGGAAGGTCTGTTTGTTTCCTAGGCTTTATATGTGACCCGATCGGACAGGCTGTATATGTTAAACCCGTGCAGTGCCTTATAGTGCAAGTTTTTCTGCTAGTATGCGTACTACTGGGCGCTGACATAGAGGCTGTTTAAAGCAATACTCTTGGGAGCGATGGCTGGTCTTGAATTAGACAGGTTATCGAATTAAGCAGGGTCATAATTTACAAAGTCTCAACTCCATGCTCGGGCGCGGCTATTGGATTATGGAGGTTATTGAATTAGGCTGTATTGTTTTGGAGAGGCTCTACTGTAAAGGGAATTTATGTGTCTTTTAAGGGAGTCGTGGGATTTAGTCACTTTAATGGCAGTTTCTGTAGTTTTTAAAGAAAGATGAGTGTGAATGCCGCGACTACAAGATTGTTTGACAGAGCTCGATGGGAGCCACCTGAGTATGTGGGAAAAAGCTGAACATTTGTGGATGCAAGCTTTCGCGAAAAACAATATGAATGAAACTAACATGGAAAAGGTCAAAACTATTGAAGGAAGTGGAAAAGAACAGAAAGCACCAAGCCAACAATTAAACAAGTCTCACCTAACAAATTCTGATGCAAGCTCCTTCCTAGACATTTGAAAAGCACCTACGATCGGCCCTGTGAATCCCTCAAGTTTGGTGTGGCACTTGGAGGGAGATCTGAGACCAATCGACGATCCAATGGCAGATCGAAGGAGGATGGAAAGTTGTAGAACTACACCGCTCACTGTTATTAAAAAAAAAAATGGCTGACTTTATTAGAAATTGCGATGGTAAACCATCTGAGTCCATGGGAACAAAATGAAGTAGCACAGCAAAAACTGAAAACTACATGTCGGGGGAAGAAACAAAAACGATAAGCAAGGCAAAAGCAAACGAAAATATGAAAAGATGGCCAGGATTTACTAGTGTTAATGCAAATTACCGGGGGGCGACTTTATTAAAAAGCGCGATGGTAAACCATCTGAGTCCATAGGAACAAAATGAAGTAGCATTTCTAAAACTGAAAGAACCACATGACAAGGGAATAAACAAAAATGAAAATCAAGGCAAAACCGACGAAAATACGAAAGGATGGCAAGGAAATCGAAAATACCCAAAAAAGCAAAACCAAGCAAACAAAACATCAAAGGAAAAATCTAACACGTAAAAAAAAACAAAAAAAAGGACCCCCAACATAACTAAAAAATCTACCGAAAGCAACCACGTAGGTCCCCGAATCCCGGAGGAGCACGAGGAGGAAGTTCCGGAACACGCCGTCGATCCATAACGGTAATAGACGATCGAAGTAATATAGAAGCCAACACCCGTTGTAGGGCCACAGAAAAACGTTGACGAAAAAAAAGAAGTAAGGACTGAAACACAAGGGCTCCCAGGTCCCCGCCTCTCGAACGAGCGCCGACCACAAGTACAGAAAAACTCATCCAAAGCCACACCCAAACAACCGAATATCTCCACAGCTATCGGAATGAAGCCATCCATAGCATCGCGATGGGCATAATCACACTTTTTCCTTTTAGCCGTGTCACGGGCGGCCACTCCCACATGCCGAGCCGCTTGGTTGACGACTGTAGTTGAGGTATGGTTCGCCACAACAATGTCACCAAATGTACGACGCGCACCATCAAGTAATACAAGATTGATCCGACGCGGAGGAATAATGTGAGAGACCCCCGGCGAACAAAAAATCCACCCTCAGAAGCGATAGTAGCGATGGTGTCTCGAATCCTGTCACGCGTCTGAATTAACTCTCCCCTGTGGGAGCAACAAAGCAAATGGACCCCGTCGGGCTTGAGAACTTGGCCAGAGGAGCAAACAAGTGAGCCAAGCAAAGGTGGGTGAGGGAGGCCAAGCCGGAACCTAAGGGCCGTCGTGAACTGGGCCGAGGTAAAACGAAGAGTGGATAAGATAGGGACAGCCAATAGCCAAGCTCCAGAGCCAGGTCCGCCACAAGACAGGAAGCGTGCACGCGAAGAATTGGAAGGAAGCTCCTCGAGAAGCTGGGATTTAATAGCGGCGACAACCCGATCAAAAATGGATTCTTGAACACACGCAACTGATGTCGTAACAAGAGTGGAAAACATCGGCATGTTCTCGATAGCAGACGGATTAAGAGAACGTGATGCACTAATAAGGACCGTTGGAAGGCGAGCTCACCATCTGAAACACAGGGAACCACAGTCGCGAGAATAGGATTGTCCCCAGCCACAAAAAGAGAGACAATAGTGGAAGCAACAAGGCACCAACTTCCCAAATAGGCGGTTGGAGCAACACGCGCAGTCGAGAGTAAACCCAAACCGTCGGCCGAGACTAGAAAGGAGGCTTGGATGTGTGCCGCGGGCCCAGACTCGCGATCAAAAGCTCCACGGCCCAACAAAGTGTGGAGGACATCCATAATACGATCATTGAATGCGGAAAGTGAGGACACAAAGGATGGGGTGAGGCGGGGAGTGGGAGTAAGGTAGGAGGGCCGGGCCAAGAAAGAGCGTGTCAGAAGAGCAAAGGCCACCTGGGGATCAGAAAGGTGAGGAAGGTCGTCCACGTGAGACAAATCTGTCTAAAGAGCAGAATCGATGAATTTTGAGACGTAGGGATCGGAACCAAGCGGGCAACCCAACACCCGAATACCTTCGGTAGGAGGAAGAGTCTCAAAACCAGAAAGGGGAGTGAAAGAAAGAGGAATAGGATGTGGGAACCAAACAACACACTTTGATGGCTGGACCGAAAGATTGAGTTTGGCCAAGCGAGCCTTGAAATAGTTATAGGCCGGTATAACTTTCTCCAAAGGACCAATAATGTGTGTATCATCCGAAAGAATAGGGAAGAGGCATAAAAAGTAAGCATCTGCTGAAGCTCGGAGGGCGCGGTTATGGGCTAGGGCAAACAACGGGCCCCGAAGAGGATCGCCTTGAGGGGTGCCAGTTGTGGAGGAAAGTGGGACCAAACCATCATCCGTGGAGAAAGAGAGGCTACTGCTCAGAGAATAAAAGGCTCTCACAAAAGGAAATATCTGGGCAATCGGGAAATGTGCGGCCATAAGCTGTGAAAAAATGGCATTCTGATCCACTGTATTAAAGGCATTAGAAACATCCACCTGCAGGACTAACCAATCCGGATGGGCATCTAGCAAAGCCCGGATCCCATGGACCACGGCCTCACAACCCCCCCTGGTTGCCACTCCGAATTGATGAGGGGAGAAATAATCATGGAAAGCAGGCTAGAGCTGGATGCAGATTGCACGGGCCACCAATCGGTACAATACCTTGCCCACTGCAATAGGTCTGATTCCCCCATGGGGTTTGGTGATAGCCACGAGGCGGGAGGCCGTGAGGAGATCGCAAATACGCGAGGGGACAGTGCCAGCCGCAATAAGGGAACATACTCGAAAAAACATATCAAAGCCCCGAGCACCAGATTCCGGAGGCAAAACGTCTCGAAATAACTCATAAACCGTGCCCGAAGGACGGTCGGATTCCCACATTGAGTTTGGTGACAGCCACGAGGCGGGAGGCCGTGAGGAGATCGCAAATACGCGAGGGGGCAATGCCAGCCGCAATAAGGGAACATACTCGAAAAAACATTTCAAAGCCCCGAGCACCAGTTTCCGGAGGCAAAACGTCGTGAAATAAGTCATAAACCGTGCCCGAAGGACTCCGTGCTGAAAGATGTGGAGAAGTTGTAAGGGCTTTTATTAAAGAGTCTCGAACCAAGAGAAAACACTCTATCGGCTCGAAGGTGTGAATAGAGGGGGGCTGAGGGGAAGGAGTTGGGGGATGAAGAGCTCGAAGAATCTCAACAGTCGCAGCAGACCGAGGAGCAGGATTAAAAGCCTGGAGGGCCCGAACTGCTCGAGAGAGCTCACCAACTCGGCCAAAATGTACTACACGAGGAGGATGGCACATCTGAAGTTCGAGATGTACGACGTGGCATGAAAGAAACAATCACAACTCGATCCTCGTGCTCGGCATGAAGGGCTCGCCAATCGCCTTGAAGGAATCGTCGACATCGAGCCATAGTTTCTCGGGCCCCGCTACCACCGCCACGACCAGGTAAAACTAGATCCCAAAGTGAGAACATGAAAAGGAGGTGCCAAGGTCCAACATCCGTGGGATCTGAATAAATACGGGACAAAGGAAGGTGGAGGGCGTCCTGAACGATAATCCGCACAGCCATCGGAATCTGCGTGTATAAACGCGGACGGGGAGCTCCCAAATCATAAGCTCCGAGCATGTCTAAATCGCGTACAAATGCCCAATCTTCGCTCGTAGGTCCGGACGGGAGTGTCGTGGAAGAAAGGGTACTAGAGTAAGGGTCGCTCAGGGCCAAAAATTGTTTCCAATTTTTTGTATGTCGGGCAATGCCGACACCGGTCGCGAAATGGTTATGACACCCGTTACATTCTACCTGTGTTGAGGCTTTGTACGAGGTTTAGGTGGAAGAGGTGAACGAGGGAGAAGAGGCGAGGATGCACGGCCAGACATGGTCATTGAATGAGAGGGAGAAGCATGGGACGTGATAGAGAGAGAGGAAGGGGGAAATGGGAAAGAGGAAAGGAAACCATGGGAAATAGATGGTGGAAATGGTAGTGGGACAGCAACATGGGTAGGGTGGGAGAAAGGTTGCAACGGGGAGAAGGGGGGGGATATGGGGGAAGGGACCAAAACGGGGGGGGCGTGGGAAAGAGAAGATGGTTGAAGTAGTGGTATGGGGAGGGGAAGTGGTGGAGGAAATCGAAAAAGGGGGGGGGGGATGAGGGGTGGGGAATTTAAAGAAATTGATAGTAGGAAAGAAAATAGGGAGGGGGTGGGGGGTTGGTTGGAGAGGAGAGGAGGAGAGAATCAATAACACTAATTTAGTGCAAGGAGGCATGGCAGATTGTAGTCCACCTTACATAATGTTGTTAACTCTATTTTGTGGTTTTTGGCCAAAAAAAGTAGCGACTGAATTAGTATTATGAACACTAATAACGATGAGCAGTGTTTAGATAAACATTGGCCTCAGATGGGAGGACTCCTATTTCAAGAGTTCTCCTCTCGAAAGAACGCTGACCACCGGTACAGAGCAACTCATGCAATGCGACGTCAAGACAACCAAATATCTCGACGGCCGTCAAAATAAAATCATCCATGGCGTCGTGACATGTAGAATCACGCTCCTCCCTACACGTGTCACGCTTTTGGGAAGGATGAGTAGGTTGTTGCCACCACTCAATTTGCACCGCTCGGGGTTCGTCCTCCCGACTCATTGACTCTTCGCACGTCCGATTTCTCTCTCCTGGGGGAGCATTGGTTTGGCGCTTAGTTACTGTTTACACTCATTCGATCCACTCTTCCTTTCGTGCCTCCTCCACTCACGACCTTCCTTAGCTTTAGACTTGACCTCGCTCATCGATGCTCTCTCGTTTGTCCGTGCGACTGTTTTCTGGAGCCCCAGGGTCCATTTGGTCGGTTACTACCGTTGGTTGAGGCACACCACACTATTCGAGGCACTATTGCAACTATTGACACCCTCAGATCGTTTACCATCGCGCTTTTTAATAAAGTCGGTATTTCTGTCTTTTTTTTCGAGAGGCTTTGCTTCAAAGTCGGGGTATTCTGTACGTTGTGAGGTTTCAATTATTATTCCTCTTATTATTAATAACAACTCTCAAGACTTCATTAAAAAACGCGACGGTAAACCATCTGAGTCCATGGCTACAAAAGGGACGGCAAGCTCAAAGCTGAAAAACTAGAGTTGGAGGGAAGAAAGCAAAAAGGAAAAGCGAGGTGAAAGAAACGAATCGCGTTTTGAGATGCCTGCCTATTCTTGGAAGAGAATTTTTTTTGGCGTATCTTGTCTTTTTCACTGTCGTGTCGCAGTCGATGGTGAGGCGGGTCGACATGTCGGGATAGGCTGCGACAGATGTCGCCGGGAACGAGGAGTGCTGTGGATGCCTTTAGTTTCAATGGCAGTAGAAATCTTTAAATGATTTATTGAAAAAAATCATAGAACAAAAGTGAGGTTTTATATGCCGTGCTTTTTATACACAGAAAAAGCGTGAAATAGGCGTAGTACACTAAGACCTCTTAGTTTACTATAAGACTGGCCCGCTTTTAGCGACATTTGTGGAATGGTTTTGACGTTTTTTTAGGGCTTGATACTTTTTTTGTTTATTACCCTTTTCTTTGTTTATCTTTTTTGTCATGGTTTTGCTCTTACACGTCCTTCATTAGTTTTCCGTATATGTTCATTGGTTTCCTTCGGAGCAACGAAGATTTTTAAATTTCTTAGTTTGTTTGCTTTTTTTTTATATTTGTAGGGTCAAATGGTATAGAATCTCTAATCTCCTTCGGGCTCATATAACACAAACAAAAGTGGTTTATAAGTTAAAAGCCAATATGAAAAAAAAAACAAAAGATGCACCGAGTGGATTGATACCGAGTCCCTCAAAAAGCTACAAAAAGGCCATACTTTTTCTGCCTCCATAATGTATTTTTTTTTTTGGTTCAAAATAGAACAAAAAAAACACATCCAGAAAACACTGAAATATCGCAACTGTTAACAACAATAATCAACAAAAAAAAAAAAAAACTCAAAACCAAAAAAAGAAGACTCCTCCCTTCACTCAAGTTACCATGCCACAAATGAAGACAAGGCCACTTAATTGGAGCCAAAAAAAAAGATAAGATGCAACTTTGTTATTTTTAACACCATAAACGTATTACTTCTGTTGAAGTCATTTAGGACAAGATGAAAAAAAACTCTACCCGTACCTCTCTACCTCCCTCCCTCTCCCCCTCCCTCTACGTCTACCTCTCCCTCTAAACTAACAAAAAATAGTTGTCATTCGTCCCTTCTGCAAAAATCAGATCGAAGACGCGACCGAATTTCTTTCAAATTTTCTTTTATTTAATACCTTCTTAAACCTTAAAACCCTACAGCCTTGAAAACTCAATCAATTTCAATAAGCCATAAAATAAAAAATTTGAATGCCGATAAAACTAGAATTTATTCTAGGGTATTTTTTTCAAATGGAAAATTGAGTTTTAGGTTTTTCTTCAAATAGGAAATTAAGTTTAGGGTATTTCTCCTAATCAAAAATTAATTTTAGGGTACTTTTTTGAATCGAGAATTAATTTTAGGGTATTTTTTCGAATGGAGCGGTGTCTTTATAACAACTATTCCAGCAACTTTCCACCGCATTATTGGCCTCCGTTTGGGAACAATTGGGGTTCATCGCTACAGACAAAAGAGCTTTTCTCTTCACACAAGCCTGCGAAAAATACAATTCGCCCAGCCGAAAAAAAAAAAAAAAAATTATAAAAAAAAAGAAAGAACGAAAAGAATGAAAAAAAAGGAGAAGAAAAGAAAAAAAAGAAAAGCAATCGGAAAAGAGCGACGAGAGGATTGCGTCAGATTCAGAAATAAGATGACGAGGTTGAGAGAATTTTCTAATTCAGAGGAGGAATTTAAAAAAAACCAAGCCACAATTTTGTAAATACTGTTTTTTTTTACATACTGTATATTATGTACGTACAGTACTTTAGAGCATACTGTATTTTATAAAATACAGTACTTATTTTGGGTTCATCGGTACAGACAAAGAGCATTTCTCTTAAAGCAAGGATGCGAAAGTCCAATACGATTCCCGCCGGCCAAGAAAAAAAAAGAAGAAAGAACAGGAAAGGTAAGGGAGGCAAGGGAAGGGAAGGGAAAGGAAGGGAAGGGAAAGGAAAGGACGGGAAGGGGAGGGAAGGGAAGAAAAGAGGAGAAAAAAACAGGAAATGAAAACGGAAAAACGACTTGCTGTACTTTTTGAGCATACTGTACTCTTTGTACAACAAACCAGTTACTGAATTAGAGTGGAGGGAGGCAGGTAAGAAGAGGGAGGGGACGTGGAGAGAGACGGGAATAAGCAAGTGAAAACGTAGGTAAGAGGAAAGATAGAGTGAGGGGGGAGGTGGGAAGGAGGGTTGGAACAAGGAAACTTAAATTTAAGGAAGAAGATGAGGGGAAGGAGGGGAGGAGGGAGGGAGGGAGGGAGGGACCATAATAGGGAGAGGGGACCACCAATCCCTCAACCCTGCCGCCTCCACCCTGCAAACATCCACCTCCCTCCACACCTCACATATATATATATATATATATATATATATATATATATATATATATATATATATATATATATATATATATATATATATATATATATATATATATATATATATATATATATGTGTGTGTGTATTTGATCTCGATTGCTGAAAAAAAACCATATACCTGATTCTTAACATTTCATAAGACATTCCCAATTTCCGAATATTCAAAAACAGATTCCCAATTCCCAACATTTCATAATACATTTCCTTTTGTTCCAATCCTCAACATTTCAGAATCCATTTCAGCTTTTCATCTTTCATATATTTTCCCAATTCCCAAAATACCATTCCAATTTCCAACATTTCATGATACATTCCCACTTCCCAAACATTTCATTCCCATTTTCAGGATACAAAATAATACGTAAACAAAACATTCGGTAAACAAATCACTACCTGAACAAAACAATACATAAACAAACCACTCCGTCAACAAATCAATACATAGACAAAACCATACATACACAAACCACTAAGCAAACAAAACAATCCATGCCCAAATCCGTCCGCTCCAATCACCTCGCTGCATGCGTGGTGTCTGCAGTCGGTCCAGTCCAGGTTGGCGGCGCGGCAGTGGTCGTAGGCGTGGATCAGCTCGTGGGCCAGAGACGTCTCCACCTCGTCATCAAACAAGATGTGGTTGCTGCAGAGGACCACCTGGGAACAAAAACACAGACGCTTGTCAGGAACCACTCGCCAGACAAATACTTAAGCAAATGTTTTTGAAGGAGAGGACAAGGATGTGCTGTCTTTCACTCCCTCGTTCTCTTCGACCTCTCCCTGTTTCTTCCTCCTCCGCTGCCCCTCACTCTCCTCCTTCCCTCTCTCCTCTACCCGTCTTCCCTCTCCCTCTCACTCTCGGTCTCGCTCTCACTCCATTTGTAGCAGTAAGGAGATTTCGATACCACGCTGTTAAAAAGAAACATACATCATAAAAATGACTTACACCTTTACTTCAATTTAATTATTTCATCCAAACTTCAATCTAATTCCTTGCTGATCGAAACTTTAATTTAATTCTTTGTTGATTCGAACTTAACTTCAATTCTTTGTTGATCCAGACTTTACTTTAATTCTTTGTTGATTCAAACTTTAATTTTGTTCTTTGTTAATTCAAACTTTAATTTAATTATTTGTTAATTCAAAAGTACACTGCCCATCACTATTAGTAATAACAACACTCGTATGGTCGTGGCTTTTTTTGGGCCAGAAATCCCAAAATATTGTTAGTAACAACTATTTAAGAGAGTAGACTTAAGCCCGCCAAGTCACCCTACACTAAATTAGCCTTATGCAATTCCGAATCTACAGTAACATCTCTTTCACCCTAAGAATACCAATACTAGTGAATCCTTTACACTCTCCTTCACACTAATAATTCTTTTACAGTAACAGGGAAGGGCAATGTAGCATGTGTCTATCCGAAACTCAGCATCCGGATGTCACAGAATCCAAGTCTTCACTAAATAAAGACTAAGGGGGGTTGCCCATGAGTCAAAAACATGAGAAAAAGGCTTCGCTGTACACGTCTGAAACAGCTAAAGTTAAATGTTCACAAAAACACATATAAGAACAACTTCAGCATGAACTTGAGCTATATGATTACTACAACAGTACGAATATTTTAATACTATATACAGTCATGATGAACGAAAACATAACATACAATATCAGTATATATACGAAAACATAACATACAATATCAGTATATATACGAAAACATAATATATAATATACATTAAAGTTGTCTTCAAAGCGTGAGACCTGACCACACACGTCAAAGTTAGGTGGAAAGGCAAAACTGTTCCACAGGTGCTGAAAATACTGGGGAAGCTAAGAACTGAGCAAATATTATTGGATTTCATTTCGCAAAACAAAAATAATGTTTATCAATGTTTTTCGATGTTCCTCGTTGTTCCTCTGAGAGGAGGGGGCAAGATTACGACGAAAGTTAATGCTTTCCACCAAAAGAATATTTCGGCTTACTTGCTGTCAAAACCCTCGATGCATGAGAGTTAGTGTTTTTGATACATGTGCAACTGCCCTAAATTTAATGGGTATTAAGATGTTATAGAACTGAAAGCTTCACTATATATTGACTAAAAAAAAAAGAGAAGCAAAAAAATTTACCCCTTCTCCTGGCATGAATCCTCCACTGACTTTCATATTACATTCCTCCACTCGGAAAAAATTATCTCCCACAGGACACCCGGCCTTCTCCATGGCTTCTCGAATAAATTTCACCAAAGGACCTGACCGCCACAACCATCAACAATTCAAGAATTTCATAATTCTCTTCTTCTTTGAATTCATCAATTACAACTGTGTGAAAAACCCTAAACTAAACCCAGCAAAAACCATTAGAATACCTTAGAAGAATCCTGCCTTAAATAAATATCACATAGAGACCTTGCCCTCACAATCATCAATACATATCTATACCTATCAATACATATCTATATATATGTATATATGTATATATCTACACATATATGTAAGTGTGCATATGTATGCATAAATGTAGGTATATACACACACACAAACACATACTACATATATATACATATATATAATAGTTTATTGCACAAAGCTTACAACCAATTAAACAACACTAACATTGTAGAACTATTCTCCAATGCTTGAAGTTTCACTACATTGTTTTTGAAAGGAAGTGAATCATTTAGCATGTGGCGTTCGGCAACAACATCCGAAGATTCCACTCATGATGTCTCCAATAAGATTTTGCATAAAAGCAAGACATCCGTCCAATCTAATTAAAGACATCATAAATGTCTGGATGTTATGATAAGATCGACATACTTAACGTTTCTCCACTACCATTTAATAGCGAAGTATTTTAGCCACTAACATTGTAGAACTATTCTCCGATTCTAGCAATTAAAATACATCTTTATGAAAAGGAAGTGGAGAAAACACTTAGTATACGATTTTCGATAACATCTGAAGAGTGCACTGATGATGTCTTCAATCACATTTTCACTCTTGCGTTTCAAGTGAGGAGGGAGGGGGAAGGGGGAAGGGGGAAGGGATGGAGGAGGAGGAGGGAGGAGGGAAGGAGGAGGAGGAGGAGGAGAAGGTTTATTCAAAACTTTGGGACCTTCATTTTTCAAATCATCTTGATACTGTTTATTCACATATAATTTAAATTAAAATTATGTGTCAGTTCATTGACATCAGTAATTTGTACAATTAATAATGTTGATTCAGTGGTTGACATAACAGTAATTCCTTGTCAGTAATTAGTATTTGATTTCAGTGATTCATCTAATCATTAATCAAAAAGTCCTTTTATCAATTTTGCCAATTTTGTAATTAGTATAATCAGTAATTCCGTGTCATGAATCAATAATTTGTATGATGAGTAATACCGTGATTAGTATTCCCGTGGCAAATAATTAATAATTTGATAATTAATTGATAACTTTGTGTCAGTATATTAATTTTTGTGTAAGTAAATAGTATGATGAATAATACATCGACTGCTATCTCCATGTCAGTAATTAATAATTTTGCATCGGTTACTA
The DNA here is from genome assembly GCA_037447655.1 of Zygnema cylindricum. Taxonomy (NCBI): domain Eukaryota; kingdom Viridiplantae; phylum Streptophyta; class Zygnematophyceae; order Zygnematales; family Zygnemataceae; genus Zygnema; species Zygnema cylindricum. The sequence continues at coordinate 43,831 of JBBHKE010001862.1, read as the reverse complement.
CTAGTATGATGTATGATACCGTGATTGGTATTTCCATGTCCGTAATTTTAGGGTTTATTGTACTTACTCCGTTTCAAAGATCGGTCCATCATTTGTTCACAGTGCTCCTTCGTGGTGCCATAGAGGGAAGGCGAATTTTGTGAAAAATGGCTCTCTCTCCCCTTCTCCTCCGAGACTCCAACGGTTTCCGACATAGAAATACGGATAATATTCCCTTTCTGTATTTCTTCCTCGCAAGGGTTTTAGAGATTTTAAAGCATGGAAGGTATAAAGGTTTTCAGGTTTTGAAAGCTTCAAGGATTTAAGATTTAAATTCCAAAGAGCTTAGGAGTTCCTCAAGTGCGCAATTTTCTAGGGTTTTGAGGTTTTTAGGGTTTGCAAGGTGTTAGGGTTTTAGGGTTTAGGGGCTTGCAGGATTTAGGGCGTTGAGGTTAAAATTTTCCAGGGTTAAGGGCTTTCCACAAAAAAATTTAAAGTTTTTTAACACCCTTCTTTATAAGCTCCTTAACAAATAAGGAAAATATTCAAAATAATAACAAACATATGTAGGAGGCTAGGAGCTATTTTCGACTTTCTTTCTCGTGAGTTCGTACCGAGCTCATGGAAATTTCTGATGAAAAAAAAATACGGTCGGACGTCCCTTCAATTTTCTGTACATAAAGTACGAATAATTAAAATCGTACGAAGTGCAAACTAAAAAGTCCAGTTCGGATGAAATTCCATAAGCGTCAGATCCGTAAAGTATGCGGATTTCGTGCGAACCTCATACGGAATATTCCGCAATTTTTGAACGCGCAGTCGCCATAGAGATCAAAACTTCAAACCCTAATTTGCATCAAAATTTCAAAATCTACCGTAACCCTATTTTTTGAGAAATTACGTTCATTTTTTTTTTTAAAGAAAACTTTTTGAGCTGCTTGGTTCGTCTCTTCCGGGAAGGAAGCCATGGATTCAACTATTTTCTCCAAATGTCACAATGTGAGTGTTTTTTTTTTTTTTTTTTTTTTTTTTTTTTATATTATGATAACGCACAATTTACATTTTCGTTGTGAAAAATTGCCGTAAATTTCTGTTGCCATTTCTTTTAAATATATTTCAACTATAGATTTTTTTTTTTTTTTTTTTTTTAAATTTTGGTTGTTAATTTTTGTTGTTTTTTTTTTTTAGATCTTTGATTGAAGGGGT
>JBBHKE010001862.1:11850-42636 GCA_037447655.1 Zygnema cylindricum | reverse complement strand
TTACTCTGTTTTTTGGAGGGGATTTTTAGACGGGTAAAGGACGTGGAGAGAGAAAAAGGGGGTGAGAGTGAGATAATGAGTGTTTTTGGACGGGACAGTTTTTAAACAGTAGTGGGAGAGGAGGAGATTTTTAATACGTGAGAGAGAGAATTTTCGAACGGATAAAGAGATGGATAGAAATTTTTTTTATATTTTTTCCTATTCTCTCCTTTCTCACTATCAATTTTCTCTTCTCTTCTTTCACTTTTGATCTAAGTTGTTGTTCTCCTTCTTCTCCTTCCTCGGCTTCTTCTTGTTCTTTTTTCTCACCTTTTCTTTTTTTACTTATTTTTCTCTCCCTCTTTTTATTCATTTTTTTCTTTTCCACTCTTTTTTCTTGTTCTTCTTCGGCTCCTTCCTCTTCTTCCTCTTGTTGTTGAATCTAGTTTTCACTTTCTTCTCTTCTCTTTTAACTATCACTCTTTCCTCTCTTATCCTTTTTTATATTTTTTTTAAAGATAGGTAGAGAAATAGGCAAGCTTTTAAGAGAGAGAGTGCATAATTTTTAGAGGAGGAGAGGGTGATGACAAATTTTTGACAGGGCAGGTTTTTGTGAGTAATAGAGTGAGAGTGGGGGAAAAAGAGAGAGGTGCAGGAAATGGGCAGATTTTTAGGGGAGGTTTTTTGTCTCATTCACTCTGCTTCTTCTCCTCCATTTTTTTTATTCCCTCTTTTTATTCTTTTCCACTCCTTTTCCTTGCTGTTCTTCACCTATTTCCTCTTTTTCATCCTGTTGTTAAATCTAACTTTCACTTCTTTTTTTTTTTTTTTTAACTCTTTTGTTTTTCTGTTTTTTATGCTTTTCTTAACTGTAATTTTCTATTCAATTTTTTTTTTTCCTTTTTTTACCCTCTCTCTCGCACCACCCCACAGGATGCTTTTTGGGTACACAGAGATTTTTTAAAATCTTTTTTTAAATTAAACGGAAAAAAATTGCCCGAAGAAATAAATTTTAGTCTGCCCGGAAAATATGCCATAGCTCGAATTCTTCTCGAAATTTGGGTAGCGGAAAAAAAAAACGAGATAGAAATTTTTTGGGCAGGCGACGAAATTCCTGAAGTTGAAATCGATTCTGGTAATGTAAAAAAAAAATATTATGTTTTATTTCTTATTCACATTTTTTTTTATTAATGTATTATTTCTTGAAGCTCAATGTTAATAATTTAAAAGAAATAAGAAGCTCAGTTTTTTTTTTTACTGAATTGTTTTTGCTGTTTTTTCCTTTTTCCCTCTCTTTTTCAATTTTTTCCGCCGTCTTTTTACTTATTATTTTACTTAAAAAATAATGTAAAATAAAATAATCATCATTTTTTGCTGCTTCTAGGCAAATTTTTCTATACAACAAAAGAATGACGACGAAGACATTTTCTTCTTTTGTTTTCCTTATTTTTTGTCTTTTTTTGGGGGAGGTTTTTTTTCTCAGGGACGTTCAAATATGTTCTTTGTCACGTCACAGACTCGAAGGGAAACTCAAAATTGGTAATCTTATAAACCCTTTTTTACACCTTTTTTTGGTTTCTTTAAAAAAAAATGTTTGTTAGAGTTTTGTAAACTAAAGAAAGCTTCTGACACTTCCTTCTCCTCGAAGAAGGAAAAACACTTTTTTGGTCCTTTTTTTTGACTACCCTCCCCTCCCCTCCACCTCTCCCTCCCTCTCCCTCCCTCTCCCTCCCTCTTCCTCTCCCTCTCCCTCCCCCCTCAGGTTGTGAGAGGGGACAAATCAAAATATTTTCATATGGACGTTTTGAACGGTCTACGTGACAGCTGTCAACCGTTGGGACTAACGGTAAACATAGAACCCCCTCTTTTTTTATTTATTTGATTCTTTTTTTGAGTGAATCTTCTCTTTTTTTTTCTTTTTTTTTTGAACGGACCCAAACAGGGCCGAGTGTTATCCTTGATTCCATTTTTTTTTCTCGTCTTTTTCTCTTTTTGCCTTTTTTTTTTGTCTTTTTGTCCTTCTCTTTTTATCTTTTGTCCTTTTGTCCTCTTGTCCTTGTCCTTTTGTCTTTTGTCCTTTTGTTTGTGCTTGTTTTGTCTTTTCTTTTTTCTTTTTGTCCTTTTGCCTTTTTGACGTTTTTTGTTGTTTAGTTGTTCTTGTCTTTTTGCCTTTTTGTTGTATGAGGGTGAAATAAATGAAGAGTCCGAGGTAAGTTCGTTGTCGCATTTTTTTTTTTTTTTCCCTTTGGAAACTGGAAAAAAGGCAAGAAATATGGAAATGTTGAAAAATTTGAAAGCAAAAAAAAATTAGAGATTGTTGGGATAACGATAAGAGGAAATAGAGGGATTTTTGTGTATTGGGGGTGTGTTTTTTTTCCCATTTTTATTTTTCTTTCCTTCTTTTACACATTATTCAATTATGTTCTTCTCTCTCTTTAAATATTGGAAAAGGTTTATTAGTCTGGAAAACATGAAATATTTTAAATAAGACATAGAGATTTATTGGTCGTTAACCAAAAAATTAATTTTAATGCCTTAAAAGCCTGGAAAACTTCTGTTTAAACTTCAAAATATTGCATATGGGAAAAAGGAAAAAGAAAAAGAAAAAAGAAAACTTTCTTTTTGGAAACCTATGATGGGAAAATCCCTGTAACGAAGCAGAGAAAAAAACCCTAAAAAAGACCAATAAAATGCCTAAATTACCCAAAAAACCCTAGAAAACTGGAAAAACAACAAATATTTTTGCTCATAAAACAAACATGTAAAAAAACAAAAATAGATGTATGTCTAGATATGTATATAGATGTATGTATATATGTATATATATATATATGTCTATATATGTATGTATATATGTATGTATATATGTATATAAATAAATATATATATATACAACATATATTTACATGTATGTATATATATTTTTATTTGTATATTTATATGTATATATGTGTGTGTGTGTATATATATTATTAATATAAATTTAAACAGAGTCAAACTCAAATGTTATGCAGGCGGTGCCTTTGGGAGGAGGGAGAATCGAACATATTTCGGAATCGGGTACAATAAGGGTTTATGGATATTCCCAGGCATTTGGACAGGCAAGTCATGACGTCAGCAAAGCTCTCATAAAAAAATGGTATCCAAATTATGATGTCACCATGTCATACGACGGGTACTAGATGCAGGGTATATGACTGGTATTAGATATGGTTTTTTTTTTTGCCCAATTAGTGCTTTTTTCTTACCATTTTTTGTATTTTTTTTCCGTCCAATTTCGGCCTATTTTAACCATTTTATACCCCGTTTTTATCAAAGTTATTGGAAAATGTTCGGGCAAGAATGGTTGTTCTCTCTCGGAGATTACGGGATGTTAACTGAAATTTGTACTTGTTCCCAAGTTTCGTAGCAAACGAAAGAAAAAAAGTATTGTACTTTTTCCCAAATTTCGTAGCGAATAAAGAAAAAAAGTGATAATTGATACGGAGTCAAAAACAAACCACGATATTCGATACATTCAAACGTACGTAGCGTATCATACTGAAGACATAATTATGAAAAAGTAAAGGTACAGAAGTATAACACCAACCACTATCTCGGTGAATCTTAATAATTCCATTTTAATTTGATGGAATCATAAATTTGAAGGTTTGAATTATATAACATGGAAAAGTACAAAATCCTTGTACTTTATGAAGTAAAATGTATCAAATATCGCGACACATATCATGTACCATAATAAAATATCTTATGATACGCTATTTATTGTACATATGTCCGTATGTATGTCTTTATTTTATTATACACTAAACTATTTTCTTGCCCAACTATGTGTTAAACAATAGTCCTGTACACCGTCGATCGTATTTAGCGTGTATGTTTTTTTCGCCACTGAAAACATCTTATCTCCGTACACATTTGTCCAATTTTCAATTTAAGACCGCCATTCGTAAGCTGAGAATACAACCTTTCAATCGCAACCGTCAGATCCACAATCCGACATGTATGTACGGAGAAAAGACGTTTTAAGAGAAAAAAAATATACACGCTAAATACGATCGACAGTGTACACCGCCAATCGTTATTAGCGTGTAAGTTATTTTAGTGTATATGAATAATTAGCGTATATGAAATTTTCGAAGAAATCGTCTATTCTAATTAAGAATTAGGGTTTTTTTAAATAGTGTGGTTAAATCTATTTGAGAATAAAAAATAAAAAGCGGGACGGAATTAGCGTACACAACGCTAATAACGATTGGCGGTGTAGTGTACTTACAGCACAAGATATCGTGCTGGAGTATCGTATATCGTTTCTAATCGGGTATGGTGAGAAACATCGTGAAATTTTCAGTTGCGTGGTCACCCTTGTTTTAAGCGGTCCCGGTCCAGGTCCTCATTCGCCACGTGGCAATGTCCATTTCCGCCGCAATAAAAAGTTAGAAGCAGTCAAGTAAATGACGTGTAGTATGCGTTAACCACGTGTAAGTTACAATCACGTGCGAGATATGATTTTCGTACAGATATTGGTACAGAATACACGCGCGGAATGACTCAAATAACGACAAATTTTCTTTGTGCCAACGGTAACTTTTATCCGTAAACTCCCAATCGATAAGTTGTTGGCAAAAAAAGTACAGTTTGACAAGAGTATCGTACGAATTCAAACCGTTGAAGACACATTCCGTACATTTCAACCGTTTTAACTAGAAAACGATCCGGATCGACGGTTCAGATTTTTCGAAAGGCCGTTTCCCGCCTCCCGCCTCCACCTAACGATACAAACTCCCCGACTTCCTTTTTCCCCGTCTCTCCTCCCTCTTTAAAATCCCTCGCAGATCCCCGTCTTCTGACGATATTTATCCGTTTTCTCTCTCTCTTTGTCCTTCCCTTCCTCTCCCTTGCCTCTCCCTTCCTCTCCCTTCTTCTCCCTTCCTCTCCCTTCTTCTCCCTTCCTCTCCCTCTACATTTCTCCTCCTGTTGACCTCCTGTATTCTTGACACCAGTTTCCTTCCCTCTATTTGTCTCAATTTCTCTCAATTCCTCTCTCTTCTTCTCTCATTCTCTCTCTCTCTCACTTTATCTCTCTTATTTGAAATGGGTGGACGGATACGACTTCTCTCTCTCCTCCTCCTCTCTCTCCTCTACGTTTCCCAATGCCGTATGTTGCCGCCTTTAGGGGTAGAGGGAGGAGAAGGGAAAGATAGTTCCCTCCTTAATTCCTTCTACCACACCCTCTTACATTTTTCGGAATCCCTAAAGGAAACTCTACCAGTCCACTCTAATTCTGGTCTGGAACTCGAATCTCTCAAAGAGAAACCGGAAGCGAATGAGGGGTGAGTGTTTTTTTTTTTTTTTTTTTTTTTGTAACTATTTTGGATTTTAGCTGCTCATTTAAATTATGTTTTCCCTCGGGGTTTTTGTTATTTTTTTGGGTTCTTTCTTTCGTTAATTTCGATGGTAGTACCCCTCCTTTTTTATGTGCATTGATTCCATTTTTGTCTTTTACTGGTGCCCTCCCTCCCTCTCTTTTTCTACTATCTCCTCTTTCTCTCTCTCTATGTCACCCTTTCTTTATTTCCTTTCCTTTATCTGTCTCTCTCTCCTTCCCTATCTCTCACTCTCTCCCTTTCTCTCTTTCCTCAACTTTTCCACTTCCCTCTTCCCCTTTTCCCCATGCCCCATTCCGTTCTTTCTGTTTTGTTTTATTTCCTCCATGCTCTTTCCTCTCACCTTCCTCCCTCTCTTCTCACTTTTTTCGTTCCTTCTTTCTCTTATGCCCATTCTCTTTTTCTCACTCCTTTACTCTAGTCGTTCCTGTTATCCTTTCCCTCCTCTCCTCCGTTCTCTCCCTTTTTCCCCTCTTAATTCCTCTCCCTTCCTTTTCCCCCTCCCTCTCCCCTCTCTGGCCCTCCTTCTCCATATTACCCAGCCCTATGCCTGCATTTCCTTTCTGCCTCCCCCCTTTCCCTCCTCCTTCCCCTCCCTCTCTCTCCCCCCTCCCTGTTCCCCTGTTAACTTTCCCTCGCACCCCACCCTTTCCCCCCTTTCCCTTCCCTCCCTTCCAGGCTCTCCCTCTCCTCCCAAGGCCGCCGCATCCTCCCTGAGGTGTCCTTCTCCGAACCCTCCCTCTCCTTCTCTCTTCCCCCCCGAGAAACCATGGTTGCCCGAGAGTGCTCCCAGGAGGCTTTGAAGGAGGCCATGGCTGCCATACTGGAGGCTCAGAAGGAGACAAACCGACAAAATATGGCGGCCGCTTTGGATGCCATGGAGGATGCTCGGGTTCACATAAAGGTGACTCTAGTTTTTTTTTTTTTTGTGTTGTTTTTTTTTTTTTTTTTTTTTCAAGGGATGGAAGTGCTTCTTTGTGTGGTCTGTTTTGGAATTTGTCTTCGTTGCTGTTGTTGTTGTTGTTTTTTTTTTATGGTCTGTTTGTGTGTTCTACATGTTATATGTATGTAACACTTTTTCTGTTTTTTTTTTTTTTTTTGGATTTAGTCTTGCTAAAAATAGTGCTTTCACTAATGTTTCTGTATTTTTTTTCTATTTTGCTAAAACATAACAATCTATAATAGAAAACATAGAAAGGAGTGAAATAGAATGTGGAAATGAAACTCGAATAAAACAGAGAAGCAAAAGGGAACATATTGAATATTTTTGTTACATAACATGTAGTATAAGCACCAGTGTAATCCGTTACATTTTGTCACTTCTGTTACATTTTAATCCGTTTTTTTATGTTTCGTCTTGTTGTGTTCTTTCCATCTCTTTTTTTTTGTTTTGTTTAAATTGTATGTTGTTTTGCGTGTATCTTGAACTAAACTTTTTTTTTTATTATCTTGGGCAGCTTTGCCAACAAGATAGTGACGTCCAATCAGAAGACGATTCGGAAAAAAAAGATTCCGTGGTAGCGTCGTCTCTCGAGGCAAGTTTGAAGCATTTAACGACGGCATTGACTTTCTTTTTGGGAGATGAGACAAAATTGGAGGAAAAAGACAAAGACGATTTAGACTGGGACATGGAAGAGGTCGCAATGGACGAGGTGGAAGAATTGAAGGCAGTAGAGAGCTTATCAGATAAGACAGAGGAGGATGAGATGACATCGGAGGAGTCGAGAGAAGAAAGCATCATGGAGAACTCAATTTCGAAAATTGATGAAATTACTGGTGATAGTTTTATTTTAGATGGGAGAAATGTATATGAGACAACAGCAGATGGGACAAATGAGAAGTTTGTGGAGGATGAGGCTACAGGCGAGATGAGCACAGAAGAGACGAACTCGGATGAGAGCAGCACAGATGAGGCAAATATGGACGAAACGAATATGGATGAGACAAACTCGGATGAGACAAACACGGTTGAGAGAGACATGGATGAGACAAACACGGTTGAGAGCGACACAGATGAGACGACATCTGACATGTTGGAAGAAGACAAAAACGAACTTGAGTTGGAGGGATGGAGAACAGGACCTAATGAGGATGATTTGGATGAGGCGAATCAGGTAGCTGTAAGGAATGACCGATGGTTAGAATTTGTTGAAGGTCACGAGCGGTCGGAAGTTTCTGAGGAGCTTCCCGCTTCTGAGGAAAAGACAAAGCTAGACAATTTACCATTGCAAAATAGAATAGAGGAGGAGGGAGGGACTTTGGCTCCCAAAGATTTTGGAGAATCGGATATGTATGACACGGAGGAGGAGGAGGAGGAGACTCCTACTCCAGAAGTAACTCCTGTTTTGGCAGCTGTTAGATTAATGTGGGGCTCTATAAATATTGAGTAATTATAATTGGTTGTAAAAATTGTTAAAATGAGTTGTAAAGAGGGTAAAATTGGGTAAAATTGGGTTAAAATTGAGTGGAGAATGGGTAGTAGAATAGGCACAAAAAGAATACAAGAAACGGTCTGGATGTGAAGTGGGTATGAGAAATTGTGTGAAAGAAGGGAAGGGAAGGGAAGGGAGTATTGAGTGGGTATAATATGGGCACAGATTTTATTATAAATATTAAAAATAGGGTTTAATGAGAATATCTAATTAGGGAATGCTCACTTTGAGCATTCCCTACTTTTAGTGGTGATGAAATTTTTTACTTTTTTGATGCTAAAATAGGCCGATGTTTTGAATATAAAAGGTTAGAAATCAACCATTGTCGATTTTATTTCGTAGAAACAAAGGAATTTGTGGAACCACGTGTTGATTTACAAGTTTTTTTAGGAACTATTTTGTTGTTTTTTTTATCATTTTTTTATCATTTTTTTTACTCACCCTTTTTTTTCCTTTGGGGATGGAGAGAGGTACTTCGTAAATTTTGTAACTAATGTATATTTCAATCGAATTGACACAATGGGGGGATTTTTATTCTTTACTTTTAAATTAAATTTTGACTTTGGAATTATTCTAAATCATTTATAATTCATTTGTTTTTAACGATGTTTTGAGGTTTGATGCCTATCTTTTGTTTACATTTTTCTTTTGCATTTTTCGGTCAGATTTTGTCGAGCTTGGAGAGATGAATTCTAAAAAAACATGAAGATGAAATATTATATGGATTTATTTTGCGTTTTCGTTCGTCATTTTCTCTTTGCGGTTGTTATTTGTCATTTTATTTATTTAATCTTGTATGATATTTTTCACCTTAACTTTGTTTTTCTTGTTTTAATATACTCATTATCCTTTATTTTAATAAAGCCGATTAAATATTCTCTCTACTCCCAAATTTCAATGGTTTCAAAACGGCCTTTTTTTCTGAGAAAAGTTTACAATTCTTACAATGTTACAACAATTTTTAACGTTTGAAATCTATGTTACATACTTCACGACAAGAATAGATATCACATCAATTGATGTTTCAAATGCTAACCATGTGACTTTCAATTTCATTTTTTACAAGTATGCTAGCGTTTTTCAAATTAGAATTGACATTTGCTGTATTTTATTTTTCATAATTAGCTCTTCTTGGATGTCAAATTGTAACTAACGCAAAAAAATGGAACCAACAAAAACCTCAGGAGATGTTTCAGTCGAGGGAATGCTCTGTGACGTCACTCTGTCGTGACGTGACTCTGTGGGCAGTCAGGAAATCGCGGAGGAGAGAAGGGACAGAGTCCCCTCACTTGTAGGATTATTTGCTGATCCGTGATCCGGGTTCCTCAGGGGATCCGAGAGGATAGAAAGGCAGAGGTTTCCAAACAATACCGCTCATCGTTATTAGTGTTAAAGTTTATTCCCCACTTAAATCATCTTTTCTCCGTGCACACTTGTCGAATTGTCAACCGGAGAGCCAATAGGAAGGTGAGAATCCTACCTTTCAATCATATAGTTCAAAAGTAGGCGTTTTTATGGTAGGCCTTTGGTAGGCGCACAAAGCTTGGCACAAAACTCGCGCAACGTAGGCATACTGTATGTGTGTGTGCTGTGCACACCCGTGTACGAGCGTACGAATCTGACGTATGCTCATAGTACAGCGCACGCCGCCGAACGAATTTTTTTAGCGAACTGACACGACGTAGGATGACATTGCGCGGGAAAAAAAACCAGGAAAAGAAAAAAAACCCGCGGACGAATCTGACGATAGTCCTGTCGTAAGTTATGTTATGGGCTTTTTATGTGATCTTCTTAGATCGTTACTTTCATCAACCACCGTCAGATTGTCCAAATCTGACGGTTTAAATAAAAAGTCGCTCAAAACTCACAGAAAAAAAAAAAATTGTCCGTTTTTTTTTCAAATTTAGACATGACGTTTAATTCTCTATCGATCCATGTGCAACTCAACCCTGTTACTATTTCTCAACCCTGTTACTATTTTATTTCATTTTGCGGCCAATACAATATGGGTCTTAAGGTAGTATTGTAAAATTTACGTACAATAGGCATATTGTATGGGTGTACTGTCACCTACTTTTGAACTATGCTTTCAAAGTTTCAATAGCAACCGTCGAATTGACAACCCGACAAGTGTGTACGGAGAAAAATGGCGAAAAAAAACTTTAACACTAATGGACCGAAAAACGTCGGTGAATGGGGGCACCATACCCAAGAATAGACAGCATTTTTTGAGCTGCTGAAATTAGGGTTCGACGGATTAGGGTTTACTCTCGGACAGGAAAATGTATAAAAATGTACGAAAAGCGTGACCCTAAAAAATCCTTAAACAATCCGGAAGAAGTACGGACGATATACGGAAATGTACGAAGCGATACGGAAACAGTTCCTGCGCATAGGACATCTATGGTGGTAAAGGGATTTCAGCGACCAGTAATCTAAGCGGTCCAATGTTTTGGGACACGTGGGGATAAGGAGGTAAGGAACGCATCGGCGGTCGGCGCATTAGGTGAGGAATTAGGGTTCTGAATCTGAAATTCTGAACGTAGGATATCGGTTGGTCAAGGGGAAATGTGGTAGGATCGGATCGCTAATTTTCGAATCGGAGAAAGAGCGTCGGACATTGAGGCAATATGAACCGGAAAGATATGTACGGACGTTGAGGTTCAAGTACAGCCCTCGGAGACAATGCATAACGAGAACTCGGAAGGGCACGAAAAGCAAGACAGATTGGTTCGGGTCCGTACTCTTTCGACACGTGGACACGCTCCCGGTGATTCCCCCCTTGACTAAACGGGAATTAAACTCGAGGGTACAGTACACCGTGAATCGCTTATCCATTAGCGAAAAGGTGGGGTTTTTTACTGAAGGCCGTACCTTTCGTACATGTTCGTACAGATTTTTTTTATTTTGAAGGAAAACATCATTACATAAAATGTCGAAGGTTGTAGGCGTAAATTCAGACGGTCGGATGCTATTATACTTTATATCCGAGACGCCACGTCATTAACCTTACAGTTTGTTAGGACCGTGCACAGGGAGGACAATTCTCGAAGACAACGTGTAAAATTAGGCCGCGTGGAAAAGAAAAATAAATCCACGATGTGCGCGCGCGTATGCACGTACACGTCTCAAGGGCTATGTGCCTTCCGCCAGAGTGGCTGCGAATCTGCCGAAATTATACCGTCACGCTCCCACCATCAAAGTTTGCCGCCGCCTTTTTGTCGTTGCATTTTGAAATTTTGGGTAGTACATTTAATGCCCTCTGTACGAGTCATTAATTACCTCCGACAGTACAGATATTTCCTCCGCTCGGACAGATATTGCGTTCAGACTTTGCATTTTAAGATTCTTTCAAGATTTTAAGCATCTAATATTAACCTACGTGTTACCAACCAGAATGAACCACGCAAATAAAAAGTGGTTTACTGTCGCGACCTAATGGAAGGCACGCCCTTCAGTAAAAATTACCGTAAAATTACTGAGACGCCTAATGGAAATCCACCCGTAAAAACATCTTTTCTCCATATACTCGTATCCAATTTATGATTGGAGACCGCAATCGAAAGGTGAGAACCTTGTCTTTCAATCGGAACCGTCAAATTTTCAATCCGACAAGTGTGCTCGGAGAAAATATGTTTTTAAGCGGCTAAAAAAACATTAACAATATAAGCGATTCACGGTGTACTGTACTTCCCCGGTGTAATCATAACTTTGCGAACTTACGTTGTATTGTAGCGAAGATTCTCCGTAATGCGCAAAAACGAAATTGTTAATTAAAGTTTGTGACGACTGTATAACAGTCAAGTTCCATCAGTCGTTTCCGTAATCGTACGGCCAACTCTACGGGCCGGGTTGATTGAGTCGATGTTCCATCACGAAGAGTCTGTAAACCGTTGTTGTTCAAATCGTGCGATTTTTTCATTTTTTCCGATTTCTACTTGTAATTCGTGACTGTTGAAAAAATCGCAAAAAAAACGCGATGTACTTTTAGTCTAATAAACAGAACGGAAATTTTACGGAAAGTAGAGTATTTCCGTAAAATGTACAGTTTTTTACGGAAATGTACGGAATTTGACTAAAACATACGTCCCAATTATTAGTACTTTATGTCCAGCAAACTTAACAAAAATTTCACGGGACATGTATTTAATTTTATCGAAAATGTACGGACATTTTCGAAAAGAGACGTTGAAATGTCACACAATTTGCGCGCGGTAAGTTTGAAAACTGTACGAACATCTTCTTATTTTTTTTTTAAAGAAGCCGCCATGGAATGTTGAAAATCTGATAGGAATCTGCCTGTAAGATTTGACAAAAGTTTTGCGTTGGTCAAGATTCGAATGTGGCACTACGCCATTTCGTAGTAGCCTATTTTACAATTGTTCGTTACCAGTCGACGAGGAAATTCCGAAACATACATTAAGTGTGGTACATATTTAAATATTTAAAATTATTTAGCGCTCATTTCACAAAAAACTTACAAACAGCAGCATATGTAAAATTCATTTTTTTTTACATGTACAGAATAGTACGGATGAAAATTCATTAACGATTTTAACGATTTTTCAAATCGTTCAATGCGTTCGTTACGCATAATTCGTGCGTTTGAATCGTGCGTAAAATGCGTCTTGAACGACTATGCTATAAACCATGTGTTTTAAATTGAGTGGCACCACGTAAGCTACGATTCGATAGAGTATCCTTAAAAAATTTCACACTGACAAATTTCACTTCAAATCTTCACTTGCGTACCATGTACTTGCGTACCAAGTCACAATACGACCAGACGTTTATACTTTTTGCAAACGCCAGTCTTTGACGCCAGCTCATTTTTTAGGTTTTTATTAACAACATGACGAAATCCTTTGCCGGAAATAGAGTGACGAAAGAGCGTTGCCAGAAATAGCGCGACCAAAGACCGTTTCGAGATTACTTTTTTTTATTTTCAGTTGCATTTTGAAAGGTACATACTATGTGCAAATCTTGTGATTTTTCATTGGTTGTCCATCGTGACACGTAGCTTAATCGTCCAGCGTGTCGCGATTCATTTTTTTTGTAGCAGCCAACCCACCTCCTACAATTACACCTCCTACAATTACGCTGACCTCCTACAATTACACCTCCTACAATTACGTTGTAGCTACAGAGAAAAATGAAGCGAACGCCTCGCGGATGAATATCAGACGGTTAGTGTTACCTCCCAAACTTTCGGAGAGTATACGCAAAATTTTATGTAATGTTGTTTCGCGTATAAAAACAAAATAAGCGGTACGATCAACTACGGATAGGCGCGGATTTGTGTAAACTACCTCACTTTTCGACTGATGGGACTTGACCTTAAGGGTGTGTGCCCATGAAACTGAAACTTTAGAATGTGGATTTCTGTAAACTACCTCACTTTTCGACTGATGGGACTCGACCCTAAGGGTGTGTGCCCATGAAACCGAAACTTTAGAATGTTACTTTCGATTTTAGTGCAGATTATATGGTGTACTTTTCAAAGTGTTCCTATGTCAATCATTACTTGCGCCGTCATTGCTTAAAATATGTGATAGTTGTAGACGTCGCCAATATCTTGCGACAAATGTAGACGCCAACAAACTGCGGACATTTATAGACGCCAACAAACCGCGGACAAACAACGATGGTTGTAGACGTAAGGTTTGCTACCTTGGGACGTCATCAGTACGTAAACTTTCCGCCGTGGCTTTCCGATTTCTTTTTAATATCTTTTATCATTCGATATGCCATCAAACTAAGTCCAAAAATATTAAAAAAAACAAAAAAAAGATCTTTCATTTGATAATATTATTGTTGCATTTCACTTAGAGAAGAGAGAAAGAGGGGGAATGACGAGGACGACGTAAACTTTTGCAAAGGACCCATGAATGAAAGTGGAGGTCCAAGACCCCAACGATTTTTTTTCCGTACATGCTTGTCATTTTCTTAGGTATATGCGCGTGACGAACAGGGCAAAAAATAGCGTGTACTTTCCCTCGTTCAAAAATTTTCAAATACGTTTGACGCGTGCAATCCCGGTTTTCTATTCGTCAATAGGGTATTATATTAAAAAAAATCAGGTCGCGATTTGATTCCAGTACAAGTGTGAAGATGAGCTAGTGCGATGTGGAAGTGGGTCGCGATGATAATAACGCCAAATTGCGTACCTTCCAAGTTCCAAGATGACTCAAAATGTACTTTGGTTCTTGCCCATTTTTCGAACGGCGTAAGATTTTCTCGTTGCAAGTCCCATTTTCTGTGAAAACGACGGAAAAAAACCCTTACTTGAACACATGGGCACACACCCTAAGTCGACAATACTTGTGAACAGAATCTAGTGTAATTTTACTCGTCGGATATTTTTAATATCCTTAGGACGTGCAAAGGTGTTTTCTTATTTGTGGTCTGGTGGTACTTTACATTAAAACACATCTCTAATATGTTTTAACGTAAATTGTTAGAATGACTTAGGATGACATGGCCGTCGGTCGAAAAACACAAAACGACAAAATGTAATACATTTTAACCCGGTGTTTCCCCCATCGCCCCTCCTACCTTACTCGTACTTCCCCTCCCACTCCTACTTTTATGTCATCCCTTTCTGCATTTGACGATCGGCTTATGGACGTCCTTCATACTTTGTTAGGTCGTGGGGCTTTTGATCGTGAGTCAGGGGCAGCAGCCTGTATCCAGGCCAGTCTTCTAGTCTCTGCAGGTGGTTTGGTTTACTGTTGACGGCCCGTGTTGCTCCAGCTGCCTATTTGGGAAGTTGGTGCCTTGTTGCCTCCACTATCGTCTCTCGTTTTTTGGATGGGGACACTCCTATTCTTGCTACTGTTGTACCCCGAGTTTCGGACGGTGTGCTCGCCTTCCAGCGGTCCCTTCTCGATGCATCTCGTTCTCTTACTCCTGCTGCTATCGCGGATATGCCAGTTCTTTCCACTCTTGTTTCGACATCAGTTGCACGTGTTCAGGAATCCATTTCTGATAAGGTTGTCGCCGCTATTAAGTCCGAGCTTCTCGAGGCGCTTCCTTCTGATACTTCGCGTGCACGCTTTCTTTCTTGTGGCGGACCTGGTTCCGGAGCTTGGCTATTGGCTATCCCTATCTTATCTACCCTCCGATTCACCCCGGCTCAATTCACCACGGCCCTTAGGTTTCGGCTTGGCCTCCCTCACCCACCTTTGCTTGGCTCTCTTGTTTGCTCTTGTGACCACGTTCTGGATCCCGACGGCATTCATTTGCTTCGTTGCTCCCACGGAGGCGAGTTGATTCAGGCGCACGACACGATTCGAGACACCATTGCTACTATCGCTTCCGAGGGAGGATATTCTGTCTGTTGGGAAGTTTCCCACATTATTCCTTCTCGTCGGATTGACATTGTATTACTTGAAAGTGCGCGTCGTACATTTGGTGATGTTGTTTTGGCAAACCCTACTTCTGATACTGTTGTCAGTCGGGCAGCTCGACATGTGGTCGTGGCCGCACGCGATGCGGCTAGGAGGAAGGAGCGTGATTATGCCCATCTCGATGCTATAGATGGTTTCATTCCGATGGCGGTGGAGATATTTGGTTGTTTGGGTGTGGCTTTGGACGAGTTTCTCCGTGCTTGTGGTCGGCGTTCGTTTGAGCGGCGGGGACCTGGGAGCCCTTCAGTTTCAGTACTTACTTCTTTTTACCGTCAACGTTTATCAGTGGCCCTTCAGCGAGTGCAGGCTTCTATCCTCCTTGGATCGTCTATTGCGGCTATGGATCGTCGACGTGTCCCGGAACTCCCGCCTCGTGCTCCTCCGGGGTTCGGGGACTTACGTGGTTGCTTTGCATAGATTTTTAGTTATGTTAGGGTTTTGTTGTTAGGTGTTAGCTTTTTCTTTTGGTGTTTCGTTTGTTGTTTTTTGCTTTTTTGGGTGTTTTCCGTCTACTAGTTGTCATTTTGTTTTTTTTGTTGTTTTTTTCTTGCTTATCGTTTTTTTTTTTTCCCCCCAAAATGTAGTTTTTCAGTTCTTGCCGTGCTACTTCTCTTTTGTTCCCATGGACTCAGATGGTTTACCATCGCGCTTTTTAATAAAGTCAGCCACAATTATGCATTTTAAAGTCTACAGATGACGCAAATTGTACTTCAATTTTTTCAGTTTCTTCGAACGCGCTAAATTTTTGAGGAAAACGAAAGAAAAAAAAAAGCCTTTACTTTGGCACATTGGGACGCACCCTTAGGCCGTCGACGTAGAGTCATAGGACAGTCAGAAACCTAGAGTTCCTAGTGACACAGGATCCCACCGCCGAGGAGTCCGGAGCCCGACAAGAATCTTTCGCCAACCTTTAAACCATAGTTGTTCAAATCAGAAAGTACGCACGAATGAAAATTGAACAACTATGCTTCAAACCCAATGCTTCACTAAGAGGATGGGTCCCAAATCATGGCACATTTCACCCCATAGGTCTTAGAAGCAGTAGGTCTTCAATTCGTGAAGGGAACGAAGCCATCGGAGATTCTCGAACTCCAATTTTCTTGGAAAGGATGGGCTTCCAAAATTCAGCGAAAATCTCCCGTCAAAGTGTCAAGCCTACGGCGGTATCTACCCATATCTCCTACGTCCCACGCGATGGCCTCGTCACCCGAGGCCTGAAGAGTTCTCGAATGTCTAAACTAACCCTCTCTGTTGCGATTCCCCTCGTCTCAAGAGCCCGTATTCCTCGTCATATTCCTTGTCTTGTCTTATCTAAAGCCTCCCCCTTTCGACGTCCATAGAACTCCCCGCAATTCAAATTTCCCCTATGGGCCTTCCTTTCTTGTCCCACAAGCCCGCCTTACACCATTTGCCCCTCTTTGTGTGCCAATCCCTAGATTGTGCACACGCATTGAGGGGCACACTCTTTCTTTCCTTTGAAAGGCGAAACCGTCAGGAGCCCGAGTATGAGTCAGGGCAACAAGACCTAGATCCAAAAAAAGCCACAAATTTTGGATAGAATTTGCGGTTGTAGAAAAGAGGTTCTTGAGATTTATGGCACCTCAAAACTAAACCCCACTTCCTCGAATATGCTTGGAAACTTCCTGCCCTTAGCCTGAATATGTCCCTTGAAGCCGAAGAAGTATGAATGCTGGTTAATGTTGCCATTTTCCAAATTACTCTGAATCTATTTCTTTGAATATGTTTCTCTGGATTTAGAAGCATAATCATCAATACACTTCAACATTACATCCGAAAAGATGTGTGAAACCATAATAACCAATGATGAAAGGGACACATAGAAGAAGATCGTTGCATTGGACCGAACTTTAAAGGGAAAGTTATGTAACAAATTTCCTAGCTATATCTAGGTAGGAATTCCTAAAAGAGGACCTTCGGTTAATCACAATACTGCGCTGCATCTAACCAATGAAGATTGAGACTGGGTCAAATTCCTTTCACCAGTCGGCAAGAATTTTACATAAAAACATCTCGTACAACTAGTTTATTTACATTTGAATGCGAGGAAAGACGACAACAAAGCAGAAACGAGAAAAAAAAGAAAATCTCCTCACTCCCTCTCACTCTTTTTTCCCCCCTCCGCGCCCAGGAGCAAAACTGCGTATAGCCTTTTACATAGAAAAATCCATATTTATGTATCAACTTTCAAATGTTAAAAAAAGAAGAAAAAAAAAATTCAAGGTTTGAAAGTCATACATCAAATAACATGTGTTTTTTTTCAAAATAGTTGTGGAATTTTAATAATTAAGAAAAGTGAAAAAAAAACTTTTTTTTTTTATACTGTATCCACTAGACTTGCAGCTATTTTAACGGAAGTTTACCGGTTCAACTTGTATTAGTTTAAGAAACCCTTTCGGGAAAAAAAAAACATGTAATGTCAAAAAAATGTTGAAATTCATATGTAAACCGTTCGTAAAATAGAACAGTTACCATCGGTCATAATCTAGTTCTTACTTACAAATTAGTTCTTTTTTAAAAAACCAATTACTATTTCCAAGATTCTGGTTATATATTAAGTTTCTAAAAGACATCCTTTCTTTCGATTTCCCTTTCCATACTTTCTTTTTTCAAGGATAGGAGGTAAAAAAAAATGTACGCAATTGTATTAAAAACTCACAGAAAATCTCCTTTTCCTTTTCAAAAACTTGCCAATAAAAGCCTATAATTCCAACGGACAAAAAAAATAAATCATGACTTCGAACTCTCAACGAACATAAATGATTTGTTCAAAAGTTTTCCCGGTTTCATTTGCTAAAAAAGTTGGAGTTAGTAGGAACTCACGAAAAAATTTGCGTCAAAACAATCAATGGTTTCGACAATGGTTTCGACTTTTTAAGAAGAATTTTGTAACTGGGTCTAACTATTGATTTGGACAGGATTTGAGTATTTAAATTTCCATTTAAATTTGAATTCTGATTCGAATTCAAATGCGGATGTTGATTTAGCGTTTCGATTCTCTTTTGGGTTCAAAAACCAAAATCGAAACCAATAATGTCAACTTCGATTTCGATTTCAGATTTGATTTCAAGCTCGACTTTCCATTGCCATTTTAGATCTGGATCATGTTTCTCAAATCCCAATTTCAATTTGATCTCGATCCTTTCCGGATGTCGATCCTGATTTGGAGTTGGATTTCGATTCAATTCCGATCTCATTTCAATCTAGATTCTGATCTCGATCCCAATTTCAGCTTCAATTTCGATCTCATTTTCAATCTCCATGTTGCTCTCGAGTTCAATTCGGAAACCTGGTTTTGTTTTCAAACTCGAGATTGATTTTGAATTCGACCGCATCAGAAAAAAAACCTTCTCAACTTGGATTTCTCACGTCTTCTTTATCTTCTAGAACCGGCATTCTCCGAATGAGATAGGCTCCCTCGAGTTCTCCAATAAAAACCGTTTTCAAATCTTGGATCCGAACAGGTTTTGTTAAAAACACATCCATTCCAACGTCTTCGCAATTTTTTTTCTCGTGACTCAAAGCGCCAGCTGTCAGTGCCACAATTAACGGTTGCAACCAATCGGGACGCGGCGGCAATCGTCTAATTCTTTTTGTCGCTTCAAAGCCGTCCATTTCCGGCATGTGACAATCCTGGATACCCAGAAAATGTAAAACGAAAGAAGAGGAGGAAGGAAGCAAGGGAAAAAAAACAGAAAAGTAAGGGAAACGCAGAAAAGAAGAAGGGGAAAAATTTAAGGACGAAACAGAAAAAATTGGGTGGGAAAAACAAGGAAACAGTAAGTGGACAGAAGAAAGATTGGTTGATGGGGATATTGAGAAAACTCTAGGAAGCGACAGTACACTGCCCATCGCTTTTCGTGTTAATAACACATTCAATCGCAGCTTTTTTTGGCTGAAAATCGTAAAACAGTGATAATAACACTAATTTAAGGACGGATTATAATCGGCAACACCTCCCTACACTTAGTATTGTGCTTTCTAACAAATAATTCCTTCACACTAATAGAGATGGGAAGTATAATAAGGTGGAAACTAATCACGGAACAAGTAAAATAAAGAGATGGACAGAGATGGAGAGGGAAGGATATCATCGAACGGAGGAGGAGACAAACATGAGGAGAGAAGACATTAAGAAGAGACAAACATGAGGAGAGAAGACATTAACAAGTTCAGGTAAACATTCTTACCATTAAAACAATATTGTATGTTTCTTCCATACAAGCTTGAACTGCTTGAACTCCATTTTCCACAAGTTGCCATTGAATTCCGAGGCTTTTTAACATTCTCGTTATCACAATTTGGTTTACTTTATTGTCTTCCGCAACTAGAACTTTTAAATTTCCAAAATTTGTCAAAGTTTCACATGCCACGGTTTCACTTAAAATTGCTGCTTTCTCATTAGCGGATTTTACATTGGCTTGAATTGTGAATGTGAAAGTGGAGCCTTTGTCGAGTGTACTCGAAACGTAGATTTCTCCTCCCATTAATTTGATAAGGGATTTGGAAATCGTGAGACCCAATCTACAATTCACAGAATGTGTGGTGGAATCAGTTTTATTGGAATTGAGAAAAGAGGATCAACTTTTTATGCTGGATTTTTTCGTGTTAAATGTTAGATGTTAGATTGTCCAGATATTCAGTTTTGAGTGTCGAAGGTTGAATTTCAGATGTTTGATTTTGAGTGTCGAATGTTGAATTTTAGAGGTTTGATTTTCGGTGTTGAACTGTTTTTAGCTAAGCATTTGATTATGACGTGTCGAAATGTTGTCTGTTAGGTTATTTGGTTCGCAGTGTAAAAGTGTAGGATTTTAGATATTTGCTTGGTGTGTCGAAATGCTGAATTTCATTAATGTTTAATTTATTAGTGTTGCAATGAGGAATGCTAGATTTTGTTTTTTTAGTTTTACAGATGAAAATTAAAATGTTAGATTTAAGGTTCAATTGTTGGATGTTGGATTTTGTGTAACATGTAAATTAAAATCTTAAGTGTTGACTCTAAAAAATGCATACTGAATGTTACGTAGGAAATGTTGGATATTTAAATCGCAATTTTCAACTTTCCCTGCTTTTAAAATTCAAATTCGTTTCAAAAAAGTTTTGATGCTTCCAAGTTCACGTCCGAGGCTCTGTTCTCTCTCTTTTTTTAAGTGTTTTATTATTGATGAGACTCTCGACTCTTTTGCTTTTTGGTAAAAGAGACAATAGGAAGTCTCACCCTGTACCTCCATACCGTCGACTTGTTGATGCGTCTGCCTGAAAGACAAAAAAACACACATGAGAGGGAGGGGGAGGGGGAGGGGGAGGGGGAGGGGGGGGGGGAGGGGGAGGGGGAGGGGGAGGGGGAGGGGGGGGAGAGGGGGAGAGGGAGAGGGAGAGGGAGAGGGAGAGGGAGAGGGAGAGGGAGAGGGAGAGGGAGAGGGAGAGAGAGAGGGAGAGGGAGAGGGAGAGGGAGAGGGAGGGGGGAGAGGGAGAGGGAGAGGGAGAGGGAGAGGGAGAGGGAGAGGGAGAGGGAGAGGGAGGGGGAGGGGGAGGGGGAGGGGGAGGGGGAGGGGGAGGGGGAAGGGGGAGGGGGAGGGGGAGGGGGAGGGGGAGGGGGAGGGGGAGGGGGAGGGGGAGGGGGAGGGGGAGGGGGAGGGGGAGGGGGAGGGGGAGGGGGAGGGGGAGGGGAGAGGGAGAGGGAGAGGGGGGAGGGGGAGAGGGAGAGGGAGAGGGAGAGGGAGAGGGAGAGGGAGAGGGAGAGGGAGAGGGAGAGGGAGAGGGAGAGGGAGAGGTGTTGGACTTAGTCCTTTGCTAGAAGCTTGTTTTATGTTTGTTATTTCTTTTTTTATTTAATAACGAAAACTAGCATTCCAGTTTTCGTTATTTAGTTAGTTTTCTAGTTCACGTTATTAGTCAGTCTGTTCTTTTCTGTTCTTTTTGTTTACTTTAAAGCGTTCAGCTTAGCATCTAGTAACAGATCAGATCCTAAGCTGTCCACCGCCTAAGTAGAGATCTTCCTGCCCTTTCGGCATTATGTGTCAGATGACCTTTCAGATCATCTACGGTTTCTGACCTTGAGAAGTCACTTCGTGACATTCTCTTCTCTACTTAACGATCTCAACCTGTTGTACTTTTCTTATCCTTTTTTTATCAAAAGCTTTTTGTCTTTGCCCTCTTTTGTCATTTTCATTTATCTTTCCTTCCCACTTTATCTGCTGCCATGTCATCTACTGCAATAGGTTATGGGCCTTTCAATGCTAATACCGTTGCTAAATTTAACGGCTCGGATTTCTATGGTTGGAAATATCAAATTGAGCATCTTTTTCGCCGCGAGAAACTCTGGTCCATTATTAACGGTAGTGAGGCTGAGCCCTCCGATGCTACTGCCAAACCTGCCTGGCTTCTCAGGAATGAGGAGGCGCACTCACGTTTGGTTTTAGCCCTTGAATCTACCCAACTTGACCTCATACGCGACGCCCACTCAGCTCATGACGCCTGGACATTGCTGTCCAATGCGTACGAAGTCAAATCCTGGTCTAACAAACTCCTCCTTCGTCGGCAGTTGAACACTTGTCAGAAAGTTCACACCGAATCTATTCAACAGTACGTCCACAATGTCAAATCTATTGCCGGCCGACTCAAAAGTATCGGTGCTTCAGTTTCGGAGGAGGACATCATTTCCGCGATCCTAGGAGGCTTACCTTCCACTTACTCTGCATTTATTTCCTCTATTGACAACTCTTCCACAGTTGTCACTATTCCGTCACTGACCGCCGCCCTGGTTCACGAAGAAACTAAACAAAATCTTCCCCAGGCTCCTGGTGTCGCTCTGGCAACCATCGCTCCGTCCAACCGTCCACCTAAAACTTCCTCTTGTCGTTACTGCCGTGAAATCACCCACGTCATAGACGATTGCCCGGCTCTCCGACGGAAACTCGAACGGCAAGGAGGTTCTGATCGTACGGGAGGGCGTGGCCGCAACAATGGACGCGGTCCTTACCATGGTCACGCTTCAACGGCCGAAGCTATCTTTCCTACCAGCCAGGAATATTTCGCGCCAACCAATCCTTTCGTCCATTCTCCAGGCTACGTCAACAATAATATTGGCGAAAATCCACAAATATCCCCAGCTGTCCAACCGTATCATCATTACTCATATGGTCAATCAATTTATCCTCCAAATCCAGCTGTCCCCATACCTTTGCCAGCCGTTCAATATCCTCCAACTCCACCGGATTATGGATTTGCCCTTTCAACATCTGCAGTCTCGATTTCGTCTAACGACACTTCAACTACACCTTCCGATTCATGGATCGTTGACTCCGGCGCTTCCCATCACCTCTCTTCACGCTCCGATTGGTTCACAACCATATCGCCACTTCGTCCTCCTATGACGATATTGCTCGGCAACAATGCTGCCTTAACGGCCACTCACTTCGGACACATTTCCACTGTCGGTTTCGCCACCGCCATGTCAAGAATAAATCTATCTCACGTCCTGTTCGTCCCCGGTCTCCAAAAGAATTTATTCTCTGTTGGCGCCGCCCTTCATCAAGGCGCCACAGCTGTCTTTTCTACGACCACTGTCACCTTCCTTTCTCCACAAAAATCTCAGATTGGACTCGGCATAAAATCAGGATCCATCTACATCCTGTCTAACTTTCAATCCATTGGATTCGCCAACATTGCCACATCGTCATCTCCCCACACGTTTGGGAAATGGCACCTTCGATACGGTCATCTGTCCTCTTCTAGTCTCCATTTATTGAGCAAGGGCCTTGTTACTGGGCTTGACTCCTTCACAAACACACATCTTGATTTTTGCTCAGGATGTGTTGAAGGAAAATTAACCCGCCCATCCTTTCCATCTAGTACATCCAAATCCAATGGTCCCCTGTCATTAATCCACTCTGATCTTTGTGGACCGATGTCCGTACCCAGTCATACAGGAGCACTCTACTTTGTCACTTTCATAGACGATGCAACCCGGTTTTGCCACCTTTTTCTCCTTCGTCGAAAATCTGAAACCTTCCACATATTTCAACAGTATAAGTCATTAGTTGAAAACTCCCTTGACTGCCGCATTAAATGTCTCAGAACTGATAACGGCGGGGAATATTTCTCCACGGAATTTTCCAATTTTCTCACCACTCACGGAATCGTTCACCAGTCAACTGTTCCAAATACCCCACAGCAAAATGGAGTTTCGGAGAGGTACAACCGTACCGTCATCAACATGGCACGTTCCATGTTGCACTTCGCAAAACTGCCTACCATATTTTGGGCAGAATCTGTCACGACTGCGAATTATCTACGCAACCTCTGTCCTACTTCCGCCCTTCCAGGTGTGACCCCTTATGAAGCCTGGACAGGCATCAAACCAGACGTCTCTCACCTCCGAATATTCGGCTGCAACGCTTGGGTTAAAAACCTTACGCCAGCAGGGAAATGGCAGAGTCGGGCAACATCCGGCGTTCTGGTCGGCTACTCGACAGAATCCAAAGCCTATCGAATTTGGCTCTCAGACGAACGCCGGGTTATCTTAAGTCGTGACGTCATTTTCAACGAAACTCCACTCCTCCTCAAACTCACCACCTCCTCTTCCCTTACTCTTCCACCTCCTATTTTCCAAACACCCACTTCACCCTCCCCTCTCTCTGTCATCTCTTTACCTCCTTCCACTCACCCCTCACCATCCCCACCCTCTCCATATCTATCTCCTTTACCCCTAATCAGATCCACATCCGACAATCTCTTATCATCCACTCCTCTACCAATAAACCGCACGGTCTCTGACCCTTACTCTCTCTCCCCCATAAATCCAGTTGCTTTCCCGTATGTCATTCCGCCATCCTCTCTTGTGGCTCCCTCTACTGATGCTCCACTCGCCATCCGCAGAAGTGAACGCATCCATGAAAAACAGCTTCGCCAAATCCAAGGCACTGCCAACATTGCCAACATGGCGGCCATTCCTGTCCCTCAATCATTTTCTGCCGCCATGTCCAGTCCGGATGCTCCTTCTTGGAAATCTGCTACAGATGCAGAGTTTGCATCCTTACAAAAGAATGGCACTTGGGAACTTACCTCCCTTCCTCATGGACGAAAGGTCATCGGTTCCAAGTGGGTCTTCCGCGTCAAAACGAAGGCAGATGGCACCCTGGATCGCTACAAAGCTCGTTTTGTTGCCAAAGGCTTTCTGCAAAAAGAGGGTGTAGACTTCAATGAAACCTATGCTCCCGTCGCGAAATTCACCTCCATTCGTATACTTCTATCGCTTGCTGCCGCTCGAGACTGGCACATCCACCACATGGATGTTCAGACTGCCTTTCTTTATGGCAAATTGGACGAGGAAATCTTTATCCGCCAACCCGAGGGTTATGTCTCGCCAGGAACAGATCACCTTGTTTGTCGGCTCCTCAAATCTCTCTACGGTCTGAAACAGGCTCCCCGCGTTTGGAACAAACACTTGGAAGCTGTTCTTCTCAAAGAGGGATTTCTCAAACTTGATGCAGATTTTGGTCTCTTCCTTCGAGGTAAATCTGACACTCTTGTCATCTTAGTCATTTATGTCGATGACCTTCTTTTAGCAAGTCCCTCTCTCCCACTCATTCACTTAGTCAAAACAATGCTTGATCTTCATTTTTCAATGACTGATTTAGGAGAAGTAGAATACTGTCTTGGTATTTTTATTGGCCGAGACCGTCCTTCCAAATCCCTCTACTTATCTCAAGAAAAGTACATCACTGAAATACTCACCCGTTTCTCCATGTCAAATTGCAATCCTATTTCCACTCCTTTAGATCCCAATGTAAAACTCGTTAAAAACTCTGGTGGGCCTGTCCACGGAGCTACTCATGACTTGTATCGATCAATTGTGGGCAGCCTAATGTATGCTATGACAGGCACTCGCCCGGATATAGCTGTAGCTGTAGGACAGCTCAGCCAATTTGTTTCTAACCCCACTGATGACCATCTCCTTGCTGCAAAGAGGGTTCTCCGGTACCTCCAGGGTACTAAATCCCTCAAGCTCACTTTCTCTGGCTCCTCCTCCCCCGATCTGGTTGGCTTCTGCGATGCTGATTGGGGGGGCGATTTGGACTCCCGCCGCTCCACCACCGGTGTATGCTTCGGCCTCAATGGCGCTCTCATCTCTTGGGCGTCCAAAAAGCAACCCACAGTTGCCCTATCATCCACCGAAGCGGAATACATGGCCGCTACTCATGCCACCAAAGAGGCTCTGTGGCTTCACGGTCTTCTCTCCAACCTCCACTCTCCTCGCCCATCTGCCACTATCATTTTCTGCGACTCCCAGGGCGCCCTTGCCCTCATGGGTAACCCAGTGCACCACCGACGAACAAAGCACATTGACATTCAGTATCACTTTACCCGTGATGCTATTGCCGCTGGCCAGGTCACCTTCACTTACTGTTCCACCGCCCGGCAGCTGGCCGATTTCCTCACCAAGGCCCTTCATCGGCCACAGTTTGAACAACATCGACACTCCTCTGGCCTTCGCTTCTAACAAAGCGGGGGGGTGTTGGACTTAGTCCTTTGCTAGAAGCTTGTTTTATGTTTGTTATTTCTGTTTTTATTTAATAACGAAAACTAGCATTCCAGTTTTCGTTATTTAGTTAGTTTTCCTATTCTAGTTCACGTTATTAGTCAGTCTGTTCTTTTTTTTTTTGTTTACTTTAAAGCGTTCAGCTTAGCATCTAGTGACAGATCAGATCCTAAGCTGTCCACCGCCTAAGTAGAGATCTTCCTGCCCTTTCGGCATTATGTGTCAGATGACCTTTCAGATCATCTACGGTTTCTGACCTTGAGAAGTCACTTCGTGACATTCTCTTCTCTACTTAACGATCTCAACCTGTTGTACCTTTCTCATCCTTTTTATCAAAAGCTTTTTGTCTTTGCCCTCTTTTGTCATTTTCATTTATCTTTCCTTCCCACTTTATCTGCTGCCATGTCATCTACTGCAATAAACTGAATGAAGGAAAAAACGTTAACTGAAAAAGGGGAAAAGTATTAACTGAAAATAGGAAATGTTAATTGAAAAGGGGAATAATGTTAACTGAAAAAGGGAAAATGTTAACTGGAAAAGGGAAAAACTGTTGACTGGGAAAAAATTAACTGCCATAAAACACGAGAACATTCACTATCAATGGGAAGGGAAAAAAAGGGAAAAATATTAACTTCGAAAAAAAGGGAAAATATCAACAACCAAAAAAGTTAACTTTTAGAAAAAGGAAAACATTTCCAACGTTCCTTGCTAATAATATTAGTTTGGGTTCCAAATTTTATTTTGAGTTAAAAACGAGCTTTTATAATTTATTTTTTTCGAGTTTGAAACCACAAAAGCATCTCCTCTCAGAACAAACATATCAAAGAAGAAAAAAAGGAAAAAGATAAGAATTGTAAAGAACAATGACATTAATTCTCGTTCCCAAAAAAAAAAAAAAAAAACAACCGCAAAAAAAAAAAAAAAAAATGCCGCTATTTTTTTTAAATACTTTCTTGGGATTTCGACATCCCATGTAAATAAACAAAAAAAATGTTTTTTTTCTACTTTATACTGATGTTTAATCCCATGGATAGAATTGCTACATTAAAAAAATAAAACATAGAAGAACAAAACATAAAGATATGGTCTGAAGTTAACGAAAATTAACAACTATACCATACTTTTTGGGAAATTCTAAACATCAAAGTAAACAACACTTCATCAAATCTCTAATACTTTCAATCTTATCTTTAAACCGTTTATAAAATCAACTAAAACAAATTTAGTTAGCAAAAAAAGACAAAAAAACTTCACTCACATGGATAGTCGAAAGTCACTACCTCCACAGCATTTGTTGCTTTAGAAATAAGAGATTTCCATCTACATACATTAGAAATTAGTAAAAAGAGGGTCAAAATGATACAAAATGTTAAAAAACCATATAGAAAACGTTACAATGTCGCAAACAGCCATAATAGTCGAACAATCCTAAAGTCAAATTTAGTCAAATTATGGCAATGGCACTCAAAATTTCCAAATTTATCAGGCATTCTCACACAATTTTATGTGTACACTTCAAAATGGGCCATAATTTGGTGAAAAATAAAAAATAAAAGTTAAAGAGGACAATGCATTGGTCTAAAATCAAGTAAAGGTTATTAAAAATCTATCAGTCTTAAACTTTTTTCTTTCCTACTTATTAAGCGCTAAGAATGTTGACACATTAACTTCCAATCCACATTAAACCTATAGACCAGAGCCTTAAACTAATAATACTTCCTAATAAAGTAATAAATTTTAATAACATCATATACTCTAACCTTTAAACAATGTTAATAATAATGATAATCAATCTTACTATTAAGCCATTTCCGAAGTTGACGACGACATACACCTTATCAATCACAATTTTGCTGACATACCGACAAATTTATTAAAGAAAAAAAACTTGTTTTTCAGTTTTTCTTTCGTGTATAAAGTTCAAGTACACTTCTCACCTAATTTACAGTGGATATGCTACACCTTACATAGCCAATAAAGTTAATCATTCTAATTAAAGTGCGTGCTTTTTCGACTCAAAATTATAAATTAGTGTTGATAATACAAAGTAGTTTTGAGTGGTCCATAATGAACCACACCCTAATAATTCACTAACTCTAAGAGCGATGTAAGGTATAAGTAAAAAAATACTACATTTCTAAAAATACTAAATTTCTAAAAATACTAAATTTCTAAAAATACTAAAAATACTAAAAGTACTAAATTTCTAAAAATACTAAATTTCTAAAAATACTAAATATACTAAAAATACTAAAAAAAATATAAATACTCTTTCAAAAAAGTGCATCACCGGCTTTTGTCAACAATTTCAAAGTAGTGTTACAAATACCGCAAGCCATAGGAATTTCCACCCACCTACTCTCTCACCCTCTTTCCCTCCCTCCCTTTCCCTCCCTCCCTCCCTCCCTCCCTCTCCCTCCCTCCCTCTCCTCCTTCCCTCTTCACTCATTTCTTCACCCCTTTTTATGTTTTGCAATGTGGCTCACTATTGGCCACTTTATTAAATAGTATTTTCAACACTAATTTATGATCTTGGGTAAAAAAAAAAAACAGTTTAACTCGAATTAGAGTTATTAACTCTAATAAATGTGGGCAATGTAGTTCACATTCTATCAAACTTTTTTGTCCTTTTATTATTAACGCAATTAAATTTTTGTCTTATTAATGCAATTAGTATTTTATTATTATTAACGCAATTAAATTCTTGTTATTAATGCAATTAAATTAAAGTTAAACTTTCTTTTTTCAATTCATCCTTCTCATTCTTAGCTGGACTCTGTAGAAAACCCCGATTTGTTTTGTTTTATTTTTGTTTTATGTATATTATTTTTCTCCTAGTTTGTTACTTTGGCAACAAATGCTTCAAAAAATATTGCAATACAATAAAAACAAAAAATGAAGTTATTTCAAACAACAACAATGTCCAAAAATAAGCATTTCAAAATTGCAAGATTTTAAGATTTTAAGATAAGATTTTACCATTTTAGGGTTAAGAACTATTAAATTTAAAAAAACGAGAAAAAACGAGAAAAAAACGAGAAAAAACGTACTTTATCATGAACTTGGAGGAGGAATTTCCGCCGGCTCCATGAGCAAAAACGATAAGAGGAGGGAGAGGATTTTCGGAAGGGCTTTTGGCGGCCATTTGGTTATTGAAAAATAGAGAATAGGTTAAAAAAAAGTACAGCGGAAACAAATATTTGAACATTAAGGAAAAGAATCGAGCAGACAAAAAAAGGTACAGGAAGCCCTCACAAATCAGAGGTACGGTTGCTAAGTACTTATTCTTGGTAAGGATCGTCTCCATGGAACATCGAGCTCACCTCGAAATCGATTTTTGGTTTTTTTATTTCTTTTTATGTTTAAGTTTTAAGTTTGAGTTTTTTTTTTTACGGGCAGCTTTGTTTGTTGGTTGGAGAAAAAAAATTTGTTGTCGTTTATGAAAATAGATTCATGGCGTTTCGACCAATTCTTTCCCTTTCATCGTTTTTATTCCAAAAAATATCGGTGTGTTTCTTTATTATGAAATAATATCGGTGTGTATCTTAATTTCGAGATAATATCGGTATATTTTTCGTCCCTGAATAATTTTGGTGCATTTTTTATTCCTAACAAATATCGGTGTTTTCCTTTATTCTCGGATAATATCGGTGTGCATCTTTACTTCGAGATATTCTTGGTTTATTTCTACGTCCCTGAATAATATCGTTGTATTTCTGATTTCTAAAAAATATCGGTGTATTCTTATATTCTCAAATAATATCGGCGTGTTTCTTTTTCACTTCCGATTTTTTAGCTTTCTATTATTTAGAGCGTTGTTCCATTAGGCGGCAGAGGTCGCAAACGGTCAACCGAAACCGTGACCGACCGTTAACCGACCGCCCACGCCGGATCCGGAACGGATTCGGTTGCCAAATTTTGGGGATCTGGCGGTTACGGTCGGTTGATTCACCAGGAAAAAAAAAACGGTCGGTTACGGTCGGTCAACCAAAAAACCAAAAAAAATGAAAATTTTGTATTGTCCCTATAATCCAACATTCTTGTACTTTGTAGTCTTTGGCATCGTGGAAGTACGTGACATCATGATTAGCGTCGCAAATATGACACGGTACTGTAGTAAGCTATTTATTTTGCAAATCAAAGGAAACCCGACAAAGCGTCGCAAATCTGACACGGTAGTAACACTATTCATTTCGCAAATCTTAGGGAACGCGACAAATCATAATTATTGCTAATTCCGTCGTACATTGATTAATTTTGTACTTTTTCAGTTACGGGCGGGCACGGTTAGTCGCGAAAAATCAAGATTCGTTTTTTTTTTTTTTTCGTAAACGACGGTCGGTTAACGGTTAACAATTTTGGAGCGTGACAAAACTCGGTCGGGCGTCGGTGACTCAGATTTTGAAAATAAAAAAACAGTCGGTTTGGGGTATGAAAAAATTTGACTTTTGCGACCTCTGTTAGGCGGTCTCTGTAAACTTTAAAAAATAGTTTACTGAAGCTACAGTATCGTTCCATTGTGTCGGGTAAGTAATCGACATTATATTTGCGTGGCACACTCTGGTTGTCCACGTAATAGATGGATACGATTCTGGTAATCTTCAAAGAATCTCCGACAGCAAATTGTGACCACATATTGTACCAGCGAAGGTAAAAAGTGACTCGTACGACGTATTGATTAAAATCTGTACGGGCAAACGAAACTTAGGGTGAACCTCCATCAGGCGAAAAGTGGGGTTCTTTACTGGAAAAAGTGAACTTTCGTATAGATCCAGCTCATTTCCTTACAGAGACGTACTGATTTTATTTTTATTTTTTTAAAACATGATTACTGTGGCGCGTCGAGATTCTCCAAACTTCTGGGCGACAACGTCGATCGTCCGATTACGTGTTTTCGAAGCAAGCAGTCACGTCGTCCAGTGATAAATTACTCTCCTCAGGAGGAGAGTCATCAATCACCGGACGTCACTAACTACTGAGAGGAGGACTCCTCTCATTAAATAGTGACCTGCTGCACT
>JBBHKE010001862.1:0-11778 GCA_037447655.1 Zygnema cylindricum | reverse complement strand
GTTCCATTTTTTTTCACTCTGCCCAAAAAAAAAAAAAAAAAGTTAAATTACAAAAAAGAAAAAAAAAATGGTTTCATGATAACTCCTCAAATCCACACTATTTCACGTCCGCGTGTCCTCCCATTCTCATGATAATATCAAACTTTCCTCCTCCCCTTCCCCTTCTCCCAAATGTCCCGCTCCTTCCTCTCCCCCTCTCCATCTCCCTCCTCCCCCTCTTTTCCCTCTCCTCACTCTCTCCCTCCCTACTTTCCCTCCCACTCCCCTTCGCCCCTCTTCAAATTCTTGTGATCCACATGAATTCTGGTGCCACATTTATTTATTATGATTATGCTTTTTTTTAACTTTTTTTTTGCGATCCACACTAATTCTAGTGTCGCATTCCTTATCCACACTAATTTTTGTGACTTTTTTTTTTAACTCACTTTGGCTGCCAGCTGGAGAGTGGCCACTCCGGATATCCGCTTGGAAGAAAAGTCAACGGTCAACGCCAGGTCAACGGAGACGGTCAGCGGATGCTCGCTGTCAGTGAAGGAATGAGGGTCCACAGGAGCCATGGCCGCTACACGACAAAATTGAAGGCCGAGATTCCCAAAAAAATAAGGAAGGAGACAAGGAGGGAAGGGAGGGGAAGGGGCGAGGGGATGAGAGGGGACGATAGAGGAAGGAAGAAAAGGATCAAAGACGATACCTCAATTACGCAGAGTACAAGACCTTTTGGCTCGGAGGAAATGTACGGAATCCGTACAGAGGTTGACATTTTGTGGAGACGGATGTGCACGGAAGCAAAAGAAGATCCGTTACATGAATCGCAGTTCCGTAATTAGAGGAAATGTGGTAACTGGTAGATATTGTGGAGCGGAACTGTGAAAAAGGACGGAATCTATGATGGAAGTAGAAGATATTTGTGGCTTAATGGATGCATGCGATTGGTGGAAAGGTGCTACGTGACGTTTACAAGATTTACTGTTTCGTTTAGTTACGGGACATAACATTTTTATCATTTTATGACGGATTTTACGACAAGGAGATCGGATTTAGTGCGGCTTGCTGACATTTTCTGTTTGTACTATCTGGACGCGTGGCACATTCTCATGTATGATATGCGAAATGTCGATCATTGAGTGGTTAGTTGTATGTCTGGTTTTGTCTTTTTTCCAATTCATTTGTTTCTTTGTCAGAGTTGACGCAGCACGTTTCTACATGCGCCACGTACACATATGAGTTCTAATGCTGACACGTAGAATCTTGTACGGTGTGTTTTCAAATTCAGCTGATCAACGTGGCACCTAAAAGTCGCTCTCCGCCACGGAAGTACGGACAAAAACAACAGTGAGTCCACATACTGTAAAAGCGACCCTGGCAAACGCAGAATTCGTTAAATATTTACTTTCAATTACAATGTAAAATAAATATCAACAAAACTTCTGAACTACAGTAATGTAGTGTCCACCACATTTTCTGGTACAATTGAATAATGTATAAAATGGTGTTATCTCCTTTGTCCCTGCACTTTATTTAGGTCCGAGTTGAAACTCTAAGAAATGGACGTTTTAAGCCTAACCTTGTCCTTTTCTGTGTGTTCGTTGCTTTTACTTCGCTTATCCTTTTTGTTTGCTTCCCTCCACATGTTTTTCAGTTTTAGGATTGCTGCCCCTTTTTGTTCCCATGGACTCAGATGGTTTACCATCACGCTTTTCAATAAAGTCGGCATACTTAATATTTAAAAAGCATACATACTGTTGTGGTTTTGACGTACCTAAAATCGTTAAGTCTTTTGTACTATATAAATGCGTGAAAAGTGTTAAATCATAAAGAGTCTTTATTGCAAAAATTACGATGGTAAAACCGTCTGTGTACAAAAGGGGTAAAATTGAAAAAAACATTTAAAGACTACAAGAGTCACAAAAAAGTAAGCTACGTCTAAACGTTGAAACGAAACATAGAGTTACTAACGGGAGCAAATAACTAAAACAAAATTATTAGAGTTAGACAACTTACAAAAATAAAAAACCTAGACGAGTCTACCCACGAACAAGTTAAGGTCCACAGCCACATAGATCATGGATGTGGACCGAGTCTTTGGTGGAAGATCTGGAAGACCCCGTCCGTCATATGCGTGCGTCGACGAAAGAGAGTCGTTGCTTACGCTCGCACAAGGGTAATTGAGACACGTTGACGTTAATACGCAACCAAAAGGTTTTCTGGAGGACTCCTTAGACTACTATATTCAAACATCCAAAAAAAATTGTCAAACAATTTTTCTAAAGATAAAAAATTTCCAATGCAAACTGGACAAACTGGTCCGACGCGTCTCGGTGAACGTAGTCTCATTCCTTTATAGCCGTTGGGTCTCTAGCAGCCGCACCTGTGTGCGAATCTGCACGCGCTAGATGAAATGTGTGTCTCAGTTGAATCCGTGAGGGCCACATTGCCAAGCGTCCTCCTAGCATCATGGAGAAAAACTAAGTAAACCCGAGAGCTCGGACAACCATTAGACTAGGGTCGAGGCGGAATAGAAACCTCTCGTCTGACGGTGTAGCCCTCCTTGACGCCAATGGCAGCAATGGCATCTGGTACCAATTTATTCACGACAATAAGTCCCTCACCATGCGGGCAACAAAGTAAATGGATTCCTTCAACATCAATAGGTTGGTTGCAAACACACCTAAGCCCCCATAAAAGCGGCTGGTGAGCCAAACCCATACGAAAGCGTAGTGCAGATGCAAACTGGTCCGACGCTGAAGAATAGGTTATAATTAGTATTTAGTACCTTAAAACGCCAAAATACGTCACAATCACGTGACGAAATTCGTTTTGTAAGAATGTAACATTTGTACCATTTTTAGAGTGATTATTGCAGTCGCGGTTACACTATGGGAATGTTTTGTTTTGTCGGCTATAGGTCACTTAACCGGTTAGCCCAAAATAGCATGAATAACAATACTTTTCCCTAAAAGACAGTACAGTAAATTATAGTACTGTACTATAATGTATTATACAGTACACCGTCAATCGCTATTAGAGTATATAACGCCAATTCGGTGCCCTTTTAAAAAAAAAAAAAAACCCGAAATACAATCCACAACTCTATTTTTTCCATTATTCTAATTAGGTTTTTTTTTCAATTAGCGTTAATAATGGAAGTACATTGTGATGGTACAATTGAATATTGTATAAAACGGTTTTAGGGTTTGTCCCATAGTTCAAAAGTCTTTTTTATGGTAGGCCTTTGGTCGGCGCACAAAACTTTGCACAAGACTCGCGCAGCGTAGGCACTGTGTGTGTGCTTCGTGCACACTCCTGTACAAACGTCCGAATCTGACGTAAGATCAAAGCACAGCGCACGCCGCCGGACGAATTTTTTTAGCAAACTAACACGGCGTAGGATGACATTCCGTGGGAAAAGCCGCCAACGGGGTTGGTCCGTAGGTTTTAGTAATTTTTTTGGCAGTGTGGTATTTTTTTTTTTTTAACGTCCCATACTGCTTGGTTGGTCAGTTTGAGGCTTTATTTAGTGTGGCCCTCAAAATTGCAGGCGCTAATATGACAGATTGTCCTTTCGTAAGTTGTGTTATGGGCTTTTCATGTGACCTTTTTAAATCGCCTACTTTGATCAGCGACCGTCTGATCGTCCAAATCTGACGGTTTAAATAAAACGTCCCTCAAAACTCACATAAATATTTTTTTTTGTCCGATTTTTTTTCAAAATTTAGACATGTCGTTTAATTCTCTATCGATCGATGTTCAACTCAACCCTGTTCCTATTTTATTTCATTTTGCGGCCAATACAATATGGGTCTTAGGGGCATATTGTATGTTTTGCGTACAATAGGCATATTGTATGGGCGTACGGTCACCTACTTTTGAACTATGGTTTGTCCCCATGTACTTGTAGCTTAGCGAACTTACTTTGTATTTTAGCGCGGATCGGCCGGACCCGGTTTTCAAGTGTCTCTATGTCTGTAAGGACGAAATCGTAACTTACGCTTGTGACGATTGTATACGTCGACAATACCTGTGACGGATGTCAAAGTTTACAATCTGTGGTCGCACGTTATTTTTTGGAACTGCTTTTGACGTCGCATGTCTTACCGTGACATTGTAGACATACCACATTCCAACCTGTGCCGTTACACGGTTGAAGACGAGGCGCTTTGCCTTTGCGTCTCATATCTGATCGACGTGAAATGGCATCGAAATTTCAATAGATCATGTTCAGATTGAGAGAGATTAGAGCCAAATTTCCATTTAGGAGATTCTGAACCTTTAATCGTCATTGCTTCCATGGCTTGTGCAAAAGCTAGCTGTTCATCCGCGATAAGTGACTGACCTAATGAGTAACCAACCGGTGTTTCTTGTAAGCAGTTTGTCCAATGGTGCCAGCTGCGAGTAAGAAAGGCTGTAGTCCAATGAGGAGGTGTTGACATACGACTAGAGGGAGCAGATTGGGCAGTAGAATATGCCGAAATGGACCATGACATGTGGTTAGGGTTCAAGAAATCGTAGACTATGACATCTGGAGAAGGTTTTATAGGGGATGGAAAGAGGGAAAATTGAGAAGGTGTCCCCCTAAGGGTGACTAGAGATCGTGTAGGTATGTGTTTAGAAATTGATGATGCATTCCCCCCCCCAGCTTGTTGAGATGGATGGGTTTGTGCGTGACGACCTGCTGCAAATCCGAGGCCTAAGACAAATGAGAGGGATTGAGGGTCCATGACACGACCTAAAAGAATGCGCCGTTGTCGTTCTGTGAGACCAAGGGCAGCCGTAGTGTTGGGAAGGAAATGCATAAGGTGTTCCCGTTCTGTGGCTGTAGGTTCATCTAGGCCGCCTGTGTGAATATTTCTGAGCAGGCCAGGCCAGTAGAAATTAATGGTCTATTTTAAGTATTTTCTAGGTCTAAATAGAAATATAGAAAGAAGCCAAGGCAGTTTACCTCTAACTTCTCTCTCCAACTCTCAAACTTGTCGCAGTCACAGAGAAATTGGAGAGGGAGCTAGAGCCATGGCTACCTAGGCTATCCAGAAGTTTACGAGGATTATATATTAGTTAGGGGTTTATTTACTAAAAGAAAGTGCCGGCTACAGGATTTGATCCTTGTACCTACCGGCCGGCAGACAGCCGGTAGCCGGTAGCCTTAACCGTTAAGTCTTTATCGAGTGTTACGTAATATAGGGTTTGATATTTAATTAAATATTATCAAGTAGGAAAATTCATTAAACTATAACTGTTTACAGGAGACATAGATCCTTAATTGTAAAAGTACGGATTCCGGTACGGATAAGAAACCAATACCACGCATTTGTTTCTTTATAGAAAAGAATACCGCACATGTATTTATTACGGCTACGATTAAATATGAATTTAATCGGACGGCCGAAATTAACGCCGAGATCACGGAAGGGGATTTCGACGGTTTATGGACATCCTCACATCGGATGACACGTGGCGGAATTACATTGGATCGCGACATCTCCGAGGATTACGGGAGCGAATCCGGTCATACCACGTGTCGACATTTAGGCCATGTCGTACAGTGTTCGTACAGAAAGTACGCCGGCAGCTATACTTTTATGTACGGAAATGCATTTTAAATGGCTCCGTACATCAGTAGATAGAGTCTGTGAGAGAGATAGGACTTAGAAAAATTAGGAGATAGGCCCCTCTCTCCCATAGAGCTTCTGTACAAAAGGTCAACTTTGACCCTCCATAACTTACTGCTCAGGGGAGCAAATCCAGAGATACTTTTTGATATCGACTCAGGGGAGTCTTGCCTTCACAGGGGTGAAGTTGGTCAGAACTATTGTTTGCCAGGGTGGTAGTTGTTTTTGCTGAAACACAAAGGGTTCAGGGTTATCCTAGAGGCTTCTTGGAAGCTGTCCACTCTGAGGACTTATGGAGGTCTCAGAGTTTCAGGTTATGGGCCCACCCTCTAGGGTACCAATCTTTAATGGAACCGGCTTCATATACTGGGAAAGTATGATGATAGGAGCTCTATGCGAAAAAAGGTTTTAGGGGATAGTGAGTGGACGGTTGGGGCGTCCATCAAGTCTTTGAATTCCTCCAGGATTTGGAGGAACCAGATTCACCAGGAAAGAGGATCCATCTTCAACGGAGGAAACAAAAGAAGGAGAGGTGGTGGACAAAGGAAAGGAGAAGGAGACGACCACACCAATAGCAACTGGTTCGACATTCATGTCGCCTATTCCGAGGAATGAGGAGAATGATACTGAAACCTGGGACTTCAACAATATGGCGGCAAAGCACTTCATCCTACGCCATCTCACTCAAGGACTTGCATGTCCTCATTTGCAGGTAGAAAGGGCATCGATCTTTGGATGGCTCTCATATAGATGAACCGAAGTGGTATGATTCAGCAACAACAGTTGGCTAATCAGAAAGTTAAGGAGTATGTATACAAAGGGGGAAGATGTTGGATTTTTGCAATGAGCTTGCTACACTCTTCATGGAGCTAGAGAGTGCGGGAAAATATTTTAGTGAAAAAGAAAAGGTTAATTGTTTACTGATGAAGTTACTCGATGATTTCGAGAACATAGTCAACCGTGTGCAGGACTTCCTGAACTCAAGGTGGATATGGAACTCAGTGGTAGGGATGATTATCGTTCGGGAGAATACGATTGAGATCCGAAGGGGAGGAAAGAGTGGCCAAGCCTTGGCAACTGCGACCGATTGGAGGAACAAGGATTCCCGGAAACCAGTCGGAAACTATGGGGGGAGGGAGCAGAAAAATCAGACCGACGAGTTCGGACCAAGGGCTCCCAAAGGTTTATGTCATTTTTGTAAGAAACCTGAGCACTATATGGCAGAGTGCACTAAACTATCCGAGCTTGGTTTAAAGGAGGGGCAGACCGGTGGTACCCCGAGAGGAAAGAAAAAAGCCCTTGTGACACAAGTACATGAGGCAAAATTCGAGGACGAGGACAATGAGCTCCTTTTAGATGAGGAGTTGGAGGCGAAAAACGAGGTCGAAATTCCACGAAGGTAGAAATGTGCTTATGGTGGATTGAAAGGTGAACGAGGCTAGATTGTAGATTAAGGTGCCTCCATGCACATGTGT
Source organism: Zygnema cylindricum (assembly GCA_037447655.1). Classification (NCBI taxonomy): domain Eukaryota; kingdom Viridiplantae; phylum Streptophyta; class Zygnematophyceae; order Zygnematales; family Zygnemataceae; genus Zygnema; species Zygnema cylindricum. The sequence continues at coordinate 4,697 of JBBHKE010001862.1, read as the reverse complement.
AAGGATAGGCACCTGTTCACTAAGATAAGAAAGATTCCCACCGTAGAGATAGAGTACGGGGATGGGAGGATAGTCACCACTACTCTTGTAGGATCGGTAGATTTGAAAGTATTAGTAGAAGGAAAGACATCCATAGTAACATTCTTTGATGTATTGTTTATTCCGGAGCCAAAAAAAAACCTCATCTCTACATCTGTATTAGATGATAAGGGATTTTTTACTAGCACTAGGGAAAGAGTCTTTACTGCTAGTTTTGAGGAGGATGTCTATTTCATTGCTGAGAAAGGTAGCCATGGGATGTTTAGGCTGATCTTAAGTAATGAAACGAAGAAACTTTATTATGCTGGTGTTCATGATATTATGATGTGGCATAAGAGGCTTGGGCATGTGAATCTAGACAAGTTAACATAGATGAAAAAGATGGGAGTGGTGGAAGGGATTAAGTTTAGTGAGAGTGATAATATAAGTGATTGTAGTGGATGTGCTCAAGGTAAAACACACAGATTACCCTTTCCTAAAACAGTCACCTATAAGGGAGAAAAAAATCTAGATCTAGTACACACAGATATTTGGGGACCGGCTAAAGTGCCCTCACCGGGAGGGAAGAGATTTATGATGACTATCACTGATGATTGGTCTCGGTATTCCCTAGTGTATTTTTTGAAAAACAAGTCGGAAGCTCAAGATTGTTTTAGACAATATAAAGCATGGAGCGAAAAACTCCATGAAACTCCAATCAAGAGAATAAGGAGTGACAATGGTGGAGAGTATACTTCTAACCAGTTTGAGGATTTTCTGAGGGAAGATGGGGTCCAACACCAAAAGATAGTTCCAAAAAACCCTGAACATAATAGTGTAGCAGAAAGGTTAAATAGAACACTAAGTGATAGTGCTAAAAGTATGTTGTCAGATAAAAGGATAGAATAAGGTTTTGGGCAGAAGCAATGAACTGTACTAATTACCTCAAAAATAAAGTTCTTACTTCAACTATAAAAGATCAAACACCTTATGAGAGATGGACAGGTCGGAAACCAGACATATCTCACTTAAAGGTTTTCTGTAGTCAAGTATTCAGACTAGATACAGATCGGTCTAATTGGAAGCTAGATCCTAAAGGAAAACCGGGATACTTATTAGGATATGATGAGGATGTTAAAGGATACAGAGTTTATGATCTAAAAAGGGAAGATATAATCTTAGTAAAGCATCTAGTAGTTATGGATGAAGGAAAGTCTGTGGATCCCTTCAAATATACAAAGTCAGTAAAAATCAGATTTGAGTCAGAAAATTCCGATGACTTTGGGCTTTCTAACTATCCAAGTTTTAGAGAAGATGACATTCTTGCAGGTACAAATCAGACCGAAAAGGACTCGGATGTGGAAACTCTAGTGACAACTCTACCCGAAACGCAAGACATGGTGGAAATCGATTCGGAATCAAGGGATAGGGGAGAAGCCGAGTTTGTTTGGAAGAATTCACGAGAACCATCTATTCTAGCCTCAGATTTTGAGGGGGGAAGGAGAAGTAGCAAAAGACTGCAAGAAAAACAGGTTAACAAGGTATCTAAACTATCTCATCAAGATGAACCTCAAACTTATGGAGAGGCGATGACTTGTCCAGAAAGAAACCGGTGGAAGACAGCCATCAATGAGGAGATGGCCTCAATTATGGCAGCCGATACGTGGGAGCTAGTGGATTGTCCACCTAACCGAAAACCAATCGGTTGTAAGTGGGTTTTCAAATTAAAACTGAACCCAAATAACACAATCGAGCGCTACAATGCCCGATTAGTGGCAAAGGGATTTACACAAAAGAAGGGAATTGAGTATGAGGAAACCTTTGCCCCGGTGGTCAGATTTCCCTCCGTCCGCATACTTCTTAGCATGGAAGCAGCGGAAGACATGGAAGTGCACCAGATGGACATCAAGACAGCCTTTTTGCATGGAGAATTGGAAGAAAATATCTTCATGCGACAACCCGAAGGGTTTGTGGAGGAAGGAGAGGAGAGTAAGGTATGTCGGCTGATTAAATCTCTTTATGGTTTGAAACAGGCGCCTCGACAGTGGAATAAGAAGCTTGATGAGTTTCTTACCGGTTTGGGATATATCCGGATCAGTGCAGATCACTCAATCTATGTTTTCGAAGATGAGGAAGGTTTTATATTTATTGCAATTTATGTTGATGATTTGCTTGTTTTAACTAAATCAATGGAAAAAATTAATAAACTGAAAATCGATCTTAAAGGGAGATTTGAAATGAAGCATATGGGGAAAGCATATTATATTTTGGGAATTCAAGTAGAGAGAGACCGAAAAAGAAAAATTATAAGATTGACTCAAAAGGAAGGAATAGGGAATATGCTTGAAAAATTTCAAATGGATAAAGCTAATAGTTGTAGAACTCCAATGGAGTTGAAGAAGGGAAGTGAGGGGAGTGAGGAAGAAGGAGTCATAGTCTTATACGAGAAATTATCTCATGAAGAACCGAAGTTCATGCAGACTATTCCTTACAGGCAAGGAGTGGGAAGCCTAATCTATTTTATGAATTGTACATGACTAGATTTAGGTGCGGTTGTAGGAGTGCTGAATAAATGTCTAAATGCTCCCACTAAAAAGGATTGGGAGGCAGCTATGAGAGTCCTTAGATATTTGATAGGAACTAGGGATCTATGGTTGCATTTGGGTGGGGAGAATACTGACATCACTACTTGGAGTGATGCCAGTTATGGTGATGCTCCGATGAGGAGATGTAATTCTGGATATGTATTATATGTGGGTGATGGGGCTTGCTGTTGGAGTAGCAAACAACAAAAGGTTATTGCTTAGTCCACCTTGGAGGCTGAGTATATGGCCTCTTGCTCTGTTGTAAAAGATTTGATGTGGGTCAAGTCTTTGTTTGGTAAGTTTGGTCACCTTAAGACTGGTGAGCAGATTTTTTTTTGTGATAATCAGGCAGCGATCGCTATTTCTGCCAATCCTAAACATCATTTTAAAGCCAAACACATGGACATTAGACTCAGCTTTGTTAGAGAGAAAGTAGAAAACAAAATAATCAGTTTAGAGTACCGACCAGATAGCGAGATGGTGGCAGATATGATGACCAAACCTGTGCCTTCCCCTAAGCTAATTTTCTGTAGGGAGAAGTGTGGTCTGAAATTAAAGATTGACTAGAAAATAAGGGGAGTGTAGAAATTAATGGTCCATTTTAAGTATTTTCTAGGTCTAAATAGAAATATAGAAAGAAGCCGAGGTAGTCTACCTCTAACTTCTCTCTCCAACTCTCAAACTTGTCGCAGTCACTGAGAAATTGGAGAGGGAGCTAGAGCCATGGCTACCTAGGCTATCCAAAAGTTTACGGGGATTAAATATTAGTTAGGGGTTTTTTTACTAAAAGGAAAGTGCCGTCTACAGGATTTGATCCTTGTACTTATCGGCTGGCAGACAGCCGGTAGCCGATAGCCTTAACCGTTAAGTCTTTATCGAGTGCTACATAATATAGGGTTTGATATTTAATTAAATATTATCAAGTAGGAAAATTCATTTAACTATAACTGTTTACTGGAGACATAGATCCTTAATTGTAAAAGTACGGATTCCGGTACGGATAAGAAACCAATATCGGGCATTTGTTTCTTTATAGAAAATAATACCGCACATGTATTTATTACGGCTACGATTAAATATGAATTTAATCGGACGGCCGAAATTAACGCCGAGATCACGGAAGAGGATTTCGACGGTTTGTGGACATCCTCATATCGGATGACACGTGGCGGAATTACATTGGATCACGACATCTTCGAGGATTACAGGAGCGAATCCAGTCATACCACGTGTCGACATTTAGGCCATGTCGTACAGTGTTCGTACAAAAAATACACCGGCAGCTGTACTTTTGTGTACGGAACTGCATTTTGATTGGCTCCGTACATCAGTAGATAGAGTTTGTGAGAGGGATAGGACTTAGAGAAATTAGGAGATAGGCCCCTCTCTCCCATAGAGCTTCTGTACAAAAAGTCAACTTTGACCCTCCATAACTTACTGCTCAGGGGAGCAAATCCAGAGATTCTTTTTGCTATCGACTCAGGGGAGTCTTGCCTTCAAAGGGGTGACGTTGGTCAAAACTATTGTCTGCCACGGTGGTAGTTGTTTTTGCTGAAACACAAAGGGGTCAGGGTTATCCTAGAGGCTTCTTGGAAGCTGTCCACTCTGAGGACTTATAGAGGTGTCAGAGTTTCACATCACCAGAGAAAGCGTGAGAAAGTGGATAAGACACTAAAGTGGGGAGAACTTTGAGTGGTTGGCCTGAGATGTTAATGTGGTAATTTGGTGGGTGATCAGGCTGCAGACAGGTTTGGACTTTGTGAAAAGGAAGAAATGCAGTCGGAATATCTGTAAAAGGAGGTTTGACAGAAAGATTTCCTTCTCTAAGGCGTCCAATATCAATCAAGTTGGTCCATTTAGATCAAACCCGATGAGCTAACGACCCGTGACGAGCGGCATCAATGATAAGAGGAGAACGAATTAATGCTTCTATCCGCTTGTAATCAGCTAACACAGTAGGTCGAGGATCGTTATAGGCTGCCATGTTTTCTAGAATATATTCTAATGGGCAATCGAAAGATTGCAAAAAATGCATGATGAGAAGTAATTCAAAGAATAATTTGGTGCGGGGATCAGCTAAGCTGAGACCTTTGC
>JBBHKE010001860.1:0-12605 GCA_037447655.1 Zygnema cylindricum | reverse complement strand
CAACCCTGTTACTATTTTTTTTTCATTTTGCGACCAATACAATATGGGTCTTAAGGCCATATTGTATGTTTTGCGTATAATAGGCATATTGTATGGGCCTACTTTCACCTAATTTTGAACTTTGGTTTTTAAGTGGCAAAAAATTTCTTAACACTAAAAGCGATACACGGTGTAGTACACGAGTTGCGCTGACGTCTGACAATATTGAACTATTATGAGTGTCACCTGTTCGAACGAGCGTTCAAACTGATAACCAACGTGTGTGACTGCTGACGTCGAATCGTAAAACTACAACCAATGCATGGATGTATCGGTATCCTAGGCGGTATCGGCCGATGCTCTCCGTTTTGTCGCCTGTCTAAGGGTGAACTTCCATTAGAGGAAAAGTGGGGTTGTTTATTGGACACCGTACGATTTCGTACAGATTTGTACCATTTTTTTTTGTCAGGCGAAACATGTTAACTGGATGGCTCCAATATTATAGGCGTAAGTATCAACCGTTGGATTTTTCACCTTTTTAGATTCGCGAAGCAATCGCGCACATCGTCCAGTGTGAAGAGACTCTCTTCGGCGAGGAGAGTTTCTTCACACTGGTCACGTACCATTGGTAAACGTGAGATGTAAAAAACATATCCACCACGAATAGGCGATGAGAAACGACACGCTGTACACGCCATGTGCCTTCCGCCACGGTGTATTTAGGTCGACCGATATATCCTCGCACGCTCCTTTGATATCCGCTGACCTTCAAAGTTTGCGGCGCCTTTTTGCCATTCCGTTTCAAAATTTTGATTTTCAATTTCAAAATTATAATTTGGTCGCAAAATTTTCGTACGAATCATTACCTCCGCTAGTACAAATATCACATACAGATTTTCAGTTCGAAGAATAATTTTAGATTTTAAGAATCTGAAAACTAGCCTATGTGGCGCCAATCATAATTGGGAAACAATGTATACTGGCACGACATAATGGAACGCCGTGGCCAGTAAACACTAGAAATAGACGTCTCCACATGTTTACTGGCGGTTCGCATGTTTACTGGGACCGCCTAATGGAGAACCGGCCTAATAGCGATACACGGTGTAATTGCATGGATGTATCGGGATCCCAGACGGTATCGGCCGATGCTCTCCGTTTTGTCGCCCATCTAATAATGTGCGTACTATATCAAAAGAAAATAAAATAAGATATAATATTGAAATTTTGAACCGAAATGTTGAGCGATGCCTTTGATGCATAGTGCAAAAGTAGGTTTTTTTATGGTAGGCCTTTGGTAGGCGCACAAAACTTGGCACAAAACTCGCGCAGAGTAGGCATACTGTATGTGTGTGCGTTGTGCACACTCTTGTACGGACATACGAATCTGACGTATCATCATAGTACAGAGCACGCCGTCGGACGAATTATTTTAGCGAACTGACACGGCGTAGGATGACATTTCGCGGGATAAATAGCCCGGAAAAAAAAAAAACACGGACGTAAGTCCTATCGTAAGTTGTGTTATGGGCTTTTCATGTGATCTTCTTAGATCGCTACCTTGATCATCGACCTTCCGATCGTCGGAATCTGACGGTATAAATAGAAAATACCTCAAAACTCACTGAAAAATAAAAATTTGTCCGAATGTTTTTCAAAATTTAGACATGACGTTTTATTCTCTATCGATCATGTGCAACTCAACCCTGTTACTATTGTTTTTCATTTTGCGACCAATACAATATGGGTCTTAAGGCCATATTGTATGTTTTGCGTACAATAGGCATATTGTATGGGCCTACTTTCACCTACTTTTGAACTATGCTTTGATTTGTCTTTCCGTGCAGTTTAGGGTTTGGCAATCGTTCCTGTTCCTCGTTTTCTCTCTCTCCCTCCCTCCCTCCCTCTCTCTCCCCCTCCCTCCCTCCCTCCCTCTCTCTCCCCCTCCCTCCCTCCCTTTCTCTCTCTCTCTTCATTCTTCTTTTTCTATTTTTCGTTTTCTTTCCCCCTCCTCATTTCCTCTTCATCATTTTCTCTCTATCGGTTTCCCTTTCATGGTATTATCCTTCTATTATTTACCATTTTCTTTTCCGCTTGCCAAATATTTTAAGCGGTGTTTCTCCATTTTTTTGTCATTTTTTCCATTGGCATTATCAGAAAATGAAGCGTGAAAGGGATGTCGCCTTTTGGGGAGAGGAGGCGGCGGAAACTTATAATAATGTAAGGATTTCCAAAGACCAGACAAGGAGGAGAGGAGAGGGAGAGGGAGAGGGAGAGGGAAAGGGAGGATGAGATGAAGGGAGGCATAGTGTTCGTGGATTTTTATGATTTTTGGGGGTTTTCTCAGGGTTTTCAATTTATTTGGTGGCTAAAGACGAAGAATTTTACACTTAGAGCACAAAGTTTTTAACAATCCTGGCTCAATTAAAATAATGTAACAACAAAAAGTAAGATAAAAGTAGTCGGATACTCTCAAAATTTGTAAATAACAAAAAAATGAGTTTAACCTTTGGAAAAAGTTTAAACTGAGTGTTAAAACGTTCAATATTCCATTAAACGTTTTTCACTTTTGGCCATGTCAGTCTAAACCTAGCATTGGAACGTATAAATATATATAATAATAATATACATATATCGGTATATATATATATATATATATATATATATATATATATATATATATATATATATATATATACACATACACACACACACACATATATATATATACACACATATTTACATATTTACATATTTATATATATATATATATATATATATATATATATACACACACACATATATACACATATATACACACACATATATATATATACACATATATACACATATATATATATACATATATACACATATATACACATATATATACACATATACACATATATATATGCACACATATATATATATATATATATACACACATATATAGGTATATATATACACACATATATAGGTATATATACACACACATATATAGGTATAAATATGTATACATTTATAGGTATATATATGTATACAATTATAGGTATATATATATATATATTATATATATATATACACACACATTATACTTTTATTGCAGAATTAGAATGTGTGTACTAATTTAATGTAGGGAAACGCAGCGAGTTATAGTTCACTCCTTGCAAAGTGTTGTTAACACTTTTTTATGTTTTTCGGCCAAGAAAAGTCGCGATTGAATTACTGTTATCAATACTAATAGCGATGGGCAGTGTAGTGATCTAGTAGTAAATGCTTATGAATCAGATGCATGAAACTGTGAATTCAGTTTTTTTAACTACATGGGCATTCGGAAAAGGATTCCACTTAAATGATTCCGCTTAATTGTTGTTTACACACAGTAAAAAAAAAAAACTGGGTTTATGTCTTTAATGCTACTTTCGAAAAAAAGAATTGCTTGTTTTAGTGTTGAAAGGCGGGCTTTCATGTGGAATGGGAAGAGAGAAACAGGAGAGGGAGAGGGAGACGGACGCGAAGAGGAGAGGTTTAGAGGGAGGAGATACAAATGGAAGGAATCACGACAATGGCGAGTCTTCAGTAACGAGTGAGGCAAGACAGATGGTTCAGGAAAGGACTGCCGAAGTAGAGAGATTGGAAGCACAGGTATGCCAGAATCTCTCTCCTCCCTCCTCCCTCCTTCCTCTCCTCTCTCTCCTCTCGCCTCTCTCTCCTCTCGCCTCGCTCCTTTCTCTCTCCTCTCTCTCTCTCCTCCCTCTCCTCTCCCTCACTCCTTGAAATGTGAGAGGGAAAAGAAATGGAAACTAGAAATAGAAGTAAAAAAATAAGACAAGAAAATGAATTTAAAAAAGGCGAGACCTCTCAACTAAAGGGAAAAAAGTCATAAAAAGGAGAAAGAGAAAAATGGCATGGTGTTAAGGGATGCACGGATTTGCGAGTGTTAGTTTGTTTGAGCGTGTTGTATGAGGCATGTATATGTATATTTCTATTTCTGTATGTATGTGTCCAATGTATATGTGTATTTGTATCTAAATTTGTATATGTAATATGTGTATTTATGTGTATGTCTATTTATAATGAATACGTATGTGCATGTGTATGTGATGTATATGTATATGTATGTGTAAATGTATATGTATATGTAGTGCATGAATATATGTATATGTATGTGTATGTGTATGTATGTATATTTGTATGTGTATTTGTATGTATATGTATATGTATGCATATATGTATATGTACATGTATGTATATGTATGTGTATTTGTATGTGCATGTGTATGTATATGTATATGTATGCATATATGTATATGTGCATGTATGTATATGTACGTGTACGTGTATGTGTGCGTGTATGCGCATGTGTATGTGTGAATGTATATGCATGTATATATGTATGTATATGTATACGTATGTCTATGTGTGTGTGTACGAGTATGTGTATGCATATACCTATGCATATATACATGTATATGTGTATGTTTATGTATACGCGTGACTATGTGTGTAAATGTTTGTGTGTGTGTGTATGAGTATGTGTATGCATATGCCTATATACATGTGTACATATGTATATGTATACACATACATGTATATATGTATAAGCATATGCATATGAATATGTATATGTATATATACGTGTATATATATGCACATATGCATATATATATATATATGTATATACACGCATATTTATGTGCATATGCGTGCGTATGTGTGCGTGCGTGTGAGTATGAGCTTTTGTATGCTTATGCATTTTTATATTTATATACATATGCATATGTATACGTATACGTGTGCGTATATGTATATGTATTTTGTGTTTGTGTATTTGTGTTTATGTATATGTAGATTATATGGATATGGATGTGTATTTATGTGTATGTATGTGTAATTATTGCTGATATTTTTTTGTTTTCTCATTTTTGTGTATGAACATCATGTGCCCATTTAAGTCTATGAATGTGAATCTATGGGTATATAGGTGGTTGGATGTTCATATTGTCTATGCCCATGTGGACGCTTGTGCTTTCTTATATTTGTCTGTTAATCAACAATGATTAGGTTTTTCATATATGAAATTTGGTACATTGTACATTTCAGTCTTCCATATTCCTCTGCACTCATGTGGATGTGTTTGGATGTCTGAAGTTTGAAAATTCTCACGGGATCAAGCAAAAATAGTCATATGTTTTATCTTTTGAAACATACTCGAATAGAAATCCATATGCTTGCGACATCGTTATGCTCCTACTTTTCTGGTTTTAAGAAGGTTTTGCTGATTACAAGAATGGTGCCACTTTACATCGAAGATTTAGATGATTTATGGACCTTAGATCTGCTAGTTGAGATCAGTTTTTTCCTTATTGTTCGTTTTTTTTTCTTTGGGATGGATGTGGTTTTGTGAAACAGCTGTTGGATGCAAAAGTTAAGCTGGCGAAAGCTGAAAGAATCCTTCAAAGATTGGATCCGTCGTCACGTTCTACCAAACCGTCGACGAATGAGAAACTGCCACTTGTCCTTCCTAATGGATTGTCACCGGTTCCGAGAGCTCGTCCTGTTGGCGGAGGAGTTGGATCCATGGCGAGTGGAAGCGGGTCAACAGGTGGTCCTTCGAATAAAAGGATGACAGTTGAAAGTGAGAGAAATTTTGGAGGAAGAGAGGGTGGAGGTCTAAAAGGTCTCCCGCAAGAGGCAAAGGCACCCGCCAAAGTTCAGTCGAAGAATGTTTTCCTCCCACCCCCTCGTGAGCATTCATATTTTCTTTACCTACTCCATCTTTTTGCTTTTCCTTTTCCCCTCTCTCTCTCTCTCTCGTTTTTTTATCGCTTTTCTCCTTTTCCTTTCACCTTTTCTCATAATCTCCTCTGCCTTTCCGCGTTTTGGTTTCGATCCTAAGGAATTGCTGCTTCATTCTTCATTTAATAAAAGAGGAAGACGTATGATATTATTGATATTACCGTCAAAAGTTCCTCTACTTAGGTGTATTTTCTCCTCTCTCTGTGTCAGTTCCTTTGAAAAGAATAATGGAAAATGGTGTTAAAGGTAACAACTTTTTCCGTTGTGTGTAACAGCAAGATCAAAACCTCTTCCAGCTTCAACCGATGTTATTCCTCTTATTCGAAGTAAATGGGAGCCGGAGACTCCTCGTCTTTCACAACCAATCTATTTGACGAGTCAACACAAACGGAAACTTCGAACCTTAGTTTTGAATCCTGAGAATCCCTCTCACTGCATCACCAGGTAAGTGCCTTTTTTCCTTTTCGTTTGGTTTCAAGAATTTCATTTGATTCAGGAATTTCATTCAATTTATAAATTTCATAAATGGCAGTGCATTACATTAGTTAGGCAGAAAGACCCTTGTCTCGAGTGTTTTTAGGTTTAAATGAGCAGTAAGAATCCGCAATGTAGTGGCATGGAATGGGAAGGAAAGGGGAGTTTTTTGGGGAAAACGTTGAGTTTTGGGTGATGGATATGAAAGTTTTCTCCTTGATTTGCCGTATTCATGTGGTTTGGGAGAGTGAATCTGATGGGATTTCATTTGAATCGTTTTGATGTGATCTTATTCTGAGCTGATCTTATTTGGCTTGGTTTTATCTGATTTGATTTGATTCAATTCAATTCACCTTGATTTGATTCACTTCGATTCGGTTCGGTTCGGTTCGGTTCGGTTCGGTCCGGATCTGCTCCGGATCTGGTCTGGTCCGCTCCGGTCCAAGCAAGTCTGGTCCGGTTTGGATTGGATTGGATTTGATTTGATGTGATTTGATGTGATTCTGATTTCATTCCGTTTGATTGGCCGATTGCAGTGCACTGGATGGATATGTGCATTTTTGGACGCTACAACAACGAGGGTAAGAATATGACATTTGAAAGCTTAATTTTTCCTGTTTGTTGTTTAAAAACCACACAATCTTCCTAAAATATAGAAAGTTTGAGATTCAGTAAATTTGAGATTTCAGTGAATGTGAACTGAATTTCAATGTAAGTAAGGGTTAAGTTTCAGTACGTGTGATCTAGTTTTGATCTAGTTTTTAGGTATTGTTTATTAGACCATTAGAGTGGTTGAAAGGTTTGTGGATTTTTTCTTCAAAAAAATGGGAAGAATGTGTGAAGTAACTTACTAAAAATTGTTTATGTCATTTTCTTGGACGGTTCAGGAGAGATTTAGGGTTGCCCATTTCTACATGTTGAACAGGCGGTTAATTTCTGCACGTTTTTTGTCATTTTCTTGGAGGGCTTAGGAGAAATTTAGAGTTGAGGTTTTCCACGGACTGCATGACAAAGAACAGGCAGTTAACCTTTTTTTTTGTCGTTTTTTTGGAGGGTAGGAGAGATTTAGAGTTACGGTTTTCTACAGACTGCATGACAAAGAACAGGCGGTGGCCGGAGAGTGTGGCGTGGCATTCGTCGGGAGAGCAGTTGGCGGTTTCCTTTGCGGCCGACCAGGGAGACTCGCAGGTGGCACTGCTGCAGAACAAGAGTAAGGTGAGAAAATGGCAATTATGAATAAGTACTAGCAAGGTGAGGAAATGGCAATTACTAATAAGTACTAGTAAGGTGGGGAAATGGCAATTTTGAATAAGTACTACTAAGGTGAGGAAATGGCAGTCATGAATAAGTACTAGTAAGGTGAGAAGACCTTTTGTGGGGTGAGAAGCTAGGAGAAAGTGCACCAGGTATCGCTATTAGTGTTGATGTTTCTTTTGGCCACTTAAATTACAATTTTCATTTGGAGACCATTAGTCGGAAGGAAGGATCTTACTTTTCCATGGCAATTGTAATCGTAAACCGTATCTTTAACAGTTAACTGTAAATGTAACTGTAACCGTAACCGTAACTGTAACACAGTATAGTATGTGTTGAGAAAAATGAGTTTGAAGGCGGAAGGAAATATTATAGACAGTGTAGCTTTTTTGCAGCAGAATAATGAGTTGAAAGTAAGTTGGTACATTGAGGCTAGGTCTTCTGCAGCAGTATAATAAGTTGTAAAATGAGGCGAGAGGAAATCAAGACACTATGCTGAGTTAAGATTCTACAACGGTATAATTCCGTAATTTGTTTACATCAGAATAAGTTGAGAAATTATATTTTCTGCAACAGTAAAATAAGTTGCAGGTAGTGTTTTGCATGAAGTTAAGGAGGTCAGAGCAAATCAATGCGTTGAGTTAATTTTTTCAGCAACAGTATAATAGGATTGTTTTTATATGGAAAAACAAGGCAAGAGCAAACATTATTATGTTGAAGCTAGATTTTCTGCAGCAGTATAATAAGTTGTCAGTACTCTGCCCATCACTATCACTGTTAATAATAATAATTTGTTGCAACTTTTTTCTGGGTAAAGTCCATAAAATAGTGTTGATAATGCTGTTAAAGGGAGTTGACTCCATTCAGCCATGTCTCCTTGCACCAAATAAATTTTTTAATTCTGTAATTCCCCATTTAAATTAATAATTCCTCTGCGATGAACAATGGTTTTTCTTCCCTAAAAATTGTTTACTTAAGAGTGATTTTTCTGCAACAGGAAGATTATGGGGGCGTAGTTTTTCTGCGGAAAATAAATAAGTAGGTGATGGTATTTTTTTCTGAAATTCACTGTGAATTGCATTTAGTGTAAAGAAGTATATAGTGTGGCTTTTTATTTTAGTGTTATTGATTCTACTTCAAGTACAAGCAACATGGATGATTTTCAATTGCTTAACAAATTAGCTTTAAGAAGAAAACAATTAGTATTATTTACACTTTTTTAGGGCTTTTTAGGGTTGTTTAGCAATGTAAGAAGCAATTGATAATCACACAATCAAGTGACATCACTGGCACACCTTTGAATTCACAAGCAACCATCAAATCTGGATTCCACGGTGGGAAAAACTTGTTTGGTTACAAGAATCCTTGACTGATTTCCTGGTTATGACAAGCATCACTGGAAAATTTGTGAAAGAAAGAATTTAACTCTCACTCTCTCTCTCCCTCTCCCTCTCCAGCCGCCGTTATTCCTAACGGAACGGCCGCATGAAAAGGGGGTGATCAACTGTGTGGCGTATATGCCGTGGGACGAACCGGTGCAGTTTGTGACGGCCGGAAGCGACCATTTGGTCGCTTTGTGGACTCATAAAGAGGATGGGACAATGGATGTGAGATCCTATTTTTTTTCTTTTATCGCGACCTTTATTTATTTGAGATCTTAATTTATTCGATATTTTTATTTATTCGAGACCTTTATTTATTCGAGATCCTTATTTATTCGGTATCTTTATTTATTCGAGGTCTTTGTTTATTTTGGTATCATTTTTTTTGAATAGGATTTGAAATATTTTGTAACATTTGTTGAATTGGAGGATGAACATGGCTCTTGTGGGTTTATATTAACGGTAGGCTTTAAAAACTCTCCTCAGACAGATAGGAAAGCTAAACAGTTTAGGAAAACAAATGATAGTAAAATGACATTTTCAGGCAGGTAATGGACCTTTCATAAAAATGGTAATAACAGCCCAGCAGTAAGCATACCCCTTTCACTTTAGGAAATAAAACTTTTTCGGCAGGTCTAGTAAAAAAAGGGTTTTTTGTAAATGAATTACATAAGACCGTTTCTAACTGTCCCGAACTAAACCTTCCCTGTGTCTTTAGGAAAAACCCATGTTTTTGCATAAGGAAAAGACCTAACACCCTATTAAAATATAAATGGTTTCGGTCGAGGTAAAAATAACAACATGTTGTTGGGCAGGTATTCCCCTTGTCTTTAGTCAAAAGATTGTTTTCGGGCAGACCTAGTTTGTTCTACCGCCGGCCTCCTTAAAAACCTCGTTTTCGGGCAGGTAAAAAAGACAAGTAAAAAAAAAAAAAAAAAGTTTTCTGGCACCTTAGTAAAAAAATATATTTTCAGGCAGGCTTAGTGAAAAAAAGCTCTTTTCGGGCAGGCTTAGTGGAGAAAATTGTTTCCGGGCAGGTTTAGTGAAAAAAAAACTGTTTTCGGGCAGGTGAAAAAACTTCATAAAACTGTCCACACCGCGGCGGCGTCGAGTGCCGCCGGTTTGTTCCACCGGAAGGCGGTGGTTTCCTGCGGTATGGACCGTCGAGTCGCACTATGGGATATGAGGTCCGAGAGGCTCGCCTCGGCCCACATGTTGGACAATAAGGCCAGCGAAGTCCTTCCCAACCCGGCCGACCATAATTTACTTGGGGTCCAGACGACGTGAGTCTTTTTTTCTTTTTTTTCTTACGGTTTTTTCCACTTTTTTTTGGTTGGCTTTTGGGTGGTTTTTTGTTGTTTTTTGGCTGTTTTTTGGCTGGTTTTTGGTTGGTTTTTTGGTTGGTTTTTGGATGTTTTTTTTTTGTTTTCTGGGTTTTTTTTTCCTCCTCACGTGTTGTTAAATGCCTTTTCTTTACCTTTTTCTTTTGCCTACTTTAAACTTTTTCTTTCACCTTTTCTTTCACCTTTTCCTTGTACGTTTTCCTTTCACCTTTTCCTTGTACGTTTTCCTTTCACCTTTTCCTTGTACGTTTTCCTTTCACCTTTTTCTTTTACCTTTTCCTTTCACCTTTTCCTTTCCACCTCTTCCTTTTCACCTTTTTTTTTTTTTTTTTCTTTTCGTTCGCAGGACTCCCGGGCAGCAATTACGACTTTTCGATTTCCGTGCCCCAAAAATTCAAATGCATTCTTTCGGATGGGAGCAAAAAAGCTCCGATTCTCAATCGGCGTTAATCACTTCCTCATGGTCTCCCGATGGGCTCTTTTTGACCGCCGGATCGGCTGATCCCATAATTAATCTTTTCGATATTCGATATAATAGTAAGGTTCCGGCCTCCACGGTCCCGGCCCACACTAAAAGAGTTTTCAAAGCGGTTTGGCACTCGAGTTATCCTCTTGTCGTCTCGATTTCGTCCGATTTGAACATAGGATTGCACCGGATTGACTAACAATAATAGTAATCGTAATAATAAACAATGTTTTGGGAAACTTCTTCAAAAGTGTTTTTGGAAAGTGTTTCTGAAAGTGTTTTTGGAAAGGTTTTTCGATAGTGTTTTTCAAAACGTTTTGGAGCAAAAATTGGTAACATTTTGGGAACATCTCGGCAAACGTTTTTGAACATATCTTTCGACATGTTGGTAACGTTTTCCAAACAATATTTGAACCTTTTTTTAATTTAAGGTTTTGAAGTTCCGGACATAATCTGACGATTCTGAATATGGGAATATGCTCAATAAAATTGCCCTTTTTTGAAGTTTTTTAAATCCGATTTTGAATTGAAATGTGTGCTAAAAAGAAAAAGAGAGGAAAAAGAAAAAACAGATAAACCAAAGGGGGTGTCATAATAAAGGCCTTGTTTTCTTATCGAGGTTTTTTTTTTCCAATAGTAAGGTAGTGGTACTTCAATAGAAAGAGCGAACGCTCGCTTTTTCTTTTTTTTTTCCTTTCTTTTTCCTTTTTTTCTTTTTTACTTTTTTTTGTACGTTTCTGTACTTTTTGGTACTTTTGGTACCTTTTGTACTTTTTAAAAATTAGTGTAGGAACAATTCAGTTGCGAAGGTTGTTGCATAAAAAAACAATTTTGTAACTTCTTTTCAAAGAATAATTTTTACGGTTCGTGAATTTTCTTTATTTATTTTTTAAGCAATTACTTTTGAAATCATTTTTTTTTGGAGTTGTGAAATTTGAAGTTAAAGCTGAAGTTGTCAAATGTCGCGATTGTAAATCTTGTAGTTATGGTGTTGGATTTTTGTATTTTATTTTTGGAATTCTATTTTATTTGGATTTTTCTTTTAATGGGGTTTTGAAAATTGGCTTAGAGTAATGGTGTAAGGCAAAATGACAGTTTAAATTGAATTGTTTTTGGCTTTTCCATGTAATGTTTTTCTCCCATTTATTTAGGGAAATGATCAGCGCAGAGATTATTTTGGTTGCGCGCAGTTACCTACGTTAGCTTGTCAAATATTGTACATTTAAGTACAGATTAGTACAGTTAAGTACCGCTGAGTTTAGATTTGATGGTCAATCCGTTGAATAGCTTTGACTTGAAAACATTGATGAAAGAAAATATCGGAAGGGAATATCGTCTAAGGTAAATATCGACTAAGGAAGACTTCGGCGAAAGAATAATCGGCGAAAAAAAATCCGTGAAGAATAATATTGACGACAAAAAAATCGGAAGGGAAATGCTGATGACGAAACATATCGCGAAGGGAAATATCGACGAAAGAAAATATCGATCGAAGGAAAAATTGATGAATGGAAAATATAGACGAAGAAAATAGCGGCGAAGGAAAACATTGAAGAAAAATGTCGACATAGGAGAATATTGATGAAAGGAAATATCCGCGAAAGACAATATCGGCGGAATAAAATATTGCAAAGGAAATTATCGCGAAAGAAGATATCGACAAAGGGTAATATCGGGAAGGAATATATGGACAAAGGAAAATATCGCCAAAGGAGGAATGTTGAGGAAGGAAAAAGTTGACAAAGGAAAATATCGACGGAGGGAAATATCGTGAAGGAAAACATCGACAACGATAAATATCGTTTAGGAAAATATAGAAGACGAAAAATATCGCAAATGAAAAGTTCGACGACGGAAAATATTTGAGAATTGAAATATCGCAAAGAAATATCCCCAAAGGAAAATAAA
>JBBHKE010001857.1:0-57505 GCA_037447655.1 Zygnema cylindricum | reverse complement strand
CATCACTCCAGGCTTTATATTTTTTGAAGTAAGTTGGTGTTTCAAACTTCGTTTTCAGGAAGTAGACTCTAGAGTATCTGGACCAGTCATCAGTAATTGTCAACATGTACCTCTTCCCTCCAATCATCAGTAATTGTCAACATGTACCTCTTTCCTCCAACTGAAGGTACCCTTGCTCGCCCCCAGATATTTGTGTGGATCAAATCTAGTACCTTTTCTCCCCTATATATGGCGGCTTAGGGAAAGGAAGTCTGTGAGCTTTACCTTGGGCACAGCCACTACAATCATTCATCATTTCATTATCACTGAACTGAATGCCTTCTACTACACGAAGCTTCTTCATTTCCCTCAACCTATCAAAATGCACATGCCCCAACTGCTTATGCAAAATCATAATTTTTGGGACATTAACATAATAAGCATTTTATTACTCAGGTTAAGCCTAAATATTCCTTGGCTACATTTATCTGCAATGAAGTAAACTTCATCCCCATACTTAGCTGTAAAGACCACCTTTCCAGGGAAGGTATCAAACTCTTTTCATCTAACACAGATGTAGAGACAAGAATTTTACTCAATTGAGGAATACAGAGCACATCTGAGAAAGTGAGTATAGAAGTCTTACCCTCCACTAAGACTTTCAAACCAACTGATCCGACTGGATCTGTAATAACCACTCTCCTTTCCCCATACTCTATTTCTACTGTAGGAATTTTCCGTAGCTTAGTGAAGAGGTATTTGTCACGACACATATGCATGGATGCACCTGAGTCGATGATCCATTCTTCCTGTGGAGCTTCCCGAATTGCTCCAAGGGCACACTTTTGTCTTTGAGGGATCTCTTTCTTCTCAAGACTCTCGTCAAGAAGAAGCTCCCTATCCTCCTCAGAGGACGCATCCTCAGTTTCTCGTATCACCTTTGTGACCACAAGTGCCTTTTTCTTCCTTTGGAAAGAACCCCCTCCACGGTTCTCTTGGAGCCTCAGCTCCGACAACTTAATACAATCCGCGATAAAGTGTCCCGACTTTTTGCAAAAATGACTAAGGACCTTTTGGGTCTTTAGTCCTCTAGACTGATCTCTCTCTCCTTTGTGTGGCTTTTTTGGGTCCTGTCTCCATGTGTCCCCTTCAACGGCTAGAGCTTGAATGCTCTTTCCTCCTCTCGTGATCTCAACCGTGTTCTCCTACACAAGTATCATGCGAACTAGTGTATTCCAATTTCTTGAAATATTAGTCATTTCCTGTACTCGTTGTACTATATTCTCATACTCGTTGGGTAACTTCATGATGAGTGTGTTTACTTTCATTTTCATTTTGCTGTCCATCCGGCACTCTCCATCTCCATATACAAACAAGAAAGATAAATACAGTAGTCTAACATCTTTCCCTTTTTGTAATTATATTTTCCCAACTTTTGCTCTGCCAACTGGAGCTCTTGAATTGTACCAGCTCTAAAGATCTCTATCAAACTCACCCACAACTCGGCCTTGTAAACGTGAAGATTGGCAGTTGCCAAATCTTGAGTGAGGTGTCTTAGAATGAAGCTCTTGGCAGCCATGTTGGTGTCTTCCCACATTTGGGTGTCGTTCTTTGCGGTCTTCACGATCCCCGCTTCAGATGTCGTGGAAATAGGAGCAATGGGAGTAAGAGAATTCTCCTTTTTTTTCCCCTTTTCAGACACGCTACTGTCCCCATCATCTGCCTCCTCTGCAATAGCAAATCTCGGTGCAAAAAACCTTACTCCACCGAACCCTGGTGGAGTTCCATGAGGTGGACGTTTCACTTGTCTTCTAACAATACCCCAGTATCTTTTTTCACACAAAGCCCCTGTTATCATGGCTTCCCAAGAGATAAACCCATTTCCATTGAAGATGGGCACCCTAGAGGGTGGGTTGATAACCTCCAGTTATGTGTCCTCCATTAGACTACACAATTCAAGAAGCCTCTAGATATTTTTTAACTAACCCACTTCCAATGGCAACCACTGTTGCCCAAGCAGACAAATAGACAACTTGACTGCACCCCTGTGCAGTTTGGACTCCCCTGAGTCCACAACAAACTAATCACTGAAAACGCCCAACCTGGCGATAAGTTATAGATTGGCAAAGATGTCATTTTATATAAACTCTCAAAGAGAGAGAGGACTACTTACCAAAATTTCGTAAGTCCAAGTTCCCTCTCACAATCCCTATCTACTAACTGTACGAACCAATGACATCACTGTACTGTACTCGAAAGTACTACTGCCGATGTACATTGTGTACGGCCTTTGTACGACAAAGCCATTAAGCAGACACGTGTCCACTTTTCACTCGTCCGTACGTTCCTCGTAATTCCCACGACCAAATGTTATCTCTCCACGTGGCGCCAGGTCATGCCATGCCACAAAACGCCAGAGTGACAATTCCGGGATCTCGGCTATGATGTGCGCTGTTGGATGAAAATCGACATTTATTTATGACTGTCGAAACAAATGTCCGATTCATTTCTTTCGTGCGGTATTATGTTCGCATTATATATAACTGTTTCAATGTCTCTTCATTTGAATTACCGTTAATGTGTTTATTCACCGTAATATAGTTTAAATAGAAATCATACCCTATATACTTCAACGAACTTTTACGACACACAGGTTAGAGCTGACGGCTACGCCTCGCTCTGCTGGTCGAGGGTATGAGTCCTGTCGGACTCAACCTTTTGTAGAGAGTGACATAAGTCACTATTCAGTCTTGCTTATTAGGTAGAGGCAGCCATGGCTGTTTCTCTCTCTCTCTCTTTCAGTGACTATTACAAGTATGGGGGATAGAGAGGAAAGGTGAGAGCAGGTTGCTTGTCCTTTTTCTTTTATTTCTAGACATAGAAAATACCCTAAAAATCTAGTGATTTTCAACAATGTTCACAGAGGCGACCATGCTGTTGATGGATGGAGACATGTAACGGGTTTTTTTCGTTGGAATTTGGTTGGTTTTTAAGCGCAATTTGACGTGCGCAATTTGACTTTTTAACCGAGGAGGCACACTTTTCATGCTACTATGAAGTCCTTTAATAAGCAAAGTTGCCTGCTAAAACTCAGGAAATGACCCCCCAGCAAAAGAGTGTGCATCAATAAGTGCACGAAAGTTGTCACAATACTTGACCATAGTTCCCCCCGAGTATTTGTACCCCCAAATTTTTCCAGCCACCAAGAGCTCCTCTTGGACATTCGCTTTCTCAAAAACAGATTTCAGTGATGTCCAAATCTCCTTCGCCTTTTTCATTTTCAATCCAGACATGACCAAATTTTTTGGAAATGCAAAGAATTATATTGTTCCTTGCCATTGAACTCTTTTTCGCCCAACTTGGATTTGTTTCATCAAGGGAGCCATCGAAGACCCCCAATAAGTCAGCACTTTTAAACAAAAATTAACCATCGCCGCCCAATACGCATACTTTTGGCCATTGAAGATAGGAATTCTTGACGAAAGGCCCATAACATGCTGTTCTACAACCACCATTGCAAGAATGGAACGAACAGTAATAGTGGAAGTAGACATGGAAAACGACAAAAGCTATTAAACACCTACTCAACAGCAAACTTCCAGCTTTCACAAAGTATGACTCAAAAGGCCAATATGCCTCACTTTTGCCACAGTGATACAAATACAAAATAAAATGACAATTCCCAAATTTGCAGCCCAAATGATCTAGTAAACTATAAGATATGATGTTTGGAAGTTTCCCAAAAACTGCCCTTAAATAATAATATTCATAAAAATTGGATACTACAAAATTGGCAGAGTCCTAGGTTATATACTCACAGTGTGTATCTACTAGTCTACACTAATATGTGTTATTGTTATTGCGGTTATTATCCCGACTAACGAGAAAGTACCCTACCTGTACGTTAATGTACCGTTAGTACCTCAAAAATCCTAATTACTATTTTCCAAAAACCTAACTTGTGGAACACTATTTTTTATTACACCAAACTACAAAACAATGTTTATTCACATATTTTCAGATTTTAAACCTTACACAAAACGTTCCACATACTTAGTCAGCGTTAGTCGCTAAAGTCCAGAAGACTGTGGTCGTGTAGTAAGAAGCACCTGAGTGATTCGTCATTTGTGGTCCCGCGTGAATCACGCTTGTGGTCCCTTGTGAATCAAGCTTGTGGTCCTAGGTCAATGCGTCCGTTACAACAAATTTAGTTGACGATGGTACCGTCGAACCGCACCACGTATTTCCGAAATACCCGGTTCACACCCTGTTCGACCGATCTTGTGAATCCAATCGTCAACTGCGTGACGCGTGTGGCTGTTTGTCAGCGCCACTTTGTAAAACTTGCATACGATCTCTTGCCGACGCTTGTGTCCTTGTAAAAGTACAATATACTCTATTTTACTTTTGCTTCTGTAACACTAATTAAGGTAAGTATTACAACAGACTACTTAAAAAATATTATAAGTTATTTTAACCCAATCCACTGAAATAAAGATTTCTAAATTAACGCACTCCCCTAAATCTTTTGACTCAGTTACTCATTAAGTCCAATAGCATCTCTGCAAAATTGTAACTCAGGAGCAGGAAGGGCTTTTGTTAACATGTTAGCCACCATCTTCTCATCCGGTAAATAACACAATTTAACGACTTTTACAAGTATTTTTTCTCTAACAAAGTGAAGTTTAACATCCATGTGTTTGCTCTCAAAGCGATGGCGGGGGCTTAAGGCAATTGCAATGGCTGCCTGGTTGTCACACCAGATAGCTTGACGACCAGTTTGCATATACCCAAGTTCTTCTAAAACGGACTTGACCCATAGGAGCTCCTTGAGGGCGGAAGCTGCTGCCATATATTCTGACTCCATTGTGGATTGAGTTGTAACCTTTTGTAATTTGATGCCATATATTCTGACTCCATTGTGGATTGAGTTGTAACCTTTTGTAATTTGCTACTCCAGCAACAATTTCCATCTCCAATCTTCAAATCAAAGCTGGTCCTAGATTTCTGGCTAGGCATGTCTCCATAGCTAGCATCGCTCCACGAAAGTATTTTCACCTCTCCTCCTCCGAGTACAAGCTTAAGATTTCGAGTACCGGTAAGATATCCCAGCACCCTTTTTGATGCTTCCCTGTCTACCTTTTTAGGATTCTGCAAACTTCTACTCAAGGCCCCATATAGCTGTTGCAATATCAGGTCTTATACAGTTTATAAAATATATAACACTTCTAACTACTTGTCTATATGGCTTTGAAGCCATAAACTCCTCCTCCCCTGACTATAGACTCTCACACACCATAATGTTTGAATCTGAATCTGTTCTTTCCGATTCCTGCTAGAATTCCATCGGAGTTATAGATCCCTTTACATCTTTCATTTCATGTTACCTATTGCTTCTTTCATAGTCAACATAATCAGCCTTTTGTTTATGTCTCTTTCTACCTGTATTCCTAAAATATACTTGGCTTCACCGAGGTCCTTGATCTCGAGCCTAGACCTTAAAGCCGCTTTAATGCGGTTTATTTCATCCATTGACTTACTTATTAATAATAAGTCATCCTCATATACAGCAATGTATAGTATCCCATCCTCCCCTTGTAAGACATATACAAAATGATCTGAGCTAATTCTATTAAATCCTAACCCAATCAAAAACCCATCCAACTTCAAATTCCACTGACGCGGGGCTTGTTTTAGCCCCATACAAAGATTTCATCAATTTACACACTAATTCTTCCTTTCTTTTTTCAACATACATTTTAGGTTGTTTCATAAATATAGTTTCTTCTAACTCTCTATGCTAGAAGGTTGTTTTAACATCCATTTGATGTATTACCATATTCTCGATAGACGCTAGACCTATCGAAATTTTGACAGTGGGAAATCTGACAAATGGAGAGAAGGTTTCCTCAAAGTCAATACCTTTTTTTCGATTATTTCCCCTTGGCCACTAGTTTGGCCTTATACCTTTCGATGGTGTTCTCCAGGTTGAGCTTCACATTGAATACCCATTTGCTGCCGATTGTTTTTTTGCCCGGAGAAAGATCCACCAGCTCCCATGTCTATGCCTCCATAATAGAATTCATTTGATCGTTTGTCGCCTTGATCCATTGATTTCTCTCAGGTGATGAGAAGGCCTTCGGATTGTTAGAGGCTCCATCGTTAGAGGCTCCTTCGTAGCTGCAGAAAAAGCAAAGTGAGAGCTTGCTTGCAGACGGCTGCTAGATCTCTTCCCCCTCGGAAATTCTGAGGTCGAGATCGTCGGCAACCTCTCATTTTTCTGTTTTGTTTGAATCGTAACTTGAGCTGGTACAGAGTGTGTAGTAGTTCCTTCCCCCCGAGGTGAAGCCTGTGGTGAAGCATCATGTGAAGGAACTAGAGGAACTGAAGGAAGAGGTGTCCCACTTGCCGGTGAAAAGTAGACTCGCCGCGTATGGTGAAAAATGACATATTTTTGCTTTTCTTTTTCCGGTTGATCTGGCACTTTAAAAAGGTTAACCGAATCTTGTTCATCTTTAATCAAGATATTCCTAGAAATAATCACTTTTAGTTTCTCAAAAGCAAAAACTCTATATCCTTTTGCATTGTCATCATACCCCATGAAAATCCCAAGTAGGCCTTTTGCCTCCATTTTCCATCTATCCTGTGAAGTATCTAAAATAAAACACTTGGTGCTTAAGATTTTAAAGTGACTAACATCAGCTTTTTCTCCTGTCCAAAGCTCATAAAATGTAGTGCTAACAGATCTAGAAGCAATTCTATTTTTAATATAAACAGCACAGTTTAGTGCTTCAACCCATAATTTGAAATCTAACCCTTTATCTACAAGCATGAACCGAGCACTCTTTGTCACCGTCCTATTTAATCTCTCAAAAACACCATTCTGTTCCAGTGTATACGGAACTGTTAGATTGTGGCTGATAACTTCTTGAAGGAGAAATTCTTCGAATTCCTTTGATGTGTATTCTCCCCCTTTGTCCGATCTCATTGCCAATATTAGAACTCTATGAAGCTTTTCCGCCCACGCTTTGTAGTGTTTGAAGTGAGTAAACACTTCACTGTTATGTTGCATCAAGTAAACTTTGGTGTACCTCGAGTAGTCATTTGTAAATGTGACCATATAGTGGACTTCTCCTACCGACGCCACTTGTGAAGGACCGAGAACATCAGAATGTATTAGATGCAGAACCCTTTCCAATCTCTGGTCTGTTTCAAGTGGAAATGGCAATCTGTGGATCTTGCCAAGTGAACAACCATTACCTGATTTTATAGGATGAGATGTGAGAGAAACTCCATCAACTTTTCCGGAATTCACCATTTTTTTAGACTATCATAATTCATGTGGCCTAATCTCTTATGCCATAACTCATTATCAGATTGGACACTGGAGTAGAGAACCTAATTATCCTTATATTCAGCCATGTCCATCTGGTATGTTTTGCTAGCATCTCTAGGTCCTGTTACTGCTACTTTTCCTTTCTTGCTAACAACCTGTCTAACTTCTTTCAGAATGACTTCAATGCCTTTGATTTCCACTAACGATGTAGAAAAAAGATTATTTTTAAAGTTTGGAACATACAAAACATTGTGAAGAGTTCTCTCTACTAACTTTCCCCCCACATCTACCATCAAAGATAAATCACCCTGAACTGAGGTTTGAACACTCATCCCACAAGCATTGTATATAATTTTTTGAGGCGTTTTTTAATTTGTAAAAGCGCCTTGTTCGAACACTTGTGGGCCGATGCTCCCGTATCGATGATCCTTCCTGCATCCTTGGGACCCTCCATTGCTGCCGCCGTAGCAAATAACTTCGTTTCGTCTTGCTCATTGAAGCCCAGAGACTCATCTCCATCAGCTGCAAAAGCTGAAAAGAGAGCATTTCCACGAGTAGGATTTCCAGAAAAGCCTTTGTGATATTAGCTTTGCTGCCAACCTGACCTTTATAAACCTGTCTCATTAGCCTTTTTCAGCTTAGGACAGTACCTCTATCCATGACCCTTATCAGAACAATAGAAACAAACAGTTGAAGATTGTCTATTTGGCCTCCGATTAAACTGATTTTGATTCTGGTTAAACTGATTCCTATTTTGATTAAACTGAGCTCTTTTGTCAAAGTTTATTGCAAAAGCTTCAACCTTTCCTTCTCCTTCAAGGAGTTTAGTATTAGACTCTTCCTCCAATAAAAGATTATATGCTAATTGAAACAACGAACTAGCTTTATCATGACTCTTTAACTAAGCAGACACACTTTTCATGCTACTAGGAAGTCCTCTAATAAGCAAAGCTGCCTGTTGAAACTCAAGAAATGACCCCCCAGCAGAAGAGTGTGCATCAATAAGTGCACGAAAGTTGTCACAATACTCGACCATAGTTCCCCCCGAGTATTTGTACCCCCAAATTTTTCCAGCCACTATGCGCTCCTCTTAGACATTCGCTTTCTAAAAAACATATTTCAGTGATGTCTAAATCTCCTTCGCCTTCTTCATTTTCAAGCAAAACATGACCAGATTTTTTGAAACACAAAGAATTAGATTGTTCATTGCTAATGAATTCTTTTTCGCCCAACTTGGATCTGTTTCATCCAGCAAAACCCTCATTACTATTTTAAAAAACCTCATTAGTGGAATGTTGTTCTATGACCACAGGTGCAGGTGGAGCTGCAGCAGTAGTAGTAGAAGTAGACATAGCTGAAGCATAAGCTTTTCAAGAAGTCACCACAAAACATTGTATTTCACCACTCTAATACCTCACAATTTACTGAACTTTACCACACTATAGATCGTGACTCACAAGTCCAGTTAACACAAAACTTTGCACGTAAGAACCTCAGTATTCACACTCTTAACTCCTAAAGTTACAACCAAATTGCCCCAGTAAACCATAAGATACAAGACCTGCAAGTTTCCCAAAATATGCCTTTAGGTTTCCCCTATCCCAAAACTTGATGATTACAATTTTCCTAAGTCCTTAACTTATACTCTTAGAGTATGTCTACTGCAAGCAAACAAATCAGCAAACAACACCTGGCAGTGTAGTACTGTACTATAATGTGACAAGGTACCGAAATTGTACGTCAGTGTACCAAGGGTACTTCCAAAAACCTAATTGCAAGTAGCATATAATTAAATAGTGAAACACTATTTCCTAATCCACTAAGCTACAAAATCATGTTTTATCAGGTATTCACAAATTTAAGTCGTACACCAAATGTTTCTTGCTTTTTCAGCAACTGTAGATGTGTTAAGCCCGCTGTGGTATATTTTGTACGAATATATGGGGTACTTATAAAGCACCACGTCATCCGTGGTCCCAACTCAATTTCCAGTCGTCAGTCTGGTCGTAATCAACGCGTGGTATTTTACTAACACATTTGTATTCCTAGATGTCCGGTTTATTTTCCGTCCGCCCGATTTCCCGAATTCACTCGTCTGATAGATGCCATGTGTCAAGTCCATTCCGCTATCCCTGCATAGTCTGAATCGTTGACGCGTGTCTATGTGACCGTACAAATACTCTTAGAGTAACTTCTTTACTATCACACTATTTGAGGTAAGTATTACACCACCCTTAATCCAAAAATATTCTAAGTTACAAATCTCCCCTCACAGCTCTTTCTACTGAGGGCAAAGCTTTTAAAATAACACTCCCCTAAAGCTTTAGACTCAGTAAGTCACTTAATCCAATAGCCTGTCTACAAAACTCTAATTTAGATGCAGGTAGAGCTTTAGTTAGCATGTCTGCAACCATATCTTCATCCAGCAAATAACATAATTTAATGACCTTTGCAAGCACCTTTTCACGGTCAAAATGCAGTCTAACATCCATGTGTTTACTCTTAAAGTGGTGGCTGGGGTTGGAGGCAATGGCGATTGCTGCCTGGTTGTCACACTTGATGACTTGAGGACCAGATTGCATGTGTCCCAATTTTTGCAAAAAATGCCTTTACCCACAGGAGTTCTTTGAGGGCATAACTTGCTGCCATATATTCAGACTCCATGGTTGATTGGGCAGTAACTTTCTGAAGTTTGCTGCTCCAGCAACAAGTTCCGTTTCCAATCTGCAAGACAAAACCAGTGGTTGATTTCCTGCTGGTCATGTCGCCATAACTCGCATCACTCCAGGTCTTCAGTTTGACTACTCCTTGTCCGAGGACAAGTTTAAGATTCCGAGTTCCTGCCAAATATCTCACGACTCTTTTTGTAGCTTCCCAGTCTGCCATTTCCGGATTCTGCAGACTCTTACTGAATGCTCCAACAACTGTTGCCACATCCGGCCTAGTACAGTTCATAAAATAGACAAGACTCCCAACTACCCGCCTATATGGTTTTGAGGCCATGAAATCCTCCTCACCTGACTCTAGCATCTCATCACCTAGAATGCCTGACTCAGAGTCAACTCCCTCTAACTTATGTCTGTATTCCATAGGAGTGACACATCCTTTAGCCTCTTTCATATCAAACTTTTCAAGCATTGAAATTATAACCTTCTTTTTGAGTTAACATGATTTGCCTCTTATTTCTATTGCTCTGTACTTGTATTCCTAAAATGTATTTGGCCTCACCAAGGTCTTTCATCTAGAACCTTGATTTCAGGGCACTCTTGATCCTATTTATTTTATCCATGGATTTGCTGATAAGCACCAAATCATCTACATAAACAACAATATACATTATTCTATCCTCCCCTTGTAGAACATAAATAGAATGGTATGAACTGATTCTTTTGAAGCCTAGTTTAGTGAAGAACTCATCTAACTTAAAGTTCCAGTGTCTGGGGGGGTGTTTCAGCCCATACAAGGATTTCATCAATTTACACACTAGGTTTTCTTTTCCTTTTTCTACATTCATTTTTGGTTGCAGCATACAAATAGCTTCTTCCAGCTCTCCATGAAGGAAAGTTGTCTTAACATCCATCTGATGGACTTTGATGTTTTTAATAGCAGCTAAACTAAGTAAGATTCTGACAGTTGGGAACCTTACCACTAGAGAGAAAGTCTCATCAAAATCAATTCCTTCTTTATGATTGTTTCCTTTGGCCACAAGTCTGGCATTGTATCATTCAATCGTGCCATCTTGGTTTAATTTCACTTTAAAAACCCATTAACTTCTGATGGCTTTCCCGTTCGGAGGTAAATCAACCAGCTCCCACGTTTGAGTTTCCATTTTAGATATCATTTTATCGTTTGCCGCTTCAATCCACTGAGTTTTTTCTGGTGAAAAGAAAGCCTCCCGGATGGTCTAAGGTTCTCTTGGGTTAACAAAGTACGCAAAGTGGGAATTTGATTGGAGGCGACTGCTGGTTCTCCTTCCCCTCGGAAATTTTGAGGCAGAGACTGATGGATGTCTTGCGTTTCTTTGTTGTCTTGCAGTTGGTTATGACTGATCTTGTAGCTGTTCTCTTTAATCCATTTGTTGTGGAAGAGGAACTTGAGTTCCTGAAATCATTGGATCTGCAAGAGATTGCTGAACATGTGGAAAGAACAGTGTTTTCTGTGTGTCAAAGATAACATATTCTTGAGATTTTTCTGCAACCTGATTTTCTCTCATATAAAACATATCTGCTGATTTTGCCTCATCTTTTACAATAATGTTCCTAGATACTATTTTTTTGTGCTTTTCTAAAACATAAACTCTATAGCCCTGGTAGACCTTTTGGTTCCATTTTCCAAGTAGTTGGGGATGTGTTTAGAATAAAGCATTTACTGCCAAATACTGTGTTTAGAATGAAGCATTCATTGCCAAATACTTTGAAATGACTAACGTCTAGTTTTCTACCTGTCCCTAGTTCAAAAGGTGTAGTAGTGACTGAACGAGATATAATCCTATTTTTGATATAAACTGCACAATTTGCGGCCTCATCCAAGAATTTCAAATCTATATTCTTCTCAGCCAGCATAGATCTAGCACATTTTGTAATTGTCTTGTTTAATCTCTCAGAAACACTATTTTGATAAGGAGTGTAAGGAACTGTTAGCTGATGACTAATCCCTTCATCCAACAAAAAGTTTTCAAATTTTTTTGACATAAACTCTCCTCCATTTTCGATCTGAGTTCCAGAATCAGAACTCCATGCAGTTTCTCCACCCAAGCCTAATAATGTTTGAAGTGGCCGAACACTTCACTCTTTTCTTTCATGAACTAGACTTTTGTGAACCAAGAAAAATCATCTGTAAAAGCAACCATGAACTGAACCCTCCCAGCAGAAGGCACCTGCGCTGGTCCCAGAACATCCGAATGAATAAGTTGTAAAACTTTTGTAGATCTGTGATCTGATATCCGGGGAAAAGGCATTTTATGAATCTTACCTAAAGAGCAGGCATCACATGTTTTTACTGGCTGATTCGTTAGTGAAACACCTTCTATTTTACCAACTTTTACCATTTTTGTTAAGCTATCATAGTTAACATGGCCTAATCTTTTATGCCATAATTCATTCTCAAATTGTACACCAGAATAGAGAACGTCATTTTTTTTAGAATCAGCCATATCCATACGATACATTTTGCTTGCATTTCTTGTTCCTGTGACTGTTATCTTGCCTGGCTTGCTCACAACCTGCCTACTTCCTATAAGGGAGACCTCAAAACCTTTACTCTTAACCAAAGATGTAGAAAAAAGGTTCTTTTTGAAATCAAGAACAAATAAAACATTATGAAGTCTTCTTTCTACTGGTCTCCCTCATACATCTACCAGCAATGAGACATCACCTTGTGTAGATGTTTGCACACTCATTCCACAAGCATAGTAAATATTTATCGCAGGTGTAGACTTCAGATTGGTGAAAAGTGACTTGTTCCAGCACATATGTGCTGATGCTCCGGTGTCCGTTATCCACCCAGCGTCCTTCGAGCCTTCTATTAATGCCGCCATTGCAAATAACTCCGAATCATCCTGCACAATGAAACTCAATGACGCATCTTCCTTAGTAACAGATGATGAAAATAAGGAGTTGTTCTGTAACTGTTTACAAGAAAAGCTTTGGTTAAATTGACTCTGCTGCCATCCTGGCCTATATAATCCTATCTCATTTGCCTTCTTGAGTTTAGGACAGTACCCATAACCATGACCTCTTTCTGAGCAGTAAAAACAAGCAGTAAAAGATTGTTTATTTTGACCTTGATTAAACTGTTTAAACTGACACTGATTCTGATTAAACTGATTCCTTTGTGGATTAAACTG
Source organism: Zygnema cylindricum (assembly GCA_037447655.1). NCBI lineage: Eukaryota > Viridiplantae > Streptophyta > Zygnematophyceae > Zygnematales > Zygnemataceae > Zygnema > Zygnema cylindricum. The sequence goes on along the minus strand of JBBHKE010001857.1, from coordinate 44,345 downwards.
TTTCCTTCCCTGATTAAATTGTCTCCTCCTGTCAAAGTCTGTGTTGAATGCTTCTACATTCTTTTCTCCACTAAGCATCTTTGACGTTGACTTTTCTTCTAGTATAATATTAATAGCTAACTGAAGAGTCCAGCTAGACTTGTCATGCTTTTTCAATTCAACAGATGCATCATTCATGGTACTTGGAAGACCCCGAATTATCAGTGCTGTTTGTTAGAATTCGGAAAAAGAACCTCCAGCACAAGCATGAGCATCAATGAGAGCTCTGAAATTGTCGGTATACTCGGCCTTTGTTCCCCCGGAGTATTTGTTGTCCCATATCTTTCTTGCCAGCAGGAGTTCCTCCTGATCATTTGCTTTCTCATAAGAGATTTTGAGAGACTGCCATATGTCGATCGCCTTTTTCATTTTGATCCTCGACATGACCATGTTCTTCGAAAGGCAAAGTTTCAGAGTATTTCGAGCCTGTGAATTCTTCTTCGCCCATGTTAGATGAGCCTCATCAAGTGATCCATCCAGAATATCCAGCAGACCCGCATTTTCAAAATGTGACTCAACCATATCTACCTAGTAAGCATATTTCAGACCATTAATAATAGGAATTCTTGAAGACAGGCCCATAACTTGTTGTTCTATGACCACGGATGCAGGTGGAGATACAGTAGTAGTAGTAGAAGTAGACATAGCTTAAGCATAAGCTTTTCAAGAAGTCACCACAAAACATTGTATTTCACCACTCTAATACCTCACAGTTTACTGAACTTTACCATGTTATAGATCGTGACTCACAAGTCCAATTAACACGTAACTCAACACATAAGAACCTCAGCATACACACTGTTAAATCCCAAAGTTACAGCCAAATTGACCCAGTAAACCATAAGATACAAGACCTGCAAGTTTCCTAAAAAACTGCCTTTAGGTTTCCTTTATCCCAAAACTGGATGATTACAATTTTCCTAAGTCCTAAACTTATACTCTTAGAGTATGTCTACTGGAAGCAAGCAAATCAGCAAATAACACCTGGCAGTGTAGTAGTATACTATAATGTGACAAGGTACCGAAACTGTACGTCACTCCATCAAGGGTACTTCCAAAAACCAAATTGCAACTAGCCTAAAACTAAATAGTGAAACACTATTTCCTAATCCACTAAGCTACAAAATCCTGTTCAATCAAGTTTTCACAATTTCAAGTCATACACCAAATGTTGCTTGCTTAGTCAACAAGTGTAGATGTGTCCAGCCCGTTGTGGCATGTTTTGTATGAATATCTAGGTGCTTACGAAGCACCACGTCATCCGTGGTCCCCACTCAATTTCCAGCCGTCAATCTGGTCGTAATCAACGTCTGGTATTTTACTTACACATTTGTATTCCCATATGTCCGATTCATTTTCCGTTCGCCCGATTTCCCGAATTCACTCGTCTGATAGATGCCATGTGTCAGGTCCATTCCGCTCTCCCTGCATAGTTTGAAGCGTTGACGCGTGTCTATGTGACCGTACAAATACTCTTAGAGTAACTTCTTTACTATCACACTAAATCTCCCCTCACAGCTCTATCTACTGAGGACAAAGCTTTTAAAACAACATGGAACACTATTTTTTATTACATTAAACTACAAAACAATGTTTATTCAGATATTGAACCGTACACAAAACGTTCTAGATGTATAGTCAGCAGTAGTCGCTAAAGTCTAGCCGACTGTGGTCGTGTAGTACGAAGCACTTGAGTGCTTCGTCACTTTTGGTCCCACATGAATCACGCTTATGGTCCCTTGTGAATTAGGCTTGTGGTCTCAAGTGAATCGTGTTCGTTAGAACAAATTCAATTGACGATGGTACCGTCGAAATGTACCATATATTTCCGAAATACCTAGTTCAGATCACGTTCGTCCGATCTTGTGAATCCAATAGTCAACTACGTGACGCGTGTGGCTGATTGTCGGCGCCACTCCCTAAAACTTGCATACGATCTCTTGCCGACGCATGTGTCCCTGTAAAAGTACAATATACTCTTTTGTACTTTTGCTACTGTAACACTTATTAAAGTAAGTATTATAGCAAATTACTTAGAAAATATTCTAAGTTATTTTAACCCTATCTACTGAAATAAAGGTTTTTAAATTACAACAACTTAGAGGTTGACTAATATTACAAACATAGGTATATTCATATTTTATTTTGTAAATACAACACAAGTACTTTGACTACTTTATTTTAGTGTTTCTTGATTACTTTGTTTTTTTTTATATGTCCAACATTACAAACATTGGTTTATTTTTCTTTTAATGAAATACAATTCAAATACTTTGAATACTTTTTTTTGGTGATACTTTGTTTACTTTGTTTTTTTTATGATGTTACTTGCAAGTAAGCAAGCATTAATATTATTTTTGTTTATATGGAAAAACATGACAAATAATTTGTTTCTTATAGCCTAAAAATTTTTAGTGACTAAAAAAAAATAATCTAAAACCCAAAATTGGGTATTAAACAAACCCTTATAAACCTTTAATCACGTAATGATAATGTTCTAATCAAGCCCTTAAAACCCCTTCACATGTATCTTTGAGAAAAATAATATATACTTATATATAAAAATAATAATATATATATATATATATATATATATATATATATATATATATATATATATATATATATATATATATATATATATATATATATATATATATATATATAAATATATATATATATAAATCTCACCGACCAATCAAAGGACAGGATTCACTATTCCATCACTGCTCTGAAAAGGCAGCCACCGCCTCCCACTTCCTCCCTCTATCTACTTACCTCTCCCCTCTTTACCTCTTCCCTCTTTACGTCTCCCCTCTTTCCATCTCCCTCTTCTCTCCCTCTCTCCTCTTCTCTCTCCCTCTCCTCCCTCCCTCTCTCACCCACTACCTCTCTCTCTCTCCCTCTCCCCCACTTGTCCCTCACCTACCGAACTAGGAACTTGAACTTCCTTGCTCTCCTTCCCCAAATTGGGCACTGTTGAAAAATGGTATTTTATATTCTATATTCTTAGTAAGCCATGAGCATCCTACTGTTCTCATACTTGTCGTGCATGAGAGACTAGAAAGAGCGAACATGCATCCCAACCAGCAAAGTCATGCTCCAAACATATATACAAACGAAAATGAATGAGATGGGCAAAATGTATATACAACATGCAAAATAATAAAGGTGAAGATGGCGAAAGAATAAAAAGGGAAGAATACTCCCTTAGCAAGAAGTGAATCCTATAATAGTGGTAAGTATAGTGGTAAGTATCCCCGCCTGTCACGCGGGAGACTCGGGTTCAATTCCCGGCCGAAGAGCCATACTCAGCCACAAGGTAGCCACTAGGCTCTTGGGGTCTTCAACGTATTCTTTACAAGAGTTATCTCGTATGAAAGCAACGAAGCAAAATAAATAATTCCAACCAAAAACAAGGAAAACTCAAAATTCAGCCAAAATTCACCCTTCCATTCCCAACCGAAAATACAAACAACACAAAACAAACACCAAACCGTCTAGCTGTCCGTGGGAAAGGCAGCCGGATCCGGATGCTTCTCCACACGAACTCCAATCCACCACTTCCCAAAAATGACACAAGTTGGAGGGAAACCTTCCGGACTTGGCTTTGAGCCGCGTGGATTAAAAGCGTGGGCAGAATTACAAAGGAGAATGTGCGTAAGCTATCTAGCCTCTACAGCTAGCTAGCAAAAGAAAGGAAGAAACTTGAGCAATCGGTGAGAGAGAGAGCAAGAGAAAGCTCCGCCGCCAAAAGAAAATTCTTGTCCAAAAGCTAGAAATTCTAAGTCTGAAAATAGACTAAGTATTAGCTACGCTACGCTTACGCAAACCCTAACCTAAGTCTAGGCTAGTTCACATGAAAGAACTACTTAGAATGTTGGCCAATAGGCGGCCAACATTGTCTGCCGCACGTTCCGCATAATCCACTGTCCGAGGGTAAAAACCCTCCCTAACTACGTGTATGCGCGAACCTACATGGGTTCGCGACTTAAATAAACATATGTATCGGCGCGTCGCCCGGAAATCGCGATACGCCTCCAAACGATACTTCACGTCGATACTCCCCAAATCGCGTGCGTATGCACGAAACGAAACATATTGCACGAAATATATGATATCGCACGAAATACTTGAAAAATGTGTACCTGCGCACGAAACGACATGGTACCACGCGCGAAATTAGTATGTGTTCTATTAGACGTGTACGCGAATCGCGTACACATCAAACATAAATAAATCGCGGTCGTACGTGCGACCAAAAATCATACACGCACGCCAAAAATCATACACGCACGCCAAAATATCGTGCGTGCGAGAATGATATCGTGCGCGCGTGAATGAAATCACGCGCACGCCGAATATCGCGAACGCGTGCACGATATCGTGCGCGTGGACACAATATCGCGTGTGCGTGCACCGTATCGTGCACGCATGCAGAATATCGCGCGCGCGAGCACAATATTGTGCGTGCGTGCGCGATATCGTGTACGCATGCAAAATATTGTGTGCGCATGCGTCCGATACCATGCGGCATGACATACTTGTCGTATTCACTAAGAAGTGGCAGGCTGCCATGGCTGCCTCAGACAGATAGGAACACAAGCAGAAGATAAGACTCCTGCAAAAGATAGGTTGTCAAGGACAAGATTTGATCCTGTGACCTCTTGAGGACAACCGTACGGAGTAGCTGTCCGCCATATCCGGTAGTTCTTGATGAAACGATAACAGCATTGTATTAAACAAATATTTAAATATTGACACGGCGACATATTCCACTTAGCGACTTACTGAACGAAATGAAACATGGAAACGTGTGGTAGTGCAAGAAATAGAGTACCGCACCAAATGAACGAAACAACGTTTGATTTCAACGGACAAAATTAAATGTCATTTTGCGATCGACAATTTGCGAAAAAAAATAGAATTTCAACGGTCAACACGGAATGATGACCGGTGAATTTCAACGGTCAATCAACGCTCCGTCAAATCGAACGGCTGACATTAATCGTCGGAATACGAACGGGGGACACGCGTGAGTGTGAGTATGCCAGAATGCTTTTCTGGTAGTACTTTGCCAAAGTGGAAGGGATATGACACATGGCTTCATCCTAGAGGATGCCCGAGAAAAAAAGGACGGAATGACGACGACTTATATGCCACGTGGCAGATCGAGAGTGGTGCCGAATAATTTCGTACATAAAGTACCTCGACTACCATACTTTGTATATACATTATTTAGTGTATGATGGTTTTTGATTGGTCTAAAAGAGATATGAGTAGGTTTTTACGACTTAGACAATTTTTAGAAAGCCCTCTCTCCCTGAGGCCATCTGTATTAATTTGATGTCTTTGAACAACCATAACTTAATGTTCAGGTGAGCAAATTTAGTGTTTTTTCTGTTGCTGACTCATAAAGTCCAGGCTACACAAGGGGGGTAGTCGGTCAGAGTTTTTGCGTGCCAGGGTGGCACTTATTCATTGCCAAAATCAAAAGTGCAAATATTATCCTAGAGGCTTTATATAAGCTCAACATTTTGTGTACCAATGGAGGTCACATAATTACACAAACTGCCACATACACGCCAGCTGGCACACCACCATTCGTGAAAGCCTCTATCAACACGCCACCAGTCCCGTACGCCTCACTCTCATCCTTCCTCTCCTCTTTTCCCTCCTCTAATCTCCCCTATCTCTTTTCGTCCTTCGACAGCAATGGACTCTTGATGAACATCACATCCTCTAGGTTCAGAAACCACGCTATGGAAGAAAAAAAAAAAGAGATATTTCCACTCTGTCGCCCAAATCGGCCAAACCTGGCAAGACAGCTACCAGGAATCTGTGAGCCGCGGACTCCCCCAAACTATTAAAATGAGGGGTATTTTATAGTCTTTGTTGTGACCTTATTGCAACCCTCATACTTGTCGTAGTCACAGAGGACTTGCAGGCACCCATTGCTGCCTTTTGCGGCTAGGGAGACAGGCAGATCACTAGTATAATTTTCTGCAAAATATAGACGGTCACTTGTGGGACTGCATCTAGTGACATTCGGATGACTGCCGTACAGATTAGCCATCCGCCTTATCCGATAGGTCTTGTGGAAGCGATACAGATATATGGTACGATATTTATTCAAAGATAAACGGCGCAGACTATTCCATTTAACTTATTACGTTACAACTTGAACATGGAAATATACCGGTCTACACGAAATCGGGATAGTTTGAAACATACGAATCGACATTTAATTTCGATGGACATGATCAAATGTTCGGATCTGATCTAACGGCTGACAGTGGAGCCGGAATGTCGGAATAGCAGTTTGGCGTTTTGCGGACCAAATGTCGGCGGATGACAAGTGGCAACATATGGTAGCAACTACGGCTTCGAAACTAGCACACGTCAACGGAACTACCATGCCGTGCTATGGCCGTAGAAGAAGTACAACGATACTTGTACATTTTGTACTTTACAGTCTTGTTATTAGTCGAGCACCTTAGAAATAGGTTTAGAGAGGTCGCTTAGGACTTAGAATATTTCTGGTTTTTCAGCCTCTCTCCCATAGTGCACTTGTATTTATGGACCAACTTTGGTCAGCCATAACTTAATGCTCAGGGGAGCGATTTCAGTGATTCTTTTTGCAGCGATGTCAAAGGAGTCCAGGCTACATAAAAATGTAGTCTGCTAGAATTTTTGCGTCACAAGGTGGGACTTATTCATTCTCAAAGTCAAAAGTGTATGTACTATCTTAGAGGCTTCACATAAGCTGGGTATTCTGTGTACCAATGGAGGTCATAGAATTACATGATATGGGCCCACCCTCTAGGGTGCCCATTTTTAATGGAGCAGGGTTCATTTATTGGGAAACCATGATGAGGGGTGTATTGTTTGAAAAAAGGCTATGGGGCATTTTGAGTGGCTGTGTGCGTTGACCATCTGCAAAATTGGGAGTTCCACCAGGGTTTGGAGGATCTCGATTCACATGAAGATTTGCAGGGGTAGAGGAGGTAGAGGATGTTGGAGAAAGCATCGTGTTGGACACAAGAGAGGAGAAGGGGAAGGAGAAACTCTCGTCGATGGCTAGTGGATCGGCTCTAGTAACAGATGCTCTCAAAACTGAGGCAAATGATGCCGAAATCTAAGATTTCAACAATACTGTGGCGATTCAATTCATTCTCGGGCGTCTCACTCAAGGAGTGGCTACACCTCATCTTCATGTGGATAGGGTAGACGAGTTGTGAGAAGCTCTTGTCAACATTTACAAGAGTGGTACGATTCATCACCAGAAGCTAACAGATTAGAAGGTACAAGCATATGTGTACAAAAGGGGAAAGATGTTAGATTTCTGTAATGACTTGGCTTGGTTATTCATGGAGTTGGAGAGCATAGAGAAAAAGGAGACCGGGAAAGAGAAAGTGAACATTTGTTAATGAAACTCCTAGATGATTATGAGAACATTGTTAACAAGGTTCAGGATTTGTCAGATCATCTTTCGATCTAAAACTCCGTTGTGGGGATGATTTTGGTTCGAGAAAGCATAATTGAAATTCGTAGGGGAGGAAAGAGTGTACAAGCATTCGTTGTTGGTACTAACTTGGGGGGTAAGGATTCCAAAAAACCTTATGGAATCTTTCGTGGAGGAGGAAGAGGAAATCTTGACGGTTTTGGACCAAGGGCTCCGAAGAGACTCTGCCATTTTTGTAAGAAGTCAACACACTACATGGCAGAGTGCACTAAGTTGACGGAGTTGAGATTGAAGGAGGAACAGATTGGAAAACCAGTCGCAAGGAAAAAGAAGGCATTTGTGGCGACACAAGTCGTGATGGAGGATTTCGATGATGACAATGGAGAACTTCTCCTCAACGAGGAGTTGGAGGTGAAAGGTGAAACTCTGAGACCTCCATGAGTCCTCAGAATAGACAGCTTCCAAGAAGCCTCTAGGATAATCCTGACCCCTTTGTGTTCCAGCAAAAATAACTGCCACCCTGGCAGACAAAAACCCTGACCACCTCCACCCTTGTAAAGGCAAGACTCCCCTGAGTCGGTTGCAAAAAGAATCTCTGAATTTGCTCCCCTGAGCAGTAAGTTATGGAGGGTCAAAGTTGACCTTTTGTACAAAAGCTCTCTGGGAGAGAGGGTCCTATCTTCTAATTTTTCTAAGTCCTATCTCTCTCACAGACTCTATCTACTGATGTACGGAACCAATCAGAATTGAGTTCCGTACGCAAAAGTACAGTTGCCGGTGTACTTTATGTACGGACATTGTACGACATGGCCAAAATGTCGACACATGTCAAATCCGGATTCGGTGCCATAATCTCCGGAGATTCCACAATCCAACGGAATTTCGCCACGCGTCATCCGATGTGGCGATGGCCACAAACCGCCGAAATCTTCCTCCGCGATCTCGGCGCTAATCCCGGCCGTCCGATTAAATTCGGATTTAATCGTAGCCGTAATAAATACATGCGCGGTACTGATAAATGTCCGTACCGTAAGTCGTACATTATATATTACTGGATCTATGTATCCCGTAATTCATTTCAGTTAAATGGTTTATCGCACGTATACATATTTAAATAAATATCAAACTATATACTACGTAACATTACCGCTAGACTTAACGGCTAAGGCTACCAGCTATTTCCTGTCTGCCGGCCGGCAGGTACAAGGATCAAATCCTGCCGCCGGCACATACCTTTTAAATAAATAAATAAACCCTAATATAAAATTCCCGTAAACCTCAGGATAGCCAAGGTAGCCATGGCTCTAGCTTCCTCTCTGATTTCTCAGTGACTGCGACAAGTTTGAGAGTTGGAGAGAGAAGTTAGAGATAGACTGCCTCGACTTCTATATTTCTTCTCAGACCTAGAAAATACTAATAAAAACATTAGTTTCTACAAAAGGTGAGCCGGAGATTCCAATGAGACAAAAATTTGCTTTGGTGGAGTGAAAGAAGCTCCTATAGAAGGATGGGTCATTGATTTAGGTGCCTCTTTGCATATGTGTAGAGAAAACCATTGTTTACCAAAATGAGAAAGATCCTTACTATAGAGATAGAGTATGGGGATGGGAGATTATTGACCACTAATTCTGTGGGATCAGTTGATCTGAGAGTCTTACTTGATAGAAAGACATCTCTAGTCACTTTCTCTGATGTTCTTCTTATTCCAAAGTTGAACAAGAGTCTTATCTCTACATCGCTCTTAGATGATAATGGTTTTGAGACTATTACTAAGAAGGAGTCTTTGTTGCTAGTTATGAGAATGAAGTGTACTTCATAGCTGAAAAGGGTAGCCAATGAATGTTTATGCTGAATTTGAGCAATGGAAAGACGGAAGTTTACTATGCTAGTGTAAGTGATTTAATGATGTGGCATAAAAGATTGGGACATGTGCATCTAGATACATTGAAGGAAATGAAGAAGATGATGTAGTTGAGGGAATATATTTTGGAGATAATGAGACCTTCAATGATTCTAGTGGGTGTGCTCAAGGAAAGGCCCACAGATTACCTTTTCCAAAAGCCGCAACATATAAGGGGGAAAAGGTCTTGGGTTTAGTTCATACTGACATACAGGTGTTGTTTTTAGAAAGCTTTAGTCCTCTCTATGCCTCAACTGTGAGAGAGAGCTGTTCAGGACTTAAGCTATTTTTGGTTGAGTTCGGTTCATTACTTACCAAAATTAGGGTGACAGTGAAGTTGGGAGTTCACGGTTCATTCACACTTGGGACACGCATCGTCACTTGGGAGAATGCGTGAGTATGTCCTCCGTGGACGTACGGAAATTCGACAGGACCACGGGACTTTGTGAAGTCAGTTCTATGGTGCCAAATCCTCTAATCGGACCGTTGACAGCCGCCGCCAACAAATAGTGACTAGGCGTGACTAGATCATTATCACTTTACCTTGTCTGAACTTCGGTGTAAATATTTGTGATAGAATGTTAGATGTACGGCTGGAATGCCTCCGTACAGCTTAGTGTAGTTTCGGTGTATAGAAGTAGGACTTAGTGAATTTGATTTTTTAGGAACAAATGATATGAAAACTGTACACTCAGTTTTATGTAATTTAATTTCTACATATCTCACAGATTTGTTAACGGAATTGATTGAAATTTTGTGTGTGTGTTCCGTTGTATGTTATCTACATTGTGGCAAATTTTCAGGACAACTGGAGCGTTTTTCTGAAATTTATAGTCTGTCAAAGTTGCTGTTCAGCCATCGGTATTTGTGGAAGCTTCCTCTATTGATTTGTTCTACGATGACTACTGCTGCATCTTCTTCATCTTCAGTGCCAGCAATTGTCCCAAAACAACAATAGGGACCGTCCAAAGTGCCATCAGTTGGAGGGAAAAATTATATGCTCACTATCAGTGATGATTGATCTAGAAACTTTAGAGTCTATTTTTTGAAAAACAAATCTGAGGCTTCGGCTTATTTTAAGGAGTTTAAAGCATGGAGTGAAAAGCTTCATGAGACACCTATAAAGAGAGTGAGGATTGATAATGGGGGGTTATTCACTTTTAATGAGTTTGAGGATTACTTGAAAGAGGAAGGGGTTCAACAGACTGTCCAAAAAACCTAAAACAAAACAGTGTAGCGGAGAGACTAAATCGGACATTAAGTGATAGTGCCCGTAGTATGTTGACAGATAAAAAGATAAGGAAAAGCTTTTGGGCAGAGGCTATGAATTGTGCTAACTATCTCAAAAATAGAGTCCTTACCACGGTTGTAAAAGGCCAAACACCTTATGAAAGATGGACCGGAGAAAACCTAATATTTCACACTTAAAGGTGTTTGGAAGTCAAGTGTTTAGTCTAAACGCAAAAAAATATGATTGGAAGTTACATGCTAGAGGAAAGCGGGGATACTTACTTGGTTATGATGAAAACGTAAAGGGTTATAGAGTTTATGATCTCGAAAAGAAGACATAATTCTAGTAAAACACTAGGTAGTTATGGTTGAAGGAAAGTCGATAGATCCCTTTAAGTATACTAAACCGGTCAGAATAAAAATTCAATCCGAACATGAGTTAGATTCAAATTCTTCTAACCGCACTCCGGTTCAGCCTGACCATGCGGAGGACGAGGAAAAACTGATCAAGAGTGACTCTCTCTTGAAGTCACAACTTCTAGTTCAAACCGAGGAAGAAAACAAGGAGAGACCGGAAATGGACAATGAACTTCCGAAGATGGACTCCACGGATAGGGGAGAGGATGAAGTTGTTTGGGGAAATCCGAGATTACCCTCCATCCCAGCATCTGATTTTGAAGTACAAAGGAGAATCAGCAAGAGCCTTCAAGAGAGACAAGTGAACAACAAGGTAACTAAGCCGTCACACTTGAGCAAACCCCAGACTTACTTGGAAGCAATTAATAGTCAAGAACGTAGTAGATGGGTGACAGCTATTAATGATGAGATAGCTTCCATTATGGAAGCAAACACATAGGAGTTGGTGGATTGTCCTCCGGACAGAAAGCCAATATGATGTAAGTGGGTATTTAAGTTGAAACTTAATCCGGATAACACTATCGAGCGATACTAGGCCAGATTAGTGGCAAAGGGGTTTGCACAGAAAGAGGGAATCGATTATGAGGAGACCTTTGCTGTTGACAAGCAATAACAATTATGTTGACGATTTGCTTGTGTTGTGTAAATCAATAGAGAAAACTAATAGATTGAAAAAGGATCTAAAGTGTAGATTTGAAATAAAAGACTTGGGGGAAGCAAAATATATTTTGGGATTTCAAATGGAGAGAGATAGAGGGAAGAAAACAATTAGACAAACTCAAAAGGAAGTTGGAGAGGGATAGAGAAAAGAAGATAATTAGACTAACTCAAAAGGAAGCAATTGGGAATATGCTGGAAAAATTTCAAATGGATAAAGCAAATAGTTGTACGACTCCAATGGACTTAAAGAAGGGAAGTGAGGGGAGCTCAGAAGAGGGAATCTTGATCTTAGATAATGAGTTAGGACCTGAGGAAAGAAAGTTCATGCAAACTATTCCGTACAGACAGGTTGTCGGTAGTTTGATCTATTTTATGAATTGTACTCGTCCTGATATAGCAGCAGCTGTGGGAGTATTAAGTAGGAGTATGAATGATCCTAGAAAGAAAGATTGGGAAGCGGCCAAAAGGGTCATGCGGTACTTGATAGGAACAAACGATTTGTGGCTGCATTGGGGAGGGGATAATACTAAAATCACTAATTGGAGTGATGCCAGTTATGGGGATGCTCAGATGAGAAGGTGTACTTCTAGGTATTTGTTGTATGTTGGGAATGGGGCTGGCTGTTGGAGCAGCAAGCAACAAAAGGTGGTTGCTCGGTCCACCATGGAGGCTGAGTATATGGCCTCTTGTTCGGCTGTGAAAGAATTGATATGGGTGAAATTTTTGCTTTACAAATGGGGATATATGAAAAATGGAGTGCAAAAGATATTTTATGGCAATGAAGCTGCGATTCTAATTGCTACAAACCCTAAACATCACTTTAAAGCAAATCATATGGATATTCAATTGAGTTTTTTTAGAGAGAAGGTAGAGAATAAAATAATTAGTGTGGAATATAAACTAGTTAGTGAAATGGTAGCAGATATGAGGACTAAACCGATTCCTTCTCCCAAATTAATATTTTGTAGGGAGAAGTGTGAACTGAAGCAAAAGATAGACTATAAAATAAGGGGAGTGTTGAAAAGGGAAGTATTTTATAGTCTTTTTTTTGTGGCCTTACTACAACCCTCATACTTGTCGTAGTCACCGAGGACTCGCAGGCATTCATAGCTGCCTCTTACAACCAATGAGACATGCTGAAGGTTAGTAGGGTTTCCTCCAAAAGATGGAGAGTCGCCAGTAGGATTTGATCTTGTGACCTCCGGATGATAGCCGTACGGATTAACCGCCTGCCTTATCCGGTAGGTTTTGTAGAAGCGATACACATATATGGTATGATATTTATTTAAAGATAAACTGCGCACAATATTCCATTTAACTAATTACATTACAACTTGAACATGGAAATGTACCGGTCCGCACAAAATCGAGACCGCACAAAATATAGGAATCGACATTTAATTTCGACGGACGAAATCAAGTGTCTTGATCTGATCGAACGGCTCACAATGGAGCTAAAATGTCGGAGTGGCACTTTGGCAGTTTGCGGACCAGATGTTGGCGGATGACACGTTTCAATACATGGTTGGACAACGGATATCGCGAGAGGAGCAACTACAGCTTCGAAACTGACACGCGTCAGCGAAACGACCATTTTGTACTATGGACGTACAAGAAGTGCAGCGGTATCTGTACTTTTTTGTACTTTACAGTCCTATGATTGGTTGAGTACCCAAGTAACAGGTTTAGAGAGGTAGTTTAGGACTTAGAATATTTTTGGTTTTTCAACCTCTCTCCTAGAGAGCACTTGTATTTATGGACTAACTTTGGTCAGCCATAACTTAATGCTCCGGTGAGCAATTTCAGTGGTTCTTTTTGCTGCTGACTCAGGGGATTCTATGCTACACAAGGGTGTAATCGATCACAATGTTTGCGTCCAAAGGTGGAATTTATTCGTTGCCAAATTCAAAACTGCATATAACATCCTAGAGGTTTCATATAAGTTGGACATTCTGTGTACTAATGGAGATCACAAAATTACATAAGTACTGCGATGCCTGTACTTTCTTATACCTTACAGTCTTTTGATTGCTAGGATACACTAATAGTAGGCTCAAAGAGGTAGTTTAGGCTTTAGAAAAAATTAGATAGTCGCCTCTCTCCCAGAGTGCATCTGTATTTATCAGCCAACTTTGGTCAGTCATAACTTAATGCTCGGGTGAGCAATTTTAGTGATAATTTTTGTTGCGGACTACGGGGAGTCTAGGCTACAGAAGGTTGTAGTTGGTCAAAGTTTTTACCTGCCAGGGTGGTGGTATTTACAAGGGAAAGTCAAAGTGGGGAATATTGTCCAAATCACATGTTCAAGCATTGCATTCTATGGTGGAACTGAGCACACAGAAGGTCTTGTTTTCACAAGGGTGAATCTGTATTGGGGTTCTGACTATCTGGGTGTTAGTCATTTGGGTTTGTATTAACTTGGAGTCGAGACTATCTAGATAAGCTTCTTTGAATGTGCAATTTTTGTGTGGCAATGGAGCCTATAGAATTTCAATATTGATTATCAGATACCCAAAATTCGATATATGTCAAATATCAGGATGGGGCCCTCGATACCCAACACTAATGTCAATTACTATAACAAGACATTGTGACTTATTCTATCCGTGCACTCACCATTATAAACTAGATTTAAGGATTTAATAATATTTAATGGGAAATAAAAATTCATAATAATCATTTAGTCAACTCCCCTTAAATAATGATGTTGATACCCCATTAAAAGTAGAGACCAATTTTGAGTAAATTTAACAACCATGGGCAACATAACTTTGTTAGGTGCCTTTCCCATTAATTCGTTTAAACAACACTAAGTTAGGGAGTCAAATGTTATAGGGTTATGAGTAGTATTATTTATAATAATGAAGATTGTGTGTTTAAAACATTAAATTCGACTATACAAATAATATCTATTACTAAATAATTTATTCAGTCGTAATAGTACATGGTACAATAACTATTGGTTAAAATTGCATGTATAATATCATAATATAATGAAACAAATTATGTTAACAAAATGGGTTAATGGTATATATTTATACAAAATGGGTGATTGATAAAATTAAACAAAAACAAGTAAATATGTATATAATAAATTTATTGCATAGTTAGAAACAAAATCCATTTAACGTGCTTCGTTGATGTTTGTTGTAGCATTTAAGACGCATATAAATACTTTTTTTAGCGGTAGCTATCCCATATGTTTACAATAATAATGAGATGGTATATATTATTGTACGCACTACAAAAAAATATAGGCAATTGTAAAACACTAATTATTCATCAATATGTTTTTGGAGCTAAACATAGTACATGGTCTTTTATGTTTTAAAGGTTTGGACTTGTATACTAGATTGTGTATACAATGTGGATATATTTTTAAGATTTTTTTTATATATCAAGGTAACATAATGCAATTTATTTCAACATGGAATCAAGTTTATATACATATATTTTTGGGAGTATGTGAGTGGTTAAGCAATTGTATACTTTGAGAAATCTAAAGGAGACACGAGGTGTCCACTACTGACAATGGTATTTTACACAAATACGGGTAATTATAGAAAAGTTATTAATAAAAATATACTACAATAGTTTTTACAATCAAATATCATTTTTAGACATTATTAAACATATATCCAATGAACTATGGCCGGTTTTAGTTGTCGTCATATATCGTCAAGGAAAGAGGAGTTATTTTGTATGACGGCCAAGCAATCTTTCGATATCTTTCCGGTACGATAGATTTGGGGTTTGTTTTCATGTTTGGTACAGGCTTATTGGTGTATTACGCAAATTATGACGCGAATTGGGGCGAACATGTCTACCTCCTTTCAGAATGACTTCAAAGCCATTGCTCTCCACTAATGATGTAGAAAAAAGATTTTTCTTAAAGTCTGGAACAAACAAAACATTGTGAAGGGTTCTCTCTACCAAATTTCCCCTTACATCTACCATCAAAGATACATCACCCTGAGCTAAGGTTTGAACACTCATGCCACAAGCATAGCAAATACTCTTTGGAGATGTTTGCTGCAGATTCGTGAAAGCCGCTTTGTTCCACACATGTGGGCAAACGCTCCCGTGTCCATGATCCATCGTGCATCCTTTGGACACTCCATGGCTGCCGCCATAGCAAATAACTCCGCATCCTTTTCATCTTTGAAGCTTAAAGACTTATCTACATCAGTTCCATAAGCTGAAAAAAGAGCATTTCCACGTGTAGGATTCCTAGAGAAGCCTTTGTGGTATTGGCTTTGCTGCCAACCTGGCCTGTATAAACCTGTCTCATTAGCTTTTTTCTGCTCAGGACAGTACCTGTATCCATAACCCTTCTCGGAAAAATAAAAACAAGTAGTAGAAGACGGCCTATTTTGCCTCTGATTGTACTGACTAAACTGATTCTGATTCTGGTTAAACTGAATCCTGCTCTGATTAATATGATTTTTTTTGTCAAAGTTTGTTGCAAATGCTTCAACCTTTCCCTCTCTTTCAAGGAGTTTAGTATTAGTTTCTTCTTCCAATATAACATTATATGCTAACTGAAATGACCAGCGAGCTTTTTCATGACTTTTCAACTGAACAGACACTCTCTTCATGCTACTAGGGAGACCTCTTATAAGCAAAGCTGCTTGTTGAAAATTAGGAAATGACCCCCAGCAGTAGAGTGAGCATCAATGAGTACACGAAAATTGTCACAATACTCAACCATAGTACCCCCCGAGTATTTGTATCCCCAAATTTTTCCTGCCACCAAAAGCTCCTCTTGAACATTCGCTTTCTCAAAAGCGGATTTCAGTGATGTCCAAATCTCGCTCGCCTTCCTCATTTTCAGTCGAGACATGACCAAATTTTCTGAAATACAAAGAATTAGATTGTTCCTTGCCATTGAATTCTTCTTTGCCCAACTTGGATCTGTTTCATCCAGAGAGCCATCGAAGACCCCCAATAAGTCAGCGGTTTTAAACGATGATTCAACCATCGCCGCCTAGTAAGCATACTTTTGGCGATTAAAGATAGGAATTCTTGACGAAAGGCCCATAACCTGTTGTTCTACAACCACAGTTGCAGAGGGAGAACCAACAGTAGTAGTGGAGGTAGACATCTAAAAACAGCAGAAACTATCAAAACACCTACTCAACAACCAGCTTTGAACTAACACAAAATATGACTCACAAATCCAATATTACTCAAACTTTCCACAGTGATACAAAATACAGTAAACTGCTAATTCCCAAAATTGCAGCTCAAATGACTTATTATACCTTAAGATATGATGTTTAGACGTTTCCCAAAAATTGCCCTTAGATAATCATATTCTCAAAGTTGGATGCTACAAAATTGGCTAAGTCCTAAGTTATATACTAACACTGTGTATCTACTGATCAACACTTATTTAGGAAACCGTTACTACGGTTATCATCCTAACTAAAGACAAAGCATTTTACCTGTACGTCACTGTACCTCAAAACCGTGATTATTACTTTCTAAAAACCTGATTAATGGAACAATATTTTTTATTCCAATAAACTACAAAACAATGTTGTTCATATAATTCAGGATATAAAACCGTACACGCAAACCTTCCAACCGTACAAACAACGTTCCAACTGCTTAGTCAACAGTACTCGCTAAAGTTCAGTCAAATGTGGTTCTGTAGTACGAAGCACCTGAGTGCTTCGTCACTTGTGGTCCCACGCGAATCACGCTTGTGGTCCCTGGTGAATCGAGTCCGTTAAAACAAATTCAATCGACGATGGTACTTGCAAACTTTACCATATATTTCCGGAATGCCCGGTTCAGATCCCGTACGTCCGATCCAGAGAATCGAATCGTCAACTGCGTGACACGTATGGCTGACAGTCAACGCTACTCCGAAAAACCTGAATACGTTCTTTTGCCGACCCGTGTCCCTGCAAAAGTACAATACACTCTACTGTACTTTTTGCTACTGTAACGCTAATAATGGTAAGTATTACAGTGGACTACTTAGAAAATATTCTAAGTTATTTGTACCCCTATTTATTGAAATAAAGATTTATAAATTACAACACTACCTTTCTGTACTGTATAGTCTTCTGATTAGTACATATATCACCAGATAGGGGTTGTGAAAGGGGTAAAGGACTTAGAGGATTGAGGAGGTAGCCGCCTCTCTCCCAATAAGCATGTATGAATATTGGCATCTTTGCCACTTGAAATCTAATCGTGTGGTTGGGCAATTTCAGTGATTCTTTTGTTGTGGACTGAAAGGAGTCAAGACTGCACAGGGGTGCAGTCAGGTGCAGTCAGATTGTCTATCTGCCTGCTTGGGTAGCACCAGTTCTAGTTGAAAGTGGGTTAGTCAAAAGCTATCTAGAGGCTTCCTGAATTTTGCAGTCGAATGGGAGATACAGAATTGCAAGTTATGGGCCTACCCTCTAGGGTGACCATCTTCAACGAATCTGGGTTCATTTACTGAAAGCCATGATGACAGGGGCATTGTGTGAAAAGCGATATTGGGGTATTGTCTGTGGACAAGTGAAACGTCCATCTCAGGGAACTCCACCAGGGTTTGGTGGAGTGAGGTTTTTTGCAACAATATTTTCTCCAACAGAGGAGGCACACGACGGGGACAGCAGTGTGTGCAAAAAAAGGAAAGGAAAGGAGACACCTCTTACTCCCATTGCCATGGCACCCAGAGCGATGGCTGTAAAGACCGAGGAAAACGACATTCAAATATGGGAGTACACCAATATGAATGCCAGAAACTTCATTCTGAGGCACCTCACTCAAGCATTGGCTACCTCTCATCTTCACATCTTCAAGGCCGAAGAGTTGTGAATGACTATAGTGGAGATCTATAGAGCTGGTACCATTCAAGAGCTTGCGCTGGTTGAGCAAAGGCTGGGGAGTTATACTTACAAAGGAGGGAAGATGTTAGACTAGTGTAATGATCTCTCTTATCTGTATATGGAGATGGAAAGTGCCGACTGGACTGGCACAATAAAGATGAAAGTTAACACCCTCATCATGAAGTTGCCTGAGGAGTATGAAAACATAGTGTACCGAGTACAAAAAATGGATGACAATTCTTGGAAGTGGAACACACTGGTTCGAATGATACTCGTGCACGAGAACACGATCGAGATCCATATAGGAGGAAGAGCATTCAAGCTCCAGCTACCAAAACTGAGCGGTGGAGGAAATATCCGAAGAATCCGTAAAACAACTTCAAAGGAGATCAATTTGGAGAGCCTAGGCCCTCCAAGGGTCTTTGTCATTTTTTCAGGACACTTCATAGTTGATTGCACCAAGCTGTCGCAACTGATGCTCTAAGAAAACCGTGGAGGGGGTTCTTCCGAAGGGAAGAAAAATGCACTTGTGGTCACACGTGTCAAAGGAGAGACCGAGGAGGATGTGTCCTCTGAAAAAGAGGATTGGGAGCTTCGTCTCGACGAGAATCTGGAGGAGAAGGAGATCCCTCAAAAACAGAATTGTGCTCTTGGAGCCATTCGGGAAGCGCCACAAGGAGGATGGATCATCGACTCAAGTGCATCCATGCCTATGTGTCGTGAGAAGCACCTCTTCACTAAGTTAAAAAAGATCCCTACTGTAGAAATAGAGTATGGGGATGGAAGAGTAGTTACTACACATCTAGTGGGCTCAATAAATCTGAAAGTCTTAGAGGAGGGTAAAACTTCTATACTCACCTTCTCAAATGTGCTCTATATTCCTCAGCTGAGTAAAAATCTTGTGTCTACCTTTGTACTAGATGATAAGGATTTTAATAACTTCACTAGAAAGGGAGTCTTTATAGCTAAGTATGGAGATGAAGTCTACTTCACAACAAGTAAGGGCGCCCAAAGAATGTTTAGGCTTAATATGAATAATGAAAAGAAGAGTCCTTACTATGGTGGTGTTCCGAGCTTGATGATTTGGTATAAGCGGTTGGGGCATGTGCATTTTGATAGGCTGAGGGAAATGAAGAAGCTAGGTGTAGTAGAAGGCATTCACTTTGGGGATAATGAAATGATGGATGATTGTAGTGGTTGTGCCCAAGGTAAGGCTCACAAACTGCCTTTTCCCAATACTTCCACATATAAAGGTGAGACAGTACTAGATATGGTCCACACAGATATCTAGGGACCAAAAGAGTACCTTCAGTTGGGGGGAAAAAGCATATGCTCACAGTTACTAATGTCTGGACAAAGTCTGAAACACCAAAGTACTTCAAAGAATACAAAGCCTGGAGTGAGAAATTGCACAGAACCCCCATTAAGTCAATAAGGAGTGATAATGGGGGAGAGTACACCTCTAACAAGTTTGCGGAATACTTGAGAGATGAGGGAGTTCAGCATCAAAAAACTGTACCGAATAATCGAGAACAAAATGGGGTAGCTGAGAGGTTAAACCAGACTTTGGGAGATAGTGTGTGTAGTATATTGGCTGACAAGAAAATAGGAAGAATATTTTGGGCAGAGGCCATGCATTGTGCTAACTACATTAAGAATACAGTTCTCACTACAGCCATTAGAGGAATGACACCTTATGCGAGATGGGTTGGAAGGAAACTAGATATTTCTCACTTAAAAGCATTCGGTAGTCAAGCATATAGTCTTGACACAGATAAGAAAAACTAGAAACTAGATGCTAAAGGGAAACCAGGATACTTTGTGGGATATGATTAGGATGTCAATGGATTTAGAGTCTATGACTTAGCTAAACAAGATATCATTGTGGTAAAGCTTCTAGTTGTCATGGATGAAGGAAAGTCATTTGATCCCTTCAAATACACTAAAATGATAAAAATTCACTTTTGAGTCCGAGAGTGAGGAGGACTCGGATCTTCCCCAAAGGGACACAAGTGAAAACGTGATTGCAAATTCAGGGGAGAGCCAAGATAGGGGAGATGCACCGAGATCTCCTCATATCTCTATACACTCCGATGAGACAGAAAGGAGGAGCCAGAACGAGCTTCCATGGATAAGGGAGCCGATGAGACAGTAAAAGGGAACGTGAGACTTCCCTACATTCCAGCTTTGGAATTTGAGGGAGGAGGAACGAGCAGCAAAAGGCTTCAATAAAAACAGGTTGCTCACAAGGTAACAAAGTTATCTCACCCAGATGAGCCTCAGTCATACTCGGAGGGAATGGAGAGTCCAGAGAAAGACCGATGGATCAGAGCCATAAATGATGAGATGGCTTCCATCATGGAAGCTAATACTTGGGAGTTGGTGGACTGTCCCCCAGACGGAAAACCTATCGGAGGCAAATGGGTATTTAAATTGAAACAAAACCCAAATAATACCATTAAGAGATATAAGGCTGGGTTGGTAGGAAAGGGGTTCACCCAAAAAGAGGGGATAGATTATTAGGAGACTTTTGCTCCGGTGGTTTGGTTCCCATCTGTAAGGATTCTCTTTAGTCTACCAGCAGCGGAAGACAGGGAAATACACTAGATGGATATAAAAACCGCTTTCCTCAACGGTGAACTAGAGGAAGAAATATTTATGCGACAACCAGAGGAATTTATAGAGGAAGGAAAAGAGAGCAAAGTCTGTAGGCTCATAAAGTCCTTATATGGACTTAAGCAGGCTCCCAAACAATGGAACAAGAAACTAAATGAGTTTCTCACCGGTCTAGGATATATTCGGATCAGTTGTGACCATTCTATTTTTATGTTTGAGGATGCCAATGGTGTGATTTTTATTGCAATTTATATGGATGATTTGTTGGTGTTAAGTAAATCTATGGACAATATCAATAAGTTAAAGAAAGATCTTAGAAGCAGATTTAACATGAAGGATTTAGGGGAGTCTAAATATGTTTTGGGGATTCAAATGGAAAGAGATAGAGTGAAGAGAATAATCAAACTTACTCAGAAGGAGGCTATCGGAAATATGTTTGAGAAATTTCAAATGGAAAAGGCAAATAGTTGTACCACTCCCATGGACTTGAAGAAAGTAAGTGATGGGAATGTAGAATGAGAAGTGATAATACTATATGATCAGATGAGTCCAGAAGAGAGACAATTTATGAAGTCGGTTCCTTACAGACAGGTTGTAGGAAGCTTGATTGACTTTCTGAATTGTACTAGACCGGACATAGCAACAACATTTGGAGTCCTCGGTAGGAGTCTTAATGATCCCAGAAAGAGAGACTGGCAGGGAGCCAAGAGAGTCATGAGATACTTGGTGGGAACCAAGGATTTATGGTTGTATTTGGGATGGGAGCACACTGACATCACTACTTGGAGTGATGCCAGTTATAGGGATGCGTCTATGAGAAGATACACTTCTGGGTATGTGTTATATGTGGGGGAAGGTGCTTGTTGTTGGAGTAGCAAGCAACAAAAGGTGGTTGCTCAATGAACTATGGAGGCTGAGTATATGGCCTCTTGTTCTGTTGTGAAAGAGCTGATGTGGGTCTAGTCTTTATTGCAAGAACTAGGGTATATGAATAAGGGAGTACATGAAGTGTTTTGTGATAATCAGGCTACAATTACAATTGCAGCCAATCTAAAACTTCATTTTAAGGCTAAGCGTATGGATATGAGATTGAGTTTTGTAAGGGAAATAGTTGAAAACAAAATTGTGAATCTTGTGTATAGAGGTGATGGGGAAATGGTAGTTGATATAATGACAAAGCCTGTGCCCTCTCCCAAGTTAAAATATTGTAGAGAAAAGTGTGGGTTAAAATAGAAACTAAAATTAGACTAGAAAATAAGGGGAGTGTTGAAATCACTAGATTTAGGGGAGATATTTTCTAGGTCTTAATTCATTAGAATAGCTTAAAGAAGAAGCGTAGGCAGCCTGCCTCCACCTCTCTCTAGCCCCCATACTTCTTCTACTCACTGAAGGAGAGAGAGGGCGGTGGAGCCATGGCTACCTCAACTCCTTAGGCAGGACTAAAGAGTGACCTAAGTCACTCTCAACAAAAAGGTTGAGTCCGGCATGACTCGAACCTCCTACTGGCAAAGCGAGGCATAGCCGTCAGCTCTTACCGGTCTGTCGTATTAGTCCGTTATGATACATAAGGTTTTATTGCTATTTAAAGATTAGCTAGATCATTTATTCGATTAACAGAACAACAAATTGAGGACAAAGAAACTAGTTGAGTTTTAGGAAGCATGAAACAAATGTACCGGACATTTGTTATTTTGAACAGATAGCATTAAAAGCCGGTTTGGATTCGACGGCCTTCATCATCACCGAGATCCCGAAATAGCTGCCTTAGCGGTTTTCGCACGTGACATGACTTGTAGACACGTGGCAAGATATCATTGGGAAGCGGGAATCACGGGGAGCGCGAGGACAAGTTTGAAGAAGACAGACGTCCACTTCATGACCTTGTCGTACACAGGTCGTACAAAAAGTACATCGGTCGTAGTACCTTTCTGTACTGTACAATCTCCTAATTGGTTCGTACATCTGTAGATAGGGGTTGTGAAAGGGGTTTAGGACATAGAGGATTGAGGAGATAGCCGCCTCTCTCCCAATATGCATGTATAAATATTGGCATCTTTGCCACTTGAAATCTAATCGCCTGGTTGGGCGTTTTCAGTAATTCTTTTGTTGTGGACTCAAGGGAGTCCAGACTGCACAAGGGTGCAGTCAGATTGACTATCTTCCTGCTTAGGTAGCAGCAGTTCTAGTTGAAAGTGGGTTAGTCAAAAGCTATCTAGAGGCTTCTTGGATTTTGCAGTCCAATGGGGGACACAAAATTGCACTTGAAGCAACCTGGAACGTTCGACCGATGGCGTATTTGATTCTGCATCGGACGGTTGTGGTTTACGCCCATAACTTTGGAGAATCAAATGTGTCATTCAGAAGCCTTTTTTTTTTAACAAAAAAAATTAATTGATACGGCAATGTACGAAACAATACCACATTCAGTAACATCCTCATTTTTTCCCTAATGGAACTTCACCCTTATTTTGTAGAGGCACCACAAATTAGAGTTTATTTTATATGTTCGTTTGACGTCTACTACACAAACTCGGCACGTGCCCATGTGGCGTTGGCGTCAAAGTTTACGCTATCGAGTTACTATTTTAAATTGTGAAGTGATTTGACATTGGGTTTTTTTATGTCAGTTATATGTTAGAGGGGGCGAACAAAATTGGGAGTTAAGCCTCCAGTTAAAAGAAAAAAAAGATTTGGGTGTTCCATTTTTCTGTCCGAATTGATATTCGATTTGGTACTTTGTACGGTAACTTGTTTAAGAGGGGGGCGGCTGAAATAGGCGTCGCGCCTTCCACCGCTTCTCTCAATAATGGTGCATCTACATGTACTTGAAACTTAAGGAAATTTTTTTTTAGCGCAAATCCGGCGGACCCGAATTTCAACTGTCCCTATGTGTAACAAAACAAATTGTTACTTTATGGTGTGACCATTTTACACATTAACAGTGCCCGTGACGATTGCCAACTACTACAATCTGTGATGACGCACCTGGTTGTTCAAAATAGTTAGTGACGTCGCATAAGTTTATGTGACATTTGTAGATATTTACCTTTTCAACCATTTGTCCATAAATGTTGTCCATCGCTGGCACTGCCTTCTTATACAACTGCCTTTTTGGTAATGAATCTCTATTCCTATTTGAAGTACCTAATCTCATATTTGATTAAAATCATCAAAAATTTAAGCCTTATGTTTAACTCCTAGAGGATGCATTGATTTTTTCATTCTTGTGTAAATAATTAAAGATAATATAGAAAAACAAATAAAAACAATTATAATAACCATAATACAATTTGGTTTTAGAAATAACCGATTTGCAAATATGATTAAGTGTGACGTAATAAAACCAATATGAAGCACAATAATTATATTTTTTTTTTGGTAATTATGTTTTCTCCAGCTTCCATAAGATCAGCGAAGAGTCGTCTCGTGAAAGGATAAAGAATAGTGAAATTTGAAAGAGTGATGCAGTTTGAAGGAGAGAATGTGAGGCTGCGTGTGCGACTTGCTGGGGCGCCCTCGGAAATTTCTCACAATTTTGTCAAATGGCATTGAAATTTTCAGACGCCTGGAATGGAAAAATCCGTACTGAAAAAAGCGCAACAAAACAAAACAAATTCTGTTCTTTGATGGACGCAAATGGACAAAAAATAACGAATACTGTACCTTTCCCTGTCGCTTCAATTCGTTTGAAATTTCTTTGAAAATTTGTACACGTGCGAATACGTGTTCCTATTTGTTTTTCGAAAATACTTTGTTTTAAAACGCATCTTCCCTATGTTTTGAATAAAAGTTTGAAGATGAGGTTGTTTGGCGTGGCCGTGGGTCGAAAAACACAAGACGACAACACGTAGTATTTCCTAAATTCAATGATGATGCAAAATGTACTTCTCCTTTTTTATTTTTTGTTGTATGGTTGAAACTTACGCGGTGCGGCTCCAAGATTTACTGGAAATGGACAGAAAAAAATCCCTTACTTTGTCACATGGAGACGCATCCTAAACGGGGTAGGGGTCGCAAAAGTCAGAATTTAAAATAACGAAAAGCGACATTTTTTTTTTCAAAATCTGAGGACCCCACGCCCGATCGAGTTATATCACGCTCCTTAATTGTTACCCTTTACCGGATACGCGTTTACAAAAATAAAAGTTTAACCGTAACCCGATTTTCTATGACTACCCGTACCGCCCGTACCTGAATAAGAACAATATTAGTGGTACATCTCCCTTAAGGCCTTCCACAATACCAAGAGTACAAAGTACAATAATGTTGGATATTATGGGCAGTACAAAACCTTCAACTTTTTTCGTTTTGTGCTTACCTGACCGCAACTGTTTGCGGGCGGTCGGGTAACGGTCAGTTACGGTTTCTGGTAACCGTTTGCCACCTCTGAGAGGGGAATTGCTAAGATTATTGGGAGAATTCGTGGATAAACCTATATCTAACTAAGAATATTGGGAAAATTCGTGGATCAACCTATATCATGTTTAGGTTCAATGTGGAGAATTGACAGGCCGTGGATTTGTTAATGTTTTAGTTCGCATGGCACTAACTTGAGTATCGTTTCGTCATTTGAATGGGAATACCTTTGGCAGAGGTCGCAAAAGTCAAAATTTAAGATACCCGAAACTAACGATTTTTTTTTTTTCAAAATTTGAGTACCCGACACTCGACCGGGTTATGTCACGCTCCTAAATTGTTACCCGTTACCCGATACGCCTTTACAAAAACTAAAAATTAACCGAAACTCGATTTCTCGTGACTACCCATACCCGCCAGTACCCGAATAAGTACGAAATTACAACGCCCATTGTTATTAGTGTTAAACATTTATTAATGTTAATGAAATTTTTTAATTAATAATACTATTTAATGCAAAGAGACGCGACAGGTTGAAGTCCACGTCTTTAAATAACGTTGTTTACTCTATTTTGTGATTTTTGGTTATAAATAGTGGCAACTTATTGACATTAATAATGATGAGCGATGTAGTGGTACATCTCCCTTTGCAAAAAACAGTTCGTGTTCCTCTACTTTTTACTATTTTGTCTTTTTGCAATCTTTTTTAACGATTTTTTTTCCTCGACGATCACCTCCGCCAAGAGATTTTTTCCTTATTTTGCGTGTAACTCTTAGATTAATCTTCAAACTCTTAGATTAATGTTTACTCTCTCGCAGATTTAAATTTTCGCTCTATTTGATGGACGTTTTTTTTTTAGACTACGATACTATGTTATGAATTATGAAAAAAAGGTAAATTTTTTATTATGTATGCCTTAAAAAAAATCTTAGTTTTTCACATGGAAAATCAATTAGTTAAAAACACATTTTGATAAACAAAAAAAACAATAATTCTTCTGTAATATCAAATATATAAATCAACAAATTACAACAAATAAATACTAGTCCGATTTTTGACTCTATGATACAAATTTTCATCTTCAAACTTCAAAATTACACAAAATCTATATATGTAAATTTCGTGCAAATACTATGCTTTAAAAGGTAAGCATTCTAGTTAAAAAAAAGGATAAACAATACAAAAATTGTGAAATACATCAAAATTTAAAAGAAAAAAAAACAATATAACTAAAAAACTTTATACTAGTTTTAAAAAAAGTAACGTTTCAATTCATCATTAACGAGCGTTTTTTTGTCAGTGGTAATAAAAACCTCGTTTTCGTCATCGCTCTCACCAAAAGAATAATGGAATCCGTCCATACTCCGCGATTTTTTTGTTATACGTTGAGGACTACCGAAATTAACGTCATTACCAAGGTCGTTTGCGAGTTCTCGAAGTTTGGCCCTTCTGCTTTCAATTTCGGTTTTTGATACCCGAATTATTTCAAGCATATTTTTTTGTCGGGATCTAAAAAAGTCGCGACAATGTGATACTCGTGAAAGCCCCAATTCGGAGTGCAAATTTCAGAAAAAAAATCTTTCAATTTTTGCAAGTTTGGGGAATCGTTTGGGCATTCGTTTTCACTATCATTATGAGATGTTTTTCTTTTCTTACAGTGGTTATGGAGAGAGAATCGTTCAACCACAACCAAATGTAAAGTTGGTTCTTTGAATTTTACCAACGTTAGGGACGCTGTTTTAGATCATTTATAAAAATTGTATGAGTTTGGTTAAATGAGTCTTATTGATTCATGCATGAGGTATCAATATATTTTTTCTTGAGCTATCGATCTCATGTCATTGAATGCATCGTAAATAATCTTATATATTCGGATCAAAGAATTCCACTGCTTTGTGTTTTCTTGTTTTAAAGTGTTTTGAAAAAGATTTTGTAAATTTCTTTGTTTGAAAAACGTGACCAATGATTTACAAGAGTCAATCAGATTAAACAATTCAATAACTTCTACATCGTATTTGTATTTTTTGGAAGTTCCACTCTTGTACGATGTATTTGTTAGAAGATGTATTTGTTAGAAGTTGCGCTTTTGTTCAAAATCTTTGACACAGTTGCAACAATTTTATGGTCCGCGCAAGGTATCCAAGTATACATACTCGGTAGACCTTCAACCGCACACATGTTAGAGCCACTGTCAGTCACAACAAAGCAACGATTTTCCAAAACATGAAAATTAGACATTTCAAATTTGGTCAAACAATTTTTGAAAGTCATTTAAACATTTTCCGTGGTATGTTTTTCCTTCGGAAATGATTGACTTGAAGAGTGCGTGCGTGAATTTTATACTTTTTGTCGCTAAAATGAGCGGTAACTAACATGATTGATGTTTTTTTCATTGTCTTGGTCCAGATATCGGTCGTAAATGCCACAAAAACATTGCTATCAATATTTTCTCTAACTTTTGGGATGATAAAACTACGAATAAAAGTGGCGCAATAAATTGGGAAGTTGACGTGATGATTTGACTTCCACTAATTTATTAGGCAATAATTAATATATGTCGAGTAAAATTGACAAAATAATTTGATTTATCTGTGGAAACACAATATAAAATGCATTATTAGCACTTTGCAATAATGTACGACGTATGAGTAAGCCAATAATTACGATCTGTCACAAAAAATTGACATAATAATTTGACATATTTGTGGAAACACCGTTTAAAGCCATAATTAACACTTTATAATAGAGTACAATTTACGGCCATTATCTTCCAGTAAGATGTGCGAAATGAATAGTGTTATTACCGTGTTAGATTTGCGACGCTAATCATGAGGTCAAGTACTTCTACGATACCAAGAGTACAAAGTACTATAATATTGGATAGTATATATAGGTATAAAACCTTCAATTTTGTTCGTTTTTTGCTCACCCGACCGTACCCGATTTATTTATTTTTTTGTGAATCACCTACTCAATCCACTCGGCTCCTGAAATTCGACACCCGAATCCGTTTCGAATCCGACGCGGGCGGTCGAGTAACGATCACGTTCAAGTTCGGTTAACCGTTTGTAACCTCAGACCTTTAGTTCATTCAATGTACGGCGATTTAGTACCAGCCGTTACATAGATTATTTATGCATGATGGCGTAGATCGGGTTTCGTCTTTTTTATATCCTCTTACACGGCAAGTATGTTAATTTGTAAGTTGTCTTTATTTATGCTAGTTTAGTGCGCGCCATTATGTTTTGTTGATATTTGAGTATTTTCTAGGTCTGTATTAGGATAGAAAAGAGCAGAGGTTGTCTGCCTCTAACTCCCCTCTCCAAGCCCCCACAGTTGTCGTAGTCATTGAAGGCTGGATAACAGGAGCTAGAGCCATGGCTGCCTAAGCTCACTAGAGAAGACAGGGGGTGATTTAGGTAGATTTACCAAAAGGTACTTGACGAACCCAAGAATTGATCTTGACACCTGCCGACCGTAAAGTTACCCGTAGCCGGTAGCTTTGTTCGTTTAGTCTATGACTAGTGCTAAAGTATATTAAGTTTTATATGTATATAAACATGTACACGTAGATTTTTCCATTTAACTAGATTACGGTTTATAGGGCATAGAAAC
This sequence comes from Zygnema cylindricum, assembly GCA_037447655.1. Taxonomy (NCBI): domain Eukaryota; kingdom Viridiplantae; phylum Streptophyta; class Zygnematophyceae; order Zygnematales; family Zygnemataceae; genus Zygnema; species Zygnema cylindricum. Next base: position 15,213 of record JBBHKE010001857.1, on the reverse strand, counting down.
AGTTATACTATTTGTACCAGACAAAACAAATAGTACAAACATTTGTTTCGACGGTCCGTATTAAATACCGATATAAATCGGACGGTCGCGGTTAGCGCTCGCTTGGCGGAAAGGACAATTTGGTCGTGTGCGGACTGCGCCACTCCCGATGACACGTGGCAACATCATACGGGTTTACGGAATCTCGGTAAAGGAAGAAAACAAATCCGAATGTGATAAATGTCGCATTATAGCGACGTCGTGCATTGTCCGTACAGAAAGTACTCCGGCATTTGTACTTTATTGTACGGTAAAGTCCTGTGATTCGTCAGTACCTCATTACTAGGGGGTTTAGAGAGGGGTTTAGGACTTCAAATATTTTGGGTAGGTAGCCGCCTCTCCCAGAGAGCACCCTGTATAAATGGCAAACTTTGACCGACCATAACTATCAGCTCAAATCACCAATTTCAGTGATTCTTTTTGCTGCGCACTCAGGGGAGTCTAGGCTACACAGGGGTGCAGTAAGTCAAAGTGTTTGCCTGACAAGGTGGCTGCATTTCTAAGGAAATTCAAAGTGGGTGAATGTGTCCAAATCTCATATTCTAACTTTGCATTTTGTGGTGGAACTGAGCACACAGAAAGTGTTATTTCACATGGGTGTATTATATCGGGTCTGATTGTCCGGGTCAGTCATTTGCTTATATCAAGTTAGCTCTGCACTACCTAGATTAGCTTCTTTGATTTGAAATTCAGGGCAATGGAGCCCATAAGTTTTGCTATTTTGGCATAGAATGTATCATAGGGCGACGTCGCCGTGGACTTGCGATTTCACTTGTCTCGCTAGTGGAGCAGTGGTCATTAGTTGTTGATCACAAAAGATATGTTAGTGAGTGTTCCAACCGTTAGTATGCAATATGGGAGTGCATCATGGCAGGAACATTGTCTGAGTGAGGAACCAAGAAGGAGGAAGTAGAGAAGAGTAAGGAAGTAGGACGTGTGTGATGTAAGATTCCAGAGGTTGTTTTAAAGAGTTTCGGTTTAACATATTGATATTTGGCCGACATAATTTCTTTCTGAGCTGCGAGTGTTTTTATTTGTGAAAATGTTTATTTAAGTTTCCGCTGTGAGATTGATTTTGTTATGAGCATCTCTGTGAGCACTTTAGCGATTATTAACAATTGGTGTCGGAACACTTATGCGATTTTTAACACGTCAAAATAACAAGTGCATGTTCGTTGTAACAGGTTAAGAGTCAAATTAGTAGCGAAATTTCAAGCGTACGGTTTATAGTGTACTAAATGAATCAATGATTGTTTAGAATGCGTGATGGTTGATTTCGTATGACTCTAGTACAAAACGTCATTGTCACTTTATGTAATTAATAATTACGTCGGTACACCGTTAATCGCTTAAAGTATTAAGAAATTATTAGTGTAAATATAACAATTGTGTTATCAACGCTATATTGGGTTTCATAACCTCTTGCAAAAAACACTTTAATTTATCTACCTAACCTTTAATTAGGATACACATCTCTATAGTGTAGCCCTTACAAGGATCAAACCTATGTTTAAGTAGTTGACGTTGAACACGTGAGAATAGGTTCGCATGATTTAGCCCGTCTTTTGCTACGAGGAATCGATTTTGAGAGTGCTTTCCCATGTCAACCCCACTCACTTTCATGTCTCAACGTCGTTACCTAACACTTCTTTTGTACGATTCTACCAAAAAACGAGCAGTTTTAATACAGAATAACCCATTTCGTACAATACGCTATTTTAGAACCCGTTAAATTACAGTCAATGGCGGTAATTAACCGTACTTATGTTAAGGTGAAAAAAAAATGTATTATTAAAGTATATTTGAGATTAAAGAGTCAAAATTTAAGAGCTCGGATATATTGTTATTAACACCATAAGGGATTCACGGTGTAGTTTCGCGTGGGAATTTGTGATGTGCGCTCGTGTGAAGTCGCGTTTCTGTTCGCGCACACTTTTGCATGAAAATGCTAGATAGTGAAAAGTACACCGCGAATCGGTATTAGCGTACATAACGATAATTTGAAGCCCACAAATTTAGACCCTCGAACCTAAAATATAATGAATATGTTTTATTGTTTATTTACGTTAATATGGGTACTGTCTTAAATTGTATAGTCTAAGTCTACGGACATGGAGAGAGCTTGAGTTGTTAAAAGGTAAAAAAAGAGGTGTCGCTTGAAAGACAGAAAATGAGAGAGAAAGAGAGAGAGCAAATCATTAAGACCTCGAAGGTCGTGGACTAGGCCAAGGTTCAAATAATCAAGTATCTGAAAAGTCTACCAAGGCCATGTATTGAAACTCTGAGACCTCCATTGGCCCTCAGTGTATGCAGATCCAAAAGAAGCTAATCTAGATAGTGCCGACTCCAAGTTAATATAAACCCAAGTGACTAACCCCTTGACAGTCACAATCCCAATATAGATTCACCCCTGTGAAATAACACTTTCTATGTGCTCAGTTTCACCACAGAATGCAAAGTTAAAATATGAGATTTGGACACATTCACCCACTTTGACTTTCCCTTAGAAATGCAGCCACCTTGGCAGACAAAAACTCTGACCGACTACACCCTTGTGTAGCGTGGACTCCCTTGAGTCCGCAGCAAAAAGAATCACTGAAAATGGTCAAGTAAATTGTTAGTTATGGCTGGCGAAAGTTTGCCATTTATACAGGGTGCTCTCTGGGAGAGGCAGCTGCCTACCCAAAAATTTCTAAGTCCTATTCCCTCTCTAAAACTCTATCTTCTGAAGTACGGTACCAATCAAATTACTGTGTTGTACAGAAAAGTACAGGTGCCGGTGTACTTTATGTACGGCCATTGTACGACATGGCCAAAATGTCGACACGTGTCAAATCAGGATTAGTTCCTGTAATCTCCGGAATTCTCGTAGTCCAATGTTATCACGCCACGTGTCATCTGACGTGGCAAAGACCGTTAAACGCCAAAAATGCCTTTTCCATGATCGCGACGCCTATCGTGGCCGTCTGATCAAAACCGGCTATAATCCTAGCCGCTGAAATTCGACGCGCGGTATTTGTTTCGCTATCGAAACAAATGCGCGGTATTTGTTTCGATATCGAAACAAATGCGCGGTATCCGATCTGTCCCCATACCGTACTTTAAACTGTATCTATGTATTAAGTATCTATTAGCCGTTAAACGGATTAATCTACATATAACGATTTATATATTTATCAAACCCTATATATCGTAATCTCTGTTATAGACATAACGGCTAGAGCTAACGGCTAATGCGGATTGACGGACGGTAGGTACCAGGATCAATTCCTGTGTCCGTCAACTAACTTTTGGTAAGTCTACCTAATTTACCCCCTGTCTTCTCTAGAGAGCCTAGGCAGCCATGGCTCTAGCTCCCTATCCAGCCTTCAGTGACTACAACAAGTGTGGGGGCTTGGAAAAGGGAGTTAGAGGCAGACCGCCTCAGCTCTTTGTCTATCCTAATACAGACCTAGAAAATACTCAAATATCAACAATTGAGTCGATGTTCCATCACGTAGAGTCTGTAAGCCACGTGCTTTATGTTGACTGGCGCCACGCAAGCTACGGTCTGATATTGAATATCTTTCAGATTTTTTGCACCAACAAACTTAAGTTCAAGTCTTAGACTTGCGTACCATGTACCTGCGTACGAAGTATTAATACGACAAATATTTTATACTTTTTGCAGATGCTACAGTAGTCCGTACGCCAACTCAATTTTTACGGTTTCACTTTTAGAACATAACGAAAGTCCTTGCAGATGAACATCCGACGACCACTATTACTTCCAAGACCTTCGGAGAGTATCGACAAGATTCTCTGTAATGTTGCTTTTCGTATAAAAACAAAATAGGCGGTACGATTTGGTACGGAGGGTCGCGAATTTCTGTAAACTACGCCACTTTTCGCCTGATGGAACGTCACCCTAAGGGTATCCTTCCATCAGGCGTTCCCAGTAATCGTACGAACACGTTTACTGGCAGTAATATTTGTAACACCCTTCCATCAGGTAGTGCCAGTGAATGAGGTGTTAGATTGCGATTGGTACCATGTAGGACCTGTTGAGCCGCCCAAGAATAATCATCATTTCCAAAAGGACAAAATCGCAGCTGCGTATGTGTACGGGCAGACGCCGATTAAAATATCTAGTAGCGTCACGCTAATGTACAATCTGAACGTTCTTAGGGTTGTTGTGGTATCAACGGCCACGAAAACCGTTGCAAAATTAAAGTTTGTACAAATGTCCAAGAATGTACCATTTGAACGTGAATCGTTGTATCACACATTTATGAAGGAGACTTCACAAGATGTCCTACAACCCAGTTTTTTTTGTGGTCGAACAGGCTGGCTATACAACCAAGATTTTTTTGTCGTCGAACAGGTTGGCTTTGATGTCACACGGTACACTCCATTTGCCACATGTAAGTTTATTGCTTCACGTCTGTCGTGGATCGATTCTGACTTTAGAAGTGGACCAAAACACGCGTCTAGTAATCACAAACTCTCCTCCCGAGGACAGTCGGAGGAGACTAGCTACGTACTAGAAACACGAAGAGTTTGCGTCGAAAATGGAAAATCGGACGGTGGTAATTTTTTTCAAGAAGTCTGGAGAATCTCAACGAATTTTTAGTAAACATCTTTTGTAAAAAAAAAGAAAAACAGTACGGCCTAGTACGGAAGGGTACTTTCTCCGTAAACAACCCCACTTTTCGCCTGATGGAAGGTTACCCTAACATAACAGATTAACAGGGCACGTATTCGAGAGGCTACTTTACAGTACAGTACCGTACAGTAGAGTATTGTACAGTACAATACACTACTGTACTTTACTTTACTGTACTATATTGTAACGTACACCGCGAATCGCTATTAGCGTAGAAGTTTCTTTAGCGTATACGAATAATTAGCGTGGTTTACGCTAATTGGGAATTTGGAATTTTCGAAGAAATCGATTATTCTAATTAGGAATAATGTTTTTTTTTTTAAATAGTGTGGATAATTATATTTGAGAATAAAATAATTAAAAAAGCGGGACGGGATTAGCGTACACAACGTTAATAGCGATTGGCGGTGTACTGTACTGTAATGTACTGTACACCGTGAATCGTTATTCGCGTAAAGGTTTCTTTAGCGTGTAGGAACAATTACCGTTATTTACGCTAATTGAGAATTTGGATTTTTAAAAAAAAAACATATATACTGGATATTTACTTTTACTATTTTGGATTTAAAAAAAAATAAACACCCGCCCCAAACTTGTTTACACTAATATAGGTTCTGTTTAAAATCTGACAAATCGTACACAAATCGTACGTTCACACGGTCGAAACGCGGTTACCGGACTAATATGTGAGAACGTGAATTTTTGACAACCCGATTGCATCCCCTTTTTAGAGCGCATATTCTCATGCGTCCGTGGTTACTAAAACCCATTAATTATACTTTCTCACTTAAAAGGTACATTTTTGTACGGTCTGACACTGACCGTACAACACTCTATTTAGATGATAAAAATTGGAAAAGAACCCTAAATGGCGTAAAAGAAAAAACAGAATAATTTATGCTGTTTAAGAATTTGGGGAAAAAAAAAGGTACCTTAAATAGCGTCCATTACGCCAATACCGATTCACGGTGTACTTGTAGTTTACCGGCACGAACTGATGGCAAATTCGCCTAAAAATTACTGCCAGTGAATGTCTCCGTACAATTACTGGCAGCCATCGATACATAACTATTCCTCATGTGTCTCTTTCTCTCTCTACGCATCACTCTCTCCTCAATCATCCTTCCTAGCATCTATTCCTTTCTTCCTTCCCTCCTTTCCTTCCTCTCTTCCTTCTTTCCTTCCTTCCTTCCTTTTTCCCTCCCTTCTTTCCTTCTTTCCTTCCTTCCTTCCTTTTTCCCTCCCTTCTTTCCTTCCTTCCTTCCTCCCTTCCTTCCTCCTTCTTTCCTCTCTTCCTTCTTTTCTTGTATTTATTTCCACCTTTCCATATCTCACCCCCCACAAAACAATGTCGTCCACTATCACTATCTCCCGCACAGAGCTCGCCCTTCCCAAGGAGATCCCTTCTCCTCCCTCCATCTCCCTCCAGTCCCCCACCTTGGCCCACGAAATCGAAAAGGCTGCGACCACTCTCGGCCTCGCTTATCTCCGCGACCTTCCCTCTCCCCCCACTCCCTTCGCCAAAATTGAAGACCTCTTCAACTACCTCTCCTTCCATACGGAGCTTTCTGACGCCCTCAATGCCATATACCCCAAAAGAGGTCTCTACAAAACCGTGGGACTGAAAAACGACAAAGTGGACCAAAAAGTCACTCTCGACCTCTCTCCCTCTCGTCTCGAGCTCGTGAAAAAAGACTCTAACTTGAAACTGGACGGTTTGTTTTGGGAAATTGTGGAATGGTTTGAGGAGGTTGAGAAAGTCGTCGTAACTCCTCTCATAAATGTGGTGGAAAAGATCATCGGAAGTGGTCCTATTCATGAATCAGTACAACGCAATTACCGTCTTGTCGACTACTTTGCAGATCCCAAAACCACTTCCTCCCCTCGCTGCGGTGCTCACCGAGACTATGGAACCTTCACACTCGTCTTCCCCTCCGACATCCCTGGTCTTGAGTACCTCCCTCCCAGCTGTACGGACAACAACAATAATAACTACATTCCCATTCCTCCATCGGAAGACACAATCCTGCTCTTTGGCTGGTCAGCTGTCATTCTCTCCAACGACCGCATAAAAGCTGCGTCTCATCGAGTTGTGACTCCCCGGACCCTCTCTGTCCCTCGCCGTATTTCCGCCATCGTTTTTGTGGCCCCCGATGAGAATGTAGGGCTGGTCCCTTATGGGGAGGGCAGCGGGAAGTGGAATTCGAGGGTGAAGGAGGGCGCGCTGACAGCCGCGGTGCTGAAGGCGCAGGTTGGGAGGAAGTGGAGGCGTCGCGAGGGCACGCTTTGCGCTGATGACGGCGATTTGGTGGAAGAGGATGCTTTTGCCACGCAGGATGAGGCTATTGATTATTTTCTGAGAGTTTGATGACAGGTGAGGGTAATTAGTGTTGCTAGTTTTATTAATCTAATTTTTATTATTACTTTTAGTATAGGTTTTTCTATTGTTGTTATTGTTAACATTGCTATTCTTGTTGTTATTGTTATTATTATTATTCTTATTTCTTAAAATTATGTTATTATGCATTATTTTTATCGCTATTTGTGTTACTATTCTTATTATTATTACATTATAATCATGTTATTTTTATTATTATTGCTATTATTATTATTGTTATTATTGTCTTTATTGTTATTATCATTAGTAATTTATTTTTCTTGTCATTATCGTTGTCATGTTTTTTTTTATTGTTATTATTAGTATTATTGTTATTGGTAACAGTATTATTGGTAATAGTATTACTAAATATTGTTATTAGTCTTAGTTCTATTACTACTATTGTTATTAGTAGTAGTAAAAGTAGTAAAGTAGTAGAATTAGTATATTAACAGTGTTAAAAATTATGATTGTTCTTGCCTGTCAAACGCCTAATTGACCGGTTTTCGTGGTGTCTTTGAAATTCCCAATTTTCCACACTCGCATCTTTGACCACATCAAAAAGACATACCAGTCGCTGAATTGTGCAAGGAGGGCCGTTTGCGAAATGGAGTATGAGGAAGCAACCGGAGGGTATCTAAATTGTAAGTTGTCGGGTTTTTCAGAGTATACATAAGGGCTTTTGTAGGGTTAAGTCGGGGGAGTTGCTTATAGTTATTTTATAGTTTAAATGATCATGAGGATATGATCATGGTAAGAAGACAATGAGGGTAAAATGCAAGAGCAGGTCGTCAGAAGTTTAGAATATTCAGTAACCTTAGTTTTCTTTTTGATGTAAATAGTCTGAAAATGTCGCAAATGAAAAAAAAATGTCAAATGTCGCATTCTATGAGATCGCAGTCCATCGGTATGTTGACAGTCAATGTTTGAAAATATTTTTTTCAGTGTTTGTGTGTGTGTGTGTGTGTGTGTGTGTGTGTGTGTGTGTGTGTGTGTGTGTGTGTGTGTTTGTGTTTGTATGACGTAACTAAACATTGGCGTCAATTGCTTAAAGTATAAATCCATTTTCAGTTTAAGCTTACAATCTATAATTCAATATTAAAGAGAAGCCAGTCTGAGATGACTTATGACAGCGAAACATTAGATAACTTTTTCTTCACTCGCTGCCAGTTTCGAAGAAAGTGAAGCCTTCAATGACCGAATAAAATCCTCACATGATATCTCTGCAGATACAAACTTTTGTTTTGCTCAGATTGTCTGAAGCCAGCCATGCTCACGAATGCGTTTGTGCCATAGTTCAGGTGTGCGGAAACAGTCGGAAATGCTAGCTGTGGTTACCCCATGCCATGCGCATATGATAATTTATCATTCGTGTAAAATTGGGCTGACCACACATAGCGTTTCCATTTGTTTTACACATTACAACCATGGCTTGTGTGCTTGAGGTGTGTGTGAGTGAGAAGTCCTCTCTCCTCTCTCCTCTTCCTCTCTCCTCTCTTCCTCTCTCCTCTCCTCTCTCCTCTCCCCTCTCTCCTCTGTCCTCTCTCCTCTCTCCTCTCTCCTCTCCCCCTCCCTCTCCCTTCCTCCCCCTTTTCCCCTCTCCCTCTCCCTCTTTCCCCTTTTCTCCCCTCCCTCTCCCTCTCCCTCTCCCTCTCGTTTTTTGTGTTTATTCGATTCCCTTGCTTTTTGTCCCCCATTAAGTGCCCCTCCGTCACTCCTTTTAATTTCTTTCTGAGTCTCCACAATGCTTTCATATTTGGAACATCACTTTGTCGCTTTCGCCCCTTCCCTCTTTCTGTGGAAATCTCTCATTCTAATTTCTGTGGAGCCTTCCTTTCCCTTTCCCTCTTTCTCTCCTCGTTCCCAAAGGAAATTGCTTTCTCTTTTTTTCTCAGTTCTTCCAAATCTTCCGACAGCAAACATTTTGCAGAAGTCATAATATGACAGTTTCTGACATCACCTTGTAGTCTCCCTTTAACTTTGAAGGCAGATGAGAAAGAAGGAGCTCATCTTCTTCTTGCTGATTTGTCTCAGAAAAACTAAGGAAGAAGCCTAAAACTAGCATAACAGGGCCTTGTGTTTGCATAGGGTTTACAGTTTTTATGTACTTTTGTCAACAAACTAGGGAAATAACTGGCAGGCTTTTTCTTATTTGGTAGAGAAAGAAAGGACGGGATTGAAATTATTGTATTATTTTTAAAGGAGGATTTCGACTGTGATTTGACCACGTTTTAGGTTATATCAAGTATCGATGTACTTTTTAAAGGGTAGTGAAGGGGAAGCTTACAATGTATAGATTTTTAGGTTTCAATTTTTGTGCCGTAGCTGGAGGAGTAACCAACTTGGGAAACATATTTGCTATCACTTTATTGTCAATGTACAGAGAAATGTTTACATTACTCTTCCTTTTCTTCAAATTTTTGTGTTTGGCGAATTTACATATTCCATTTATATCTTCGTGATTATGACATAAAACTTTCATATGTCATTCAACTATGAGCAAACATGATGTCCAGTGGCAATCGCTTCTATTTTAGATCACATTGTGGAATGAAACGTTTCAGTCTTGTTTGGAGACATTGGTCACAACCTATAGCACTCCTTTCACTCTCTACATACCTATTTATTTGTTGGAGTACATCCAATACAGTAACAGAAGATTGTCCACAGTAGTTAATGTGAAAGCTACCAACTTGGGTGTACAAGGTGAAGACATTAAAAGAATTATGGCTTGCAATCATCCACTGACATTTCCTCTCTTTTGTGTAATACGTATTGATTTAAGCTATGAAATGAATGCATTCACATTGTCATTGAGACCACAAAAGCAAACAAAAATAAATGCAAAGGATAAGTCCATAAGACTCTTTATTTCGTGAAACTCCACGCTAAGTGTTTTGATATTAGTTTTAAAAGTGTAGTCCCTTAAATTGAGAAAAATATCAACAACTTGTCGTGCACTTAGTTTTCGGTATTTCTTAAGGTATAGTATTGTACTTCACCTCTAATCTACGGTATTTTATAAAGAATAAACACAATCAAAACATAGAGTTCTTTCGTATATATCACACAAAAAATAGTGAACTGAGCTTTCTTCACTTCAAGCTACTCGCTTTTCTGAAACTAATGAATTCCATCATTTAGATTATGAGAATTTGGTGTCTTCGGATTGTGCTGCGTAGTGGCGTGTCCCCGTGTAATCGTAACTTAACGATCTTTCTTTTTATTATGGTGAATACGTAATTTCCGCAGTTCAATTCCAACTGAATCACCTCCGTGATTCGCGGATGCAATCCGAACAGTGCATTATTCCAGCGACATTTTCTGGACGATGGCAACTAAATTTTCTTCTTACACGTGTTGAACCCTAGGGCAACTTATGTTCCTTGGGGTTACAAGGCAGTGAGTGGGTGGAACAAATGCGCCAATATCTAAATGTTGGTGACCAATCCCCCAAAAGAGTTGGTGTTTAAATGGAGTATGCGTACGGAGGGTTCACGCCGACGCTTCGTTTATGGGACTACAATGTATGCGGAAGTTTTGCGAGGTTGATTCCTCTATCGCTCGTACTTTTTCTCTGGTCGCACCTAAACCGGTTAATGCGGACCATAATTGTTCAAAACGCAATTTATGCACGATTCGAACGCGCGTACAATACGCAGAAACTAAAGAGGTCGATTTGAAAAAATAGTAAAAAAACGTTAATGAATTTTTCCGTTCAAATCCGTACATGTTAAAAAATTTGAATTGATCATGTACCGCAGTTTGTACGCTTTCCGTGAAATGAGCGGTAAAAAAAATATATATATATTAAATTTAACATCCCACCTTCTATCACATCGGAACATATACATCAACAGGTTAAAGTAGATCTACTCAGCGATAGCGAACATATACATCAACAGGTTACGGTAAATCTACTCAGCGATAGCTATATTCGTACGTAGGCCCAGGTTCAATTCATGCGAAACGCTCATTTATTGTCATAATAAAATTGTCTGTCGTTCACAGACAGGCAGCCATGGCCTTTCCTCTCTACCTCTCCGAGAGCATGCAACTTCAGAAAAACAAAGTGCTGGCCATATGCTGATGACATTTTTCATCATTCAACATTGCACGACGTAACATATAAATAATATTAAAAAAAAGGGAGCCTTCACGTGGTCCCACTCCTCTCCTCGAACTCTAGGCATGGCTGCTTTTTTGGAGGTCCGTGACTTCTTCGTCGACGGCTTCAACGGCAGTTTACTAACTACTGACGTGGCGTCGGTAATGGCGTCTTCCTTTAATTTTCGCTTTCAACTGTTGAAGTATTTATGGAGGCTACACCTTGAATTGTTATTAGACTAAAGAAATTATTAGAGTAAAGAAAAAATTAGGGTCATTCATTCTAATATAGTGCCAAGAGACTGGCAGATTATGGTCCACGTCCTTAAATAGTAGTGTTGGGTATCGGGTAGATTCATATCGCGATAATTTCGATATTCGACATATCGAATATCGATCGAGCAAAGTCCTCGATATATTGTACCGCGACCAACATAATTATCGCGATATTTATCGCAAGAAAAGGCTGCCCGTACATATACCGTACATGTACCGTACAGGTACAGTACGGTGGACCGTACACAAAATGGTACCCCCCCCCCCCCCCCCCCGGGGTTCGCCCCCGGGGGGGGGGGGGGAGGGGGGGGCTTTTGAAAAAAAAAACCGGAAAAATAAATAAATCTGGATATTTAGCTTTTCCGTACATGGTCTCGATATATCGATTATCGGGTACCTAAAATTCGATAATATCGAATATCGGCAATAGGTCCTCGATACCCAACACTATTAAATAGTGTAATTTATTCTATTTAAGGTATAACTGTCAAAATTTTGGGGTGCCGATATAGAGTACATAAGGCAGAGGTCGCAAACGGTCAGCCGAAACCGTGACCGACCGTTAACCGACCGCCCGCGCCGGATCCGGAACGGTTTCGGTTGCCAAATTTTGGGGGTCGGGCGGTTACGGTCGGTTGACTCACCAGGAAAAAAAAAAACGGTTAGTTACGGTCGGTCAAACAAAAAACCAAAAAAATGAAAATTTTGTACTTTTTTTCTCCAACATTATTGTTCTTTGTACTTTTGGTATCGTGGAAGTACGTGGCATCATGATTAGCGTCGCAAATCTGACACGGTACTGTAGTAAGCTATTTATTTCGAAAATCTTAGAGAACGCGACAAAAAGTCTCAAATCTGACACGGTAGTACAATATTCATTTCGCAAATCTTAGGCAACGCGACAAAGCGTCGCAAATCTGACACAGTAGTACACTATTCATTTCGCAAATCTTAGGGAACGTGACAAAGCGTCACAAATCTGACACGGTAGTAACACTTCATTTCGCAAATCTTAGGGAACGCGACAAATCGTAATTATTGGCTTATTCCGTCGTACATTGATTAATTTTGTACTTTTCAGGTTACGGGCGGGCACGGTCGGTTAATTTTTTTTTTCGTAAACGACGGTCGGTTAACGGTTAACAATTTTGGAGCGTGACAAAACTCGGTCGGGCGTCGGTTACTCAGATTTTGAAAAAAAAAAAACGGTCGGTTTCGGGTATGATTTTTTTTGACTTTTGCGACCTCTGACATAAGGCTAATAACGATTCACGGTGTACTTTTCGAAAATTTAAAGAAGACGCCCGTACACATTTTGAACTTACGGCGTTCAAATAGTGTGACGCCGCAACGTCTCTGTTTGGAAATGTCCGTAGACGTGACGACTAATTTTCGTACATTTCTGTGTACATTCTGATCACTTTACTGACCAGAAAGTACGTGCATTGAATCTTTTCATCAACTTCCGTACAGCTCCCGTGAATAATTGTACAGTTACCGATAATTGTCTGTAGTTCTCGTAAATTACCAGTGTCAGTTTACAGTAGACGTTTTTTTTCGAATTTTTGAAAGTAGCGTACAATACGTAGAAACTGGAAAAAAGGAAAAAATCGCGCGCGGAAAAACAACTTGGATGCGGACGTAAACATTTTTTAAATTCGAACAATATAAACTCGCATCGTTTGTTTTGCTGTGTAGTAGAGTTTTAACGTCCATTTTGCAACGTAACTTTACCAACGGATATATTTTTGATTTGTAGATTGTGTTCTAGCGTTTGTTTTTTGTTTGTCGTTTCTGTGTCACTTTGCTGTACTGAACCTTTCATTAATCTCATCGTATCTTTCTGGTTTTGTCTTTTTGGTTTCGCCGCTTGTTCTTTTTTGCTGTGTCGTATACCATAACGACGTCCCTTTTGGAACGTGTGTTTTTCAACGGATCTATTTTTGCTTTGTCGATTTGCTTTCTAACGTTTGTTTTTTATTTGTCGTTTTTGATGTCACTGTAATTTTTTTAAACTCATTCGCTTTTGTATCCAACGTCACTCTTTTTATTTTGACGTATTATTGTACTGAACCTTCTTTCTTTGTCGATTTATATTCAACATGGATGTGTTCTTTGTCGATTCTGGTTTAACGTACCGTTTCAACGTACCTTTTTTTTGTCGATCAATTGGTTTTGTACATACGAATTTTCTGTCGTTTTTACGACTCACAATTCCAACGGACCTTTTACTTTTATCGTTTCTGTTATTTTGACGTATTATATAAGAAAATAATAACTGTTTGTCGATTGATCCAGGATGCTTTGTCGTTCTTAAGTCGACGTACGTTTCCAACGTTCCTTTATTTTGTCGATTTAGTCGATATCCGTATGTTTGTTTTGTCATTTTTATGAGTCACAATCTCAGCGGACCTCTTACTTTTATCGTTTTCGTTCCGCCGTTTGCACGCTTTAGTTGTCGTTTTCTTGTCGACGTCCCACTCCAACGCATTTTTGTTTTTTCGATTTTTATAAAATGCCCCCACTCCGCCTCCCTCCCATTTCCCTCCTTCCCTCTCCAGTGGAACTGAAGCATATCCATCCTTCCTCTCTCTCTCCCTCTCCGTCTCCCTCTCCTTCCCATTTCCCTCTCCCTCTCCCGTGAAACTGAAACGTCACTTCCTCTCCCTCTCTCTCTCTCTCTCCCCTTCCCGAGTTGCCTCTCCGTTTCCAAGGCCACGGCCTGTCCGCCTCGTCCCTCCCCGTCCTCCCGCTGCTCCTGCCAGTGGCGGCAGCCGACTCAGTCAGGACTACAAACGGGGAGAGGAACCGCAACGACTCCTCGCCGCAATCAGCTGACAGCTGTCTCGACTCAATGTCTCGACTCAATCAGCTGACAGCTGTCTCGACTCAATCAGCTGACAGCTGTCTCGCCGCAAGCTGCTCCAGCTGTCTCGACGCAATCAGATGACAGCTGTCGCGACTCAATGTCTCCACGCAATCAGCTGCCAGCTGTCTCGACGCAATCTGATGACAGCTGTCTTGACTCAATGTCTCGACGCAATCTGATGACAGCTGTCTCGACTCAATGTCTCGACTCTATCTGCTGACAGCTGTCTCGCCGCAAGCTGATCCAGCTGTCTCGACGCAATCTGTTGACAGCTGTCTCGCTGCTTAAGGCCGGCCTCTGGTGATTTCTCGGCAGGAATTCAGCACGTTTCGCCAGGTATGCGTGTGCACACAGCTCAGTTTTCGAGGAAAGTCGGTTCATGCGAGTCGACACTGTGTTGGTTGCAGGTGGAGACTGCCGCTGATTAAAGATGCTTGGCCTTGACTTCTCTTGCTGCATGAACTATCGGTCCTGTTTACTTCTGTTGAGGTGCATGGGCGTTTGCTGTTGCTGGAAGTGGAAATCATATGTTCATAAACAACTATATTGAACAGGCTTCTGATTTGTTGAGAGTCTGGTGAAAAGTTGCTCACCCTTTGTGAGGAAAACACGAGGAATCGTGTGGACTTTTTCTCACATAATGTGAGATTTCTTTGAAAGTATAACCAGAATATGATTCTACCGATTTTGTTAAAGGACACGAAATATGGTTTCCAGTTGTCATGTTGTTTTGAATGTTGTAGTTATTTTTTTGTTTCTATATAAGAAGCCAGATTAGATTACGTTTACGACAAGAATGCCCTGGTTGTTATCATATTGTGTTTGTAGAAAAGTTTGTATGGAAGTAGGCTAACATTCTACATCTACCTCTGAACTCATGTTATTTTCTTTGACCTTTGG